>BNST01002809.1:0-347713 GCA_019650275.1 Xylocarpus granatum
AGTATAGCAAAAATGGATGCATACATCTTTACACAGGTACCATACGTTTCAAAAGCATAAGAATGATGGAGATCCAAAAATAGTGATAAATTGTGATAAAAAATCGTCATTAGTAAGTTGGGAGCAACTATTTGGCCTATCTCCCAGCTCAAATGTGCAAAATATTTTCAAAGCACTTGGTCTTCTAAACCCAACTTCCAAGTTTTCTGACAAGGATAACATTAACAATTACTTATACAAGCATGATTTTACATCTCTTTTGGCACAGTAGCCCCAGTAGATATTTCTTTTTGTACACAACAGAACAATATTAAGAGGCATTGGATGACCAAATTACAGAAAGAAAGAAAAAAACAAGTTGGAAACTCAAAACTAACATTTGCATACACATCAAGTTTTATAACTCTGGAAAAAGAAAAAAAAAGTTAGGCTTCAACTCCGTTTCACCAATCTGATTAACACTTCATCATAAAGTTATTTTCCTAGCCCGCAACAAATTTAATCACAGACCAAACACAACAAAGGGAAAAATATAAATAAAAAGGATTGGGTCCCCATCATATCAATAAAATGTAGATGTTAAACACTTTATTTCAATCATAGAATGGCATCTGTAGGAGAAATTATTTTATTCTTCGACGTCAATTAAATCGGAAAGGTTCAAGAATTATAGAGGTTCCAGGACAACATATATTCACTGATTCAACCACATAAACACCATTTAAGCACTAATTCGGAAGCACCATTGAATTTCACCTTGCAGCTGACTAAAATGTGCGATACGGTCGGTATGCTCAATTTCTCGTTTATGAAGTCAAAACAGAAAGATCCCAGCAGTTGATAACCATATATCCTAATAAGGTACCAATATCTAAAATATAGACTGATAGCTATTAACTATAATTGCCATAGCATAATACTATCCAATAACAACGAAAAGAGCAAACCTATAATACTCTCTTTTAATTAAATAAATCTTCAAAAATTAAAAAGAAGAAAAACTTAAGATAATCTTCTTTAATTACAGAAATTTCACTTAATTCTTCATTTTGGCAAAAGACATAATCTTCTTCTTGTTTATATTATAAAATGATCATCATAACAGGAAAAAAAAACTATAGATGAAATCGACCCATCAAACAACGTGCATGATTCCAACAAAGTACAGCATAAAACAAACAAATTAACCATTCCCAGATGAAAAATTCCACAAGAACACAATAAAGCTACCCAGAAACAACAAATCAGAGGCTAAAAAGTGGGAAAAGAACAACCTTGGAAACGATGTCTTCGCACAAAGCCAGATGGGTTCTGCAGTGCTTGCAGCTATAGATCTTCCCTTCAAGATTCACCACAAACAATCTCCCCATCGTTCTTCACTCTTCAAACAGATTTTCACACAACGATCTCTATAACAACGCAAATATCAGAAAACAAATCAATGCCCCCCCCCAAAAAAAAATTAATAAATAAACCAAATGATCGAAGGAAGAAGGAGCTCCGTGAGAGATTGACAAAGGAAAGAAATGGCTTGTAAACAAAGAAATGCAACAAAAAGTGCAAGGAAAAGGAGATGCTCGAGAAAGAAATAATGGCAAAAGGTTTAATATATGTTTATTGAGATAACGTACTTATTGGGTTCTCTGAGTTGGTTCTCATGTTGCTGTTGAATGCATAGTTTGCAAGAAACGTGGACCAGGAAGCTATCGCATTTAGGCAAATTATAACTACTTTTTCTCTCACAAAGTGGAAGTGGAACTGACAAGACGTGGATTCCACTTAATTTATTTTCTTTCGTTAATCCCTCGCTAAATACTTAAATAAAAGATAAAACTTGGATAATTAATAAAAATACACATTAATTTAATGTTCATATTTTTACATTCTCAGTGAATTAAATAGTGTATATATATATATATATATATATATATATAATTATAAAATTTATCAGCTCATCCTCCCGTCGGTCTTTCCTTTAAATACATTTTTATATACACAGATAAATAGATATTTTTATTATTTGTATAATGGCGAATACATCTTGAATTTTACAATCACGAACAGGGATGAATTCGCAAGCAGTACAACAGTAATATATATATATATATATATATATGTCGATGGAATTAGCACTGGAATCACCGGTTAAATGTAGCCACGAAGCTGATAGGACCTTTTCCAGTTGTTGCAGCCTGAATTCCGAAGATCAAAAACGCCACCATTGCTAGACGAGCGTGCTTGATTTCTGCCAACTGGAGATTCTCAAGCCTCTCGGAATCTGAAGCCAGTCCCAATGGATCGAAGTATCCGCCAGGATATAATCTTTTCTCCGGGTCCAGCTCTGCGTTTCTTTGAAATTCTATGTATCCAATCACCAGAACTTCAATCCATATCAATGTTGTCAACGAAAATGGAAGGGGTTGCCCAAGGTATGATGATCCCTCCACCAACTCCACCTACAAACTCAAAACGACATTTTTTTTTAATATATGAAACTTGTCGTGGGTTGTGACCATAGCCATTCACGTCGCGTCGCCATTGCCGTCATCAATAATTGCCGACATTTAACAACAACGAGAAAAAAAAACTTGGTTAAGAAGAAGACACGATTTGATGAGCAGGTGGTTCTCTGTTATGCAAAGATTCACTTGATTAAAGTCTTAAAATTTAAAATTGATTATACATAATTGCTTATTTTTTTAATTTAACATTAAATTTCATAAAATTCTGCATGGAGCTACATTTGCACGCGGTATTTACAACGCAAGCACGTACGTACCTTTCCAGCATCCTGCCAGGCAACACCGGTGAGAGCTTCGACGGCTATGGCGCCAAGGGTACCCAGCATAGCCCATCTGCCGTGAATCAGCTCGCATTCTCTGAACCTCTGCAACCCAAACACCTCCGTGTACGGTTGAAACGGCGTGGGATTCAGTTCCGTCACCTCTGTACGAACTCCGATGATGTCACCAGCCACATTCTTGGCCAAGTTCTGGTCCAACGAATCCAAATCGAACTGTAAATACTCGGCTGGCTTTGCGAACCCCAACGGGTCGAAACCGCGATCGCCAACCATGGTCCCGTCGAGCCATTCGGGTGGGGTGGCGCGGGGGAACCACACAAGGCGTTCAGTTTCTGGGATAGTTTTCTTGGATGGTGGTGGTGAAGATTTCTTTTTGCCAAAGCCGAACCTGGCTTGGAACTTTCCTGATCTCGGCTTCGGGTCATATATACGGGTTCCGAAAAAGCGTGATGCGGCGGCTGCGGCGGTAGCGGCCATTCTGAAGTAGGGTCTTGGGTGGTGGTTGATGTTACCAGCCAAGCTACATGTAAATAAATTTATATATTTTGTGTTCAGAAAATTAGGGATTATTATTATTATTATCAGCTTTGAATTTATTTATTATTTATTAATTCGTTTTATTTACGTGAATGGGAAAGTCTGGGCCTCATCTTCGGCTTATCCGCTTGAAGGAGGTGGATGGTTGATGGCTGCTTCACATTTTTGTGTGAGGTCTTGGCTTAATGTCTTGGCATTTTCAGTTACAGTTTTAAGGATACATAATAATTCTACTTGTGATTTGGTATTCAGTGAAATTTATATATATATATATATATATATCTATACGTGCGATATAAAAAAAAAGATATTTATATTATTTTAAATAAAAAATTATATTTTAATACACATACTATAATAATAATAATAATAATAATAATAATAATAATAATAATAATAAATAAATATGTGAATTTACAAATAATTAAATTTACGAAGAAGAGTTGATAGAATTCGGTTGGCCCAAACATAAATAAAAGTTATAATTAGTAGGGTAGATTAGTAAAGATTATTTAAGAAGAGATAAAATTTTAAAAAAATTATCATAAGTAATAAATTATTTAATTAATAAAAAATTAGAATAAAAAAAATTCATTTAAATAAAAATAAAATTATATTGATTTAATTTTTAATTAATAAATAAAAATTTCTTTATTTTATTAATTATTTTGCTTATATTTTTAAATTAAAACTTTTTTAATTAAAATAATTTTATTATATTAAATTATTAATAAAATTATTTAATTAATAAAAATAAATAGTTTATAATAAACTCAAAAAATTAACTAAAATAGTTAAACTCGTCAAATTATATTTTTATATGTGTATTAATTAATTATATACGTGTGTTAAATTTGATCTCTATACATACAAGCATATCCATTGGTTGATAGATGTCTCTGTATATAAATTCCGATCCAAGATGAAGATTGGTTGATCGATGCTACACTGAGCAGTGCAACACTCGATAATCTCCAAGCGCACAAGACAATATCAAAAAAGAGATCTAATATATACACCTGAACAGTAGAGAAGAACTGACACTCTTGATCTTGACTAATAAATTCTCCGTAGCCGTCTCGCCAGATACCCAACTATGACTGCCATAGCATAACCAGACCCCAACAAGATGACAAAATCTCTTACTCTACATCAGATAGACCCCACCTCGCCACGTGACACCTCACTTGACCTTCATCAAGTATCTTCTCGGCAACTCCTCTGCTTTAGTCTTCGTCAAATAGCCTGATTGCTTGCTTTGCGTTACTCTTTTGTGTTATTCAATTCTCTTCCACCCTACAGGTACGAAATTATATCTACTTTATTAGTTTTCAGGTTTCAATTTCGGCTCAGTTCTTGTTGGCTTTTTGGTCTCTTTTGTTTAAAAGTATTTTTTTACCGTACTGAAGATTAGTGCTTGTTCTTTCTGAATTATTTCATTTTTTGATGTCTGGGTTTCTTTTTTTCTTTGGATTGTTTGATTCAGTTTTAATTCACATAATTTAGTTTCATTATTTTTTTTTCTCAAATTTCGTAGAGTTTTCATCAATTTGTGGTAATATGAATACGTATCAGTCCTGATGTTTTGTTCTATGCTAGTTTGTATGTTTTTACTTTTTAGTTTCTAAGCCATATGTCAAGTTCAACTTATGCTCCTTAATCTGTTTGGTTGCTAGGAAAAGCAGAAACAGAACTTGATCACAATCTTTCAAATTGATAATCATTTAATCAGTTAACTTGGTTCTCCATTTAGTTTCCTGAAAAATGATAAATCTTAACCCAGCTGAATTGAGCTGTTATGCACGAGCGAGTTCTAAAGTAATTTTATTTGGAGCAGTCGTCTCGTTGATTTTGACTTTCATGTGACATAGTGATGGTATATGCATAATTAATCATCATCAGCATTGGTTATACGGGTGTGTTGGAGTCCTTTTGTTGCTTAATCTAACAATTAAGTTAAACTGGAAGTGTGTTGTTTTGGATGAAAAGATTGTTAATTTCTGTAATTCTGTCATTTCAGGTTCTCTTTTTCTGGAAATGAAGATTTCCAAGGGCAAAGGTGCTCTCAAGAAGGAAAAGAAGGAAGTATTGAAGCCTGTCGAGGACAGGTTAGAACAACATATTTGACACAAATACATGGAAGAACATATTTGCTTACGGGACCAATTGGGCAAATAAATTTTTAAAAATTTCCTTATTGATGAATCAATACCCCCCTCCATTCATACATTTTACCGGAGTAATTGTTCAATTATTTTTCTCAGGGTGGTAGGAAAGCGAAAGGCGGCTCTTAAGGCTGGTAAGAGTAGCAGCAAACGAGCCAATAATGTAAAGTCGGTGAAGAAAGACCCTAACAAACCAAAGAGGCCTCCTAGTGCTTTCTTTGTTTTCCTGTAAGAATCTCTGCATTTCAGATGTTTCAGTGGAAAACTTGTTGTAGAATCTGAAGATTTGCTTGTGATAATATTCATATAAATGCTGCAGAGAAGAGTTCCGACAAGTTTACAAACAAGAGCATCCCAAAGTTAAAGCCGTCTCGGCTGTAAGCACCTACATAACACCATATCTTTATTCTAGTTGAAAATTTTTTAACCTTCAAGTTTGATAAGACTTCTTATCCGGAAGTAAGAAATTGATTTTTTTTGTGGCTGATGTTGTGATTGAAGGTGGGAAAAGCTGGAGGAGAGAAATGGAAATCCATGACTGATTCTGTAAGTTTCAAAACATCTCCTTGAAATTTACAAACTTTGTTGGGCTATCAGAAGGGCAACAAATTGTGCCATCCCTTCTTGAACCGGTTGCTTTAACTTGGAAAATCCTATGGATTCTGTTTGTAAAGATGTTGCACAAAGACTTGCAATGTAGCTGCCGCTGGACCTGGCTATGCACCAAGTTCGATGATTTTGGAACTTTCATGGCATGGCCAAGCCAACGCCAGGGTATTATGGACTAGATGAAACCTATATTTTTGGTTTTAGTCCCTAAATATTAGAAAGACTGGATGGTGAAATTTGTGATTTGCATCTCCCGAATGATGTGGTACATCACCTTCGAAATTAACACACATACGAATTATTTCATATAATTAGTAATGCAAATGTTTAGTTAAGTTAGTGGTAAGTTCTGTTCACTATGGCTTGGTTCTTGGCTTTGGGAAATTATATGCTCTTTCCTTATCTTACATAAGTACTTGTTATTTCCAGGAGAAAGCTCCATTTGAAGCAAAAGCAGCAAAAAGGAAATCTGATTATGAAAAGCATCTGGCAGCATACAACAAGAAACAGGTTTCATTTTAATCTGGTTCCTTTTTGGAATAGAATGATTTCATTATTTTGCTTTTGACTTATCACTCGACTCAAACACATGTTCAGGAAATTTCGGATGATGAAAATGGAGAAGAGTCAGAGAAGTCTATATCTCAGGTGCACGATGATGATGAATCAGAGGAAGCAAAGGTAGAATCCTTTTAAAGCCAACGCTATGATTCCTATCATGTGTGTGTGTGTGTGTGTATATATTTTCAGTTCTTCCTTGTCATGTGTTTCTCCAACCAGTTGCACTATGAATTGGCAGGAGGAGGATGAAGAAGAGGATGAGGATGACGACTAAATTCATCAATGTCTCTGGGTTTAGTTCTTTGTTTTATAATATACCCAGAACAGAATCCTGGACTTTTTATTAATCCTGCATTTGGGTTAATTTTATGTGTCATCATAACAGCAAAAGTTTTCGATTCTGAATTCTGCCCGAGTAGTAATGTTGCAAGGTTGCTTCGGTTTTCACTGCATATATGTTTTCCATCTTAGTTGAACATATCCTGATAGCATGTAAGACTCTCTCTTCTTACCAATATTTTTAGAATACAACATACGATTCATTGAAGTTGAAGCAAAACTGAGGCAGATTGGCGACAAATTTAAAAATCTGCGCTTCTCATGTTTAAGTGCTATGCCACATCATCGGCAAAAACCAAAGAGCCCCTGATACAAGCTGGTTTCTAAGGGCGACCACATTCCAGGCAATTATGGCACAGAACTGATTCCAGCTTTAGATCATAATCCAGATCAAGATCAGGAAGCTGATAGCCTGTGAAGAGAAGACTTATGATATAACTCGAGATTCACACGTGTCAATGTAGAGACATGTCACCAAAAAGCAATAACTGGACTACAATTCCACCACTACCATCCCCAGCACTACCACCACCACCAGCATCGTCATCGATAACGAAAAGCAAAAAGTTCAATGTAAAAGCAAAGCCACCCACAATCGCAACACAAAACCGACATTTTTTGTCCTTTTTTGTTTGAATTAATTTGTTAGATTGGGCTTAGTGTTTTTATGATAAATCATGATTTAACCCAGAATTGAATCTTTTATCATTGTATTGCAAAATCTCCAACAATCGTCATTTCAAATGTCTAGTCTCTGTTTTCGCTCTCGATGATGTCGGGATATTGTCGCAGTGATTCACGCATGCACGTGTGATCGACGTCGATGCAGTTAAAGCTTTATTTACATTTAGAAACTGTGAAAAGCACTTTTTCCTAACACGTAAGTGCGAAAATGGTTTGAGAAACTATAGAAGAGATGTGAACGGCATATGCAAAATCAACCAATGACAAGAAAAAAAAGGGGGGGGTGGTTGACAGTGGCAATGGTTGATCCCTATTGAACCCACTCGATGCACATATTTAGGAAGCATTGTTCCCTATTTCTGAAGCAACAAGCAAAGAAGCGCTTTCTCAAAATCAAAATGAAAACAGTTGATGGGAAGCCTAGAAATCACTTCTTCTTTTTTATCTATTCATCAACATATTATTTTTGTCAAGGGAAAAGCAAGTGCCAAGACCCAAGTTGATTACTTCAGAGAAATTAGGCTTAAGTGCACAGCTTAAGTCGAGTAAAGAATAAAGATGGAAACGAAGACATTGAATTAAGGACAAAAACAAAGTGGGATTATGTCTAATTCTTTCTTGATTAGAGGCAAGAAAACCCAATTAAAACCCACAAAATTTCTGAGAGATTTTGGCCGGCAATGTCAATCAATCACTCACCCACCACTTCACAGTAAAAATAAATCTCCAATTATAAAAGTTCCAATGCCCATGTTGCCAATATTGCATCGTGGGAAAGCTTTGGTAATGATGGATGCATAACATTAACACTCTGTTTTAGTGCGGATGGGAACAATAATCAATGGCCACTGTCATTTAGCACCAAAGATTTTTGTTTTTCTTCTGTAATGCAATGATGCCAACACGTGTAAGAGATTTGAGATTTTTTAAAAATTAAACAATTAATTTGAATTTAATTTCATTATAATTTATCCCATAATCATTGAATAAATCTCTCCCAGCCTTTAATCGAATCAGAAAAGTCGGTGGGGGTTGTTGGCTTGTGACTCTCCATCTCTTTTAAATGTAGTGAAATATAGCTGTACTGCCTTTTATCGTTACAGACCCTGTATTTGTATGTATTAGTAAAGAACAAATAATATTTTTATTTAAATTAAACAGGCCCTAATTTTTGAAATGAGCGTTGAACTTCGAACTTATTAAAATGGTGATGGAGTCTTTTCTGAACTTCGGACCTATTTAGTATAAACATGGAATTTTTATACTTATTTGAAAATATTTAAAACATTAGATATCTTGATGATAATTTCTCAAAGCTATTTGTAGGCAAGCCATTAGTCAAAATTCAAACAAACAGAGGGCAATTTGCATTAAATTCGGGGCCGCCGACAAAAAAGATAACGCATGTGATTTTCTCTGAGAGTCACTGTCCTAACACTAAATGGTTACACACGTGCAACTCCCCCAGACCCACTCGTGTGGAGAGGAGCAGAGCATAGCAGTAGAAGAGCAGGCTGGCATCGGGAAGTGTAAATACGCAAGAATAAGGCTGGGATGTTATGTCTGTCAGTGCACACGTGTGACTCAGACCTCGTGTCTCGTGAATGACCACCCGGTTGACCCCTCTGTACCACCGTCTCTTCCCTTGATTCGACCGTCTCTTCCCTTGATTCGAATGGCATATACCGTAAATAATCCGGAAAGGCAGAGGTAGCTTGAAATCCATTGGGTCCATAGAGTCATTGAAGAACAAACAAGGTACAAGATTTCATAAGATTATGTGGTCCTATTTCCTTGACAGTTTGTCAGAACTTACAGTCGCCGATCGCCATTGATATAAAACCCCGTGCTCCCTCCCCCATCAACAAAATCACTCGCCTAGATTCCAAGGACTATTACGATTCAACTTATCACTTATTTAAGCACGTGGTAATTAATTGTACATAACATCTTAGCGTTTATCGACCGAATCAACCCGAAAAAGGTGTCGGCAAGCGAGAAGTGTACGTTGGCACAAATATTCAACAAATGGTATGGTCCGATATTCTAGAGCAGGGAACCATCGATCGGGTCGGGTCTAGCCAGCTATCACATTGCACCTTAGTTGGAATTATTTGTTTGGTTTTCGGCTTAATTTCAAAATTTTTTGAAAATATTTTCCGATTTATATTTCAAAATATAACATAAAATTTGGGAATCATACGGTACAGCAACCGTATGATGATGGTCGCAGTGGGGACAATGGTGAAAGAACCCGAAGAAAGGGCAGGCAGGATGCGGATAGGGGGGGGTTGTAGAAATACTGTCACTCACACGTGGGATGAGATTTTGTGGTGGGCAATATACTATACAAGGGAAAGAGATCTATCGATATCTAATGTGTCCATTTGTTTCGATTTTTTCAGTGTTCAATTATTATTTTAAAAGAAATTTAAGAATTTGGACAATGATTTGGGCATGCGTGCATGCATGATCTTCAGTGCCAACCATCTAAAGATTATGTATTTCAGATAAAATTATATCACCATGATTTGTTTTTCTTTCATATTGTTGCATTTTTGGATAGTGACAAGACATGGAACAAATATATTATGGATTAACTAACTCATTCATCAAATCTTTGTTAAGTTTAGGCTTTTTCTTGTAGATTTACAAATTTTATTCTTCATTTAGTTATAATTAATTAATTAATTAAATTTTTGAGTTTTTATAATTTTTTAAAATATAAATATAATTTTTTTATTAATATAAATAATTAAATAAATTTAACAAGTCAGAATTAGGTTTGTTCAATATAAAAAAGATAAATATCTATTTATTTAAAAATTATAAAAGATTAGAAATCTTAATGATAAATTGGATAATTAATGAAATAAAAAGTTAATTTGTCACCTAGCCATTGATTAATAGGGTATAAATGGTCGCACATTAGCCCGAGCAAGACAACAAACATGGTTGGATTCCAGCATTCTGGCAGCTTCATTGCTAAAAACATGGTAAACAGAGAGCCAATTAACAATGGAATTCTTGCAAAAACCTATATAAACTCCTACGTAAACATAGACTTCCTACACTTCTTACGCGCGCGCGCGCAACACACTCTCCAGGTGGATGATGACAACAATGAGAACTAGGGTAATTAATTAAAAGAACTAAGTAAAGTAGGCATAACATAAACACATGATGTGATTCTCTCATGATACATGTTAACAAAGAAAGGTGCGGGAACTGCTTAAGGATTCATTATTTTATGAGTTGTCTAGTGGGTGGAGAGCTTAATGTCCCCAAATGGGGGCCATGTGGATGAACATGGTGATTGTAGCATCACTCTCGTATTAACAACCCCAGCTAGCTATAATTGCGTAATTGTACATACATATTTTGACGAGTGGCTAGCAAGTTATATGCTAGATCTTAAACTTATGTCTTTCTATTAGAAGTTTCACAAGCGGGATCAATGGAGTTCGCTGATGATCTATTTTGGTTGGAAGAGGTAGACAAACCTAATTTTCTATGTTAATGATGCACCACTTGAGTCAATAATGACAATAAAAAGTGAGGGTTTAAGACCTTAATTAAGCAAATTTGAGGGGTTAATAAGATAATTTACTTGCAAAAAGACAGTTATGAAGGAAAAATTAGTTTTCTTTTCTCTTTCCTTAAGTAAAGATTTGGAAAAGGGGGTGAGGCAATTGGGGGACATAATGACATTGTATATTCATTAGACCTTAAATTGTTTAGGCTCAACAATATTACAAGTTTTAGCTCCCCATTAAAGTTTAATGCAATTACTTATGAAGGCATGTAATTTAAATATTATAGGATCCCACTCCTACCAAACATTGAATCAATAGCCATCCCATATCATCTATAAAAGCTAGACAAAGAAAAGGGCAACTTGATTAGTAAGAAGAAGTTGGTGAATTAAATGCTAGCTAGCACTAATTAGGTTAAGTTGGTGAATCGAAAGCTAGCTAGCACTAATTAGGTCAAGTAATGCCTCTGCTAAAAAGAATTCAAAGAGAAAATAATACATGGGTCATTGAGGAAGGTGAAGTGGGAAAATGAGCATGTATTGTAACCTACTTCAATTTTCTTTTTGTAGAATGTTAACGTACAATATACTTTAATTCAATTTGTATACGCAATCAAGAGGTAGTAGGAAGGAGTAAGGTCCACAGAGAAAGGCAAAGGCTTTGCCTCTTGTTTATGGATCAACTTCATCATAATGTCACCCATGTGCTATACCACATGTACATCACTGTTTGAACATACCCATTTTATTTTATAAGAGAATTAATAATTTTGTTTCCAAAATCTTATCCTCACAGACAGACAGGAAGAAAGTAGAAAGAAAATCAATAGTAAATGAGTTTTAAGGACAAAAGAGAGAAAGAAAAGTTTTCAGACACCAAAATATCCAACATTTATTTCTCTTCCTTCAACCTCTAGATTCTGAGCAGATACCGCTCGTGTGCCTAGTCTCTTCTCTCTTTCTTCCCAAAACCTTAATATATAAGCCCATTTATTTTCTTATAAAATTTCAGTTACTTGCATAGGATATATAGATTTACTGATCGTCATGGACATGGCTACGGCTATTTCCATGGCGGGTTTTCTCTTTGACTTTGATCATCATCATCATCATCTTCATCTTCTTCTTCTTCTTCTTCTTCTTTTTGGTATTTCCATCTCAGTAATATTTTTCTTTATCATCAAAAAGTCTCGGTCACGGCGGCTCCGGTTGCCGCCGGGGAGTCTTGGCCTGCCTTTTGTTGGAGAGACTTTGCAACTTATAGCAGCTTACAAGACCGAAAACCCTGAACCCTTCATTGATGAGAGGGTGGACCGCTTCGGTTCCATATTCACCACCCATATCTTCGGTGAACCGACAGTGTTCTCGGCTGACCCAGAAACGAACCGGTTCATATTACAGAACGAAGGGAAGTTGTTCGACTGTAGTTATCCCGCTTCGATATCGAACTTATTGGGAAAACATTCGTTGCTGTTGATGAAAGGAAATCTTCACAAGAGAATGCATTCTTTAACAATGAGTTTCGCTAATTCTTCCATCATTAGAGACCATCTCTTGGTCGATATTGACCGGTTGGTCCGTCTCCACATGGATACCTGGACCGACCGGGTCTTTCTCATGGAAGAAGCCAAGAAGGTACGTGTTACGGAAACCCCATGAGTGAGGTGACTCAGTCAGTGGATCGCCCGAGTCTATGACACTCGGTCGAGATATGGGTCATGACTCACGTTAAAAATGTTAGCCATGGTGATGCCTCAGATTCCATTCCGTGGCCAATATCTGCGGCTAACATCATTCTGATCTTCTGCTTGCCTTTTTGTTTTTTAAAAATTTTTTAAAAAAATGTGTTTACTCGTGTATTATAATATTGATTATTGACAATAATTAAAGATTTTGTTTTTGTTTGCCGCAGATAACATTTGAGCTGACAGTGAAGCAGCTGATGAGTTTTGACCCTGATGAATGGACCGAAAGTCTGAGAAAAGAATACGTGCTCGTTATCGAAGGATTCTTCAGTCTTCCTTTGCCTCTATTCTCTCCCACGTATCGCAGAGCCATCCAAGTACATACATAATTAAATTTATGTCTGGATTAAGAGTTTTATAAAATTTAAATAAAAAATGATATAATTTTGTTGTTGGATTGTGAGTAAGGCGAGAACGAAGGTGGCAGAGGCCTTGAGCTTGATAGTGAGGCAAAGGAGGAAGCAGAGTGAATGCGGGGAGAGAAAGAATGACATGTTAGAGGCTCTCTTGGCCGGAGACGACGGGTTCACCGACGAGGAAATTGTTGATTTCATGGTGGCGTTGCTGGTGGCTGGCTATGAAACTACATCTACCATTATGACTCTTGCTGTAAAGTTTCTCACCGAGTCTCCTCTTGCTTTGGCTCAACTAAAGGTTAGTTTGTTCTTCCTCTTCTCATTCATTACTACAACTTTTAATTAAGCAATTGATACATGTTTGTCAAAAGTAGAAGCAAAAAGCTGGAAACGTAAAAGTCAAAGTAGAAACCAGGGTTTGTCCCAACCGGACAAAATGATGCCTTCCAAAACTGCACGCCTGGCCTGGAAGATAGGGCTGATTAAATGTCAAAAAAGCCCCCCTGTCCGAACCTGATCAAATTTTTTCACTTTTGACCATTGAGGGTGTTTTGTTGGACAGAGCGTAACATTGGACCCATGGTCCCTAGGCTAGACTTTGAAAAACGTGCGGTGCTGATTTTAAGGAGAGGGCATCAGGCGGTGTAAAGGGTCACCACCCCTAGCGTACTCCCTAGATTCCTAGGATTGTTTTGATCTTTGTGCGCACAACCACCCCCACGTGATGTTGTAAAGCCTCACCGTCGGATTGTCTTTTGAGTCAGTGTTTCGTGGGACCCCATGGGGCTTGATGTTACCACGTGATGGTTCAGTGTTTATTTTTAGTAGCTTAATCTCTCTATTAGCTAAAGAAATTTCTTTTTGCTCCAAATATTAATGCTGTTTGTCAGGAGGAGCACGATGAGATTATGGCAAAGAAGAGCAAGCAAGAGGCTCTTGAGTGGAGTGATTATAAATCAATGCCATTCACTCAGTGTGTAAGTTAATTAAATTATTTGTTAATCCAGTTCTCTTATTATTTTATTCAAAACATTTATTATTTCCAGGTTGTTAATGAAACCCTGAGAGTTGCCAACATAATCAGTGGTGTTTTCAGAAGAGCAATGACAGATATCAACATTAAAGGCAAGCAAGCAGTAATTCTTTCATGGGTCGTTCCGGTTTTTATATTTAGCTTTACGTGACAAGTCGAGTCAATGTGAACAGGTTACACAATTCCAAAGGGATGGAAAGTTTTTGCATCGTTCAGGGCAGTTCATCTAGACCATCATCATTTCAAAGATGCTCGCTCTTTCAATCCATGGAGATGGCAGCAGGTAGTGTTAGTGCATTTGATTCTTTCCAATCTTTTACTTGCACAATTACAAAAGTAAATCATGCGTTATTCAATTAACAGAACAATTCAGGGGCGAAAATAAGTCCGGCGAACGTGTTCACTCCATTCGGAGGAGGGCCACGACTGTGCCCTGGATATGAACTTGCCAGGGTCGAGCTCTCTGTTTTTCTTCATCACTTAGTTACTCGTTTCAGGTATTATTTCTTTTCTCGCAATGTTATATATATTTGGAATCCTTCATCATCTCCTGTGAATATTTTGGGTGCAGTTGGGTTCCGGCCGAGGAAGATAAGTTGGTATTCTTTCCGACAACAAGAACGCAGAAGAAGTACCCCATCATTGTGCAGCGTCGAAATGCGGGTTGTTTATAAAGCTAGGAGGTTTTTAAGGCAGGCCGAAAGTTTAAAAGCAAACATGGAGCAAGGGAATGCTTAGAAACAGAGAGATGTAACATTGTATTGTAATTTGTAATCAGAAACCTTTTTATTTCATATTCAATAAAATTAATATTACATTAGTTCAATACAGTACTTTGCTTGTTTATATATAATTTATTCAGCTGTGCAAATAATGATTAGTACAAATAGCAGTGATCATTTTGTTTTGAGGTGCTATGAATTGATACAAGATTCCTTTCAGACTATTTTTGCTAGTTCATACTAACCACTCAGCAATGGGGTTGAACAAAAATTCAACCATAGATCTAGAGTTGACAGGTGCTAGCAATAGCACAACTGCTGAACTAGAACTAGGTTAGCTTCAGCGTTTGCTGCGTTCCTGCTTTTTTAATACAGATTCAATAAGTTTAAGCTTCTTCGAGTTCTCATTATTTTTCGATTGAGGATCTCAGCTGGGATATTTCGGCATCTCCGGGGCTCTTCACCAATGTTTGCCTTCCTTGGTTCCCTCTACTGCCTTTTGGAGATTGCGCGCACATTGTTAGCCTCGCTCTCAAAGCATTGATGGAAGAATGCAGAGCATCTAACTCAACTCCGGAAAATTGGTCTGTGGAAAACCAACAAACAAAAAGATTGAATAACTTGAAATCTTGAACGAATGCAAGGTAAACAATATGTATAGTGTGAAGAAAGTCATTCACCAAGCTGAGACTTGAACTCTTACTCAGCTTTAGACAAAGGTTTCTTGTGTGCCCCGGGCAAATTCCTCGGGCGATGCAATTGCTGCTCCAAACTATTATGCAGCTGAATTGCCTGATCAATCCTCTCCTCTAATCTTGATTGTTTCTCCTCAACTTTCAAAATTTTCTCTTGTGCCTCATCCAAAGGAGCATGCTGATCATCAATGATTCATTTCAATCGTGGTGCATGATGCTTCAGCTCAAAATACACCTAGAATGTGTAACGGAAATTACTGTACGACCAAGTTAAAACATCAACCTTGAAACAGTATCTGAATATTGTTGCATTCAGATTCATGCCAAATAAGTGTTTACACACATGCAACCAACATATTATGCAAACACAATGACAAAAGGTTGGCTGATTGCCTAAACACAAATGCAATAGTTGCTAACATCCCGAAAGCATAGAACTAAGATAAGAGGCAGAAAGCATCATAAAATTTCAAATACAGATGACTCCCAAAGCATTGATCTTTCAATATCAATACCAGCTGTGATTCTAAAATTACAAAGTGAAATAGACCCATAGTCAGCTATGAACTGCCGTATCTTTTGTTTTATTTGACTTGGCCCATCAGTTCTTGTTAATTTCTGCTATTGCAATTGCCTAAATGTATTATAGTATTTAAATGCTCCATTGAAAATTTCCCCTTTCTAATGGAAGAAAATTGTATGTGTGTCCAAGGATTTTCTAAACATCTTGTCTATAAACAATAATTTGTATTATAAAATTCAGAAGTCCTTGAAGCTCCATGGTTATAAGCTAAATTGGCAAAAAGAAGCAATCGATTGTGAGTAAATTAAATGGTACGCTCTCACCTTATATGAATATTCAACATGATTCTCATGGAATGGCTTGAAGCACTGATGAAGAGTTGACCGGCCTTCAAAAGAATCAGTAGCAAAGGAATGTAGATTTGGTGAGGCCCAAGGAAGAAGAACTGCCTTTGGGCCACTTAGGAGTTCTTTGCTTAAGATATCAGGAGCATCTCTCTCTTTTTTTCCTCCCAAATCTGCAGGTTTCTTCTCTGTATCAATTTGAATGGGAAGCAACAGATTCCAAGTTTTCATCTCTATCACAGCACATCCTTGAGTGGGTGTGACTCCCACAATCCATGAGTATCCAAATGAATCTGATAAGGACACAAAACAGCACGGGGAGACGGCGAAGAGGTTTCTCCCTGGCATGTATTTAGGACAGGATGATCAGAGGGACTTCTGTTAGGCTCATCCTTACCACTGGTCTGACTCGTAAAAGGGAGAAAATGCAACATTATTCAATCTATCCCTCCATCATGGACTGCATATATTCTTTCTTACATAATGGGATCTACAACCATGGTAATATTGCAACCACTACCTGTTTTTCTTGCGAGAGCCAGATCCACAGTAACCAGTCTCAACAATGGAGGTGGATGTCCCAACCAAAAAGTATGATCAAGTGGTTTATCAAGCATCACAATTGGAAGCTTGGCTGAGGTTGGTTCACAAATCATAGCAAGACCAAGAATATGGTTGTGGGCATCAACACGAAGACAGCACGGGTTACCAGGCCGGATTTCATCAGCTAGGGCATCTATTTGCAATTGCCCACCACTCCAGGCAGTCACCACAATTGAGTCTTTGCTGACCAAATTATAGAGAAAACTGACAGCGTGACCTTCTTATTCTGCACCTTGAGCAGCCAGAGATTCATCTCTCGCACTGTGGCATACTTTCCTTGGAGGGCCCTGCAAAAATTAAACGAAAAAAAGTGCACTGTTTTTCCTGAAGATGTGGAAAAAATAAAAAGTGAAAAAAAGATCAACAAATTTTTTAGTAGGGCACATAATAAAAACAATACAGACATGTACCTGCAAAGTAAGCGATGAATCAAATAAAGCATGGAGATGAGCTTTTAGTGTAGGTAGATTTCCTTCATCCATTGTTTCTCGAGCCACATCAAGAAATGTTGCTGCCTGCCAAGAATTGCCAGACTAGAATTTCTGACAGCTGACAAATTGACTGATCTCAAACCAAATGTTTGAGCATCACTATATGTCTCCACTATTGACTCCCATTTGTAGACATTGATGCACACTCAACTTCAGTTTACTTGATTATAAATAACTGCCATGCAAGTAAATAAAATAAAATATCTTTTTGTGTAATCTATAGGGCCAAGGTGCAGAATAAGAAGGTCATGGCCATATAATCTATGCACATTCATGGCCATATAAATGGCACAAATTGGAATGAGAGAACTTCTCAAATATCTCAATTCCAGTGTATTGTGCAGTGGTCTTTGAATCGGGCAATATCAGCATAGAACTAGTCTTATGTGGACCGATCATAGAGTTCTGTGATCCACACCCCCGGTATGTGACAAACATGTCAAAATTCAATAAGCAGCTCTACCTCCTGATCCCTGGTATTCAAGAATTTCTATGTTCCTGTGATTATAACACTATAGTGCCTAGCTCTCACCATCTCCAAACCAAATTGCAATCATAAACAAATAAACCACTATTATAAAAAATAGAGGAACAGAAGATAGCAGAATAGTTGGTATCTCAAGTACCTTCCAAATGGAACTACTGGACAGAGGATGTAAATTGAACCATCACTGAATAGTACAAAACCTGCAAGAGTAGTTTAAAAATCAATAGTCAATTGATGTAAGACAGCTACAAGATTGAGAATATCAAACTTAGTACCAAACATGATGAGCATGAATAACTCCTCTGTACATATGCTATGATAAAAATGATAACTGAAGGCTGACATCAATTTGCTTCTGAGAGTGATGAAATATATCAAGTTGAGATAAAAATACACTAAGAACGAAATAAACAGCATAAAGACTTTGGCAATGGAATGGTATGACTCAGAAAACCATTATCAGTGCTAAAGAATATATCATTTTGCCATATGCAAAAAATTTGCAACTAATTCCAAAGGGTCTCAGAGGAAACTTTCCAGAATACCAGCCACAACGACATTAATTAAATACAGTAAAAAACAGAACATAGAAAAAATACAAAACATGAATAAAGGAACAACCAAGAGCTTTTAGTATCAACCGAACTTATGCTAAATCTGTCCCACAAGTGGCCTCCCCTGAAAGAAAATCAACAGGGCAAATTGATGCAGCATTCCTTGATCAACCTGGTTCTACTGGCTGTCAATAATATTCTTGTTCTGGTTGCATGGCCTCTAAAGCCAGATTAAAAAGTCTACCAAAGAAAAAAGAGAGTTAAGATTCAAGATATGAGTCAATCAGAAACACAATTTGCTAGAATTCATATGAAATAATTACTCTGGTTAACACTAAGTCTGCCAAACGATTTGAACTTGACTGTGCTACAAAGCTAAGGACACATGTGGACATGAATTCTGCAAAGTAAAACTATCACCAAATGCTGTTCATGACATGTTACAGCAAAAAACTTAGGTGCAATACTGGCATGAGGCACACATATTGAAATGAAATTAAACACGTTGAATGAGGATTATTTCTGCCAAAACAGAATCCCCATCTAGCTAATGGTAATCCATTGTAGACAATACTAATAGAGCAAAAGATGGCCATACACTCATAGGCATTGGTAGCAAATGATAGCATAAAACTTTGAACGGGTGAAAATGACACATTCCAACGTATCATTGGTTTAAGAAATAAACATTTATCATCACTTTCTATAATGTTCCAATTCATACACGAAGATATGTTTCTAGCAAATTTCTGTGTGGGGATAATCAACATAATGAGAATATATAGTCTAATTTTCACTGTCAACAAGCAGATCATAACTGTATCCACAACATAAATCAGCAAACATCTAAAGGTTGAACTAGCGATACCTTAAAACTGAATCAGAAGAGAGAATTCCTAGACGGGTAGCACTATGAGGATGTCACAAAACTTGTAGTGTCCGTATCACATTGCTGCTACTAAAATATATTTGAGAACCAACTGAAACAGTCCTGTAAACAAAACATCCATTGTTATCAATTATTCATTCTTGGCTAAAGTTGACGCACCACAAGAAAGTTACGCAAACAGACAAACTTCTTGGCTAGGAGCAAAACAAAAACAAAAATGCACAACATTTTACAACTCCAAGCAAGGGTACCTGCAAATAATGGTCTTGTTATCCTAAGCAGAAGTATGTCCGTACAAGTACATTACACGAAGAGCATCAGAACCAGCAAGGAGCAGAGCCGATCATTTCTATTTATCGAGATTCTATCAACTTCATCACATCAGCTTGTAATACCTATACATTAAGTAAATAAACAAAATTACTACAAGCATTACGAATTCAAGCACGCGAAAGAAAAGGGAAAGAGAAACTCTAAAAATTCCTCGACAAACCTTAGAGGGAGAAGCTGCGAGGATAGAAGTCTGGTCGGGTTCGCCCAACCGAATGGAGATACGATGGAGGCAGTGGTTGTTATTGTCCCAGCAATGTAACCGAGATGCTCCGTCCCAGGCCACCAGATTTCTAGGAGCTCCAGCTGCTCCGTTGAATTTTAGCCGACTTCGGTGGCTTCCAAGGTGGAGAACACGGGGTGGTTCTGAAGTAGGACCCACTCGACTTCTTCTTTCTGCGTGAGGGACTGGCGCGAGACTGTGTTCGGTTCCGACAAGTCGAAATTGAACCTCATTTTTAATTTTTAATGTTTTGGTTGGGTTCTTATGTTATAGGTTTTCTCAGTAACTGAAATGCTGGTTTTAATGTCGGTGTGAGAGCGGGAGCGCGATGTGAGAAGACGCCTCGAGTTTCTGTTTCGGCCTTTCGGGGACATTCGTTCGGTGGCCTTGAACCATCGTACCCAAGACGAAATGAACGTCACGTTGTTTTAATTATTTAGTCGCGGCATGTATATTGGTCGTTTAAATTATAACGACGACATGTCGAGTTTTCAAGATTCTAGTGAACGACTTGACGGTCTTTCCTGGAAGATCCGTTCTCGAATATAAATCCCTTATCTAGAAAGCTGAAAAAAACAGACCCTGTTTCTTTACCTTTTTTTTTACTTTCTTGAACTATTACTAGAGAAATTCCTACGCAAGAACACTGCACTCATTAAGTTTATTATTTGATAAAATTGTAATTAATTAATAAATTACACTTCATAATTAAAACTAACAAATGGTATAATTTAATTAGAAGATCCCATAAAAAAAAATTCCAGCAAAGAACTTTCAATTACAACTGTTACATTCATAGTTATGGACATGGTGATCCAAGTTCAAATGACTTGTTTGTGAGTCTGGCATTTAGGATACAAAAGGCCTTCGGCCTGTTCCGTTAATCTTTTCGCTTCTCACTAAACAAACATAAACTGTACATGTTAATTACACCAATCAATGTTAGAAACATCCGCTGCAAGTCACAGCCTAACTTCTCTATATCACAATTCTTCATATTTCACATTCACATGTGGTGTGTGTGTCTCTAGTTGCTGCCGGCCTGTTAACTTTCTCTTTATCTTCAAAGTCATCTCCAGATGAAGCTGCATCAGCAAACCATCACCAGAGCTTCAGTTAGTTAATCTGACATCGATTAATAGAATAAACAAAAATAAATACTGGTCGGCGTGCACGTGGATTGTGATGACAACTGACTCACATGGGGACAAGAAACACCAAATAAATAATTTGGGAAGGAGGATTCGAAAGAAGTACCTGAAATTTGACTTTGATGAATGTGATTAACCAAAAAATAATTTATATAGATAAATGTTAAAGTTCCTCCTTTGTTAATGTTGTTGATCAGTTAGCTCTTTCTTCTTTGAGAATCTTCTGATGATACCTTGGAAACCCATTCTTGCAAGCTGAAACCTGCGCACATGGCACACCATTATATTATTATTACTATGATGACTTGATCCTTTCATTAGTTGTGCCACAAATTGACATCATTAAAAAATAAGTATGCAATGGAGTGAAATTTAGAGGAATTATGGGCCGTGTGTGGATAAACTAGGTGAACCTTTCACCTGTGTTAAGCAACTTACACGGGATGTTGCCTGACGGTAAGGCTTTCTAGAGGGATTGTACCAGAAGCACATATTATGATAAAGCAGTTCCGAAGACATCAACACATACCAAAATCTAAATTTCACACAGATTTTTGACTTGTGATGCCTTGGAGAGAAAAATTATTCATTTCAAAAGTTCATCTAGTTCATTTCATGGAATTAAAGTTGCTTTTCTAATGCATAACAGATTGAATGCGGGTTCTAGACATTACCAAAAGCTCTCCTTTTCTTCAACTGTTTGCTTCTTAAGAATTTTGAAATGGGAAAAGAATAAAGCGTCAACTATGCCAACTACTTTAAAAGAAAATAGTCCAAGGAGAAGCCACACAGCGCACATTTGATGCTAAAGAATCATTTTCCTTAGTAGTCAGGATATTATGAGAATAACCCGGATAAGGAATTTGGTAAGATTCCGTAAATTCTGAGAAGGGTAGGTAGTGCTCATGTTCTGGGTTTGGGCACGCACGGTGACAAATTGCATACGTGCCAAATTGGTCAAATATAAAATTCTAGTTACCCATCCCTGAGGGCGTCTGCCCATCACATATTCTCTGCACATAAGATTTTATGCATCAATTTGACAGGAGCTTGAGTCAACAAGGTTCTAAGAAAATAAACAAAATATGCACATTATGATCACATGGGAGTGCTGTTTTGCATATTTCAAGACGCCCAAATCTGCTAGTTAGACCCAACTGACATCGTTCGTGGGCGGTGGGCACAAATACAACAAACTATGTGTTCAATTAATACAGCTGAGTATTTTTGCCCTTCCATAAGAACAAAATTTAAACCGTTCTACCCTTAGTGTTGATTTATTGACTGAAAAATTTCCTTGACCTGTCTTTTTCGTAAGCGAGATGTGAGATGCGATGTTTAACGGCCCAGTTTTCAAATTAAACAGTTGTAAGGTACCCCACTACTACTGTAAGACATCAATAAAACTAATTTTTTATTCTATCAAGCAATTTGATTCATTATTATTAGCTAGAAAATAGAAAAAGAGAGAAGACGACTTACAGCCTCAATATCAATTTTGTAAACGAGAAGTTTTCTTCTTTCTCTGCAACTTGTTCTGTACGCCACGATGATGTGAGCAATGGCCAAAACCAGCGAGCACATGAACAAAGCCATTTCCATGGCTCTTACATAACCCCCTCGATCGATGTTGGAAACACCAAAGACGTATGAAGCTTTTAACGAAACAAAAATCAGAGACAACACACAACAAATCGTTGTAATTCCCAGATACGGACCTCTTGAAAGCCTTGGTCCATCGCACAAGCCATAAACACCTGATAAAAAAAAGTAATCAATAATTTAATATCTGCTTTGAAAAATTAAAACGAATAGTTTCCACGAAAAAAAGGCTTACAGATTATAACAGCTGATCTGACGATAGATATGAGGGGAATATCAACAAGAGAATACCGGAAATCATAGTTCCTGAAATGGGAAGAGAGGGTTTCGAGAGACAGAGAAGAAGGGGAAAGAGAAGCAGAGAGAAGAGCAGATGGGAGAAGAGTATCGGCAATAACAAGCAAAACAGGAGCAGAGAAAAGCAGCAACGAAACCAACATAGTGATCAAGAAAAACGCAGTCTTTAAAACCCTCGAAACCATTCTCAATTTCTCCTCCTTGGTGAAAAAACCCATCTCTCTTTCGTATTCCTCTGTTAATTTTCCGAGTCGTGAACTGAATATGAACAGAGAAAATACCGATGAATGCTATGGGAAAAGTTGAAGGAGGCAACTAGCGAAGGCTTAAAAGGAGAAGAAAATCAAGAGAAATTAAAAATTATTTAAATAATAAAAGAAAAACGCAATTGACATGTACAATTTAACTGCAAGGTGCAGGCTAAGGTCCGATATTTTGACGGGGCTTCTCGATGGCAAGAGGAAGATGACAAAGACGTGGGACATTACCCTCACAAGTTAATAGCCGGTCAAATATACTAGTCTCCCTCTTAGCGTTGCTTGTCTCTTTTAATTTTCCATTATTATCGTAATAAACAGAAATACCCGAATTTCTCTTCAGTACAACTAACGACTTCTTTTCAACTGAAAATTAGTTCTTCCGCCTGCCTGCCTGCGTACACATTCATACTGAATCTGTGATCTAATTTTAACGGTCCAGATCTTCTGTAATTTTTTAATAGCGTTATCCACGATCTTACTTCTGGAAATTTTTGACGAGTTGTAAAAATTAAATAGAATATAATTATTAATTATGATTAATTTATAAAAAAAATATTTATTTATTTTCCTACTTTCTTCCTCCTATATTTGAGTTTTGACCCAAATCCCAATTTTTAGCTGACTTTAACTTGTTGAATTGTTTTAGTAGTCAACGGTCAATATTTTCAATTATTTGTTTTTAAAGAATTTTCCTTCGAAATTTCCATCTCACGACCTTCAAAAAAAATACAAACAGTGACCGGGCATTTTCACACTTCTAATCCGAGTTGAATTATATTGAATTAATTAAAATTATTAAATATAAAATATAATTATAAATGTAAATTTAACATTATCTAATTAAATTATAATAAATAGGTTTTAATTTCCTATTGAAATTCCTCGCGACTTCATCTAAAGCCACCAGAAATTAAAAAAATATATATTAATATTGCATTGTCGGTTGAAAGTCAAATTCAAAGAGGGCGGAAGTGTTGGTGGCTGTGTTCCTTCTTGTCGCAATAGTCAAAGTAATCTAAACATATTTAATCGTTATCTTCAAAGCCGCCTCCGTCCGAGATGCACGAGTTAAACGTAACACATGACACGTGACACAGAATAGGCAATCGATTTTACTTTTTAAGGTTCTAGAGTCATTAAATATATCATAAAATTAAAATTATATATATATTTTTAAGAAAAATTAATAATAAAAATATTTTTTAAATTTCAACTTATAATAATAAATTAATTTTTATGGTATATTTAATATGTAACGTAAATATTTTAAATTTTACGTGTTTATAAATTATAATACTGTTTATCAATTTATATTGAACAAGTTTGATAACTCCTGTTTAGATAATTAAAATACTAATTATAATGTTAAATTTTAATTACTAGAGATTAGGGCGAGAGCAATAGAATCAACTAAATACACCCCTTATTATTTTCAATACACCGATTTTAGGAAGAGGTCCAAAAGCTTTAAACCCACAAAAGCAAATTGTAGAAAGTGGGCTGGTTCGGCTCGGTCTGATGTTAATTTTCTTGAGCACTTCCGAAGACGCTGGCGAACACGTGACGTAATCGTCATTGTAATCTATTCTTACAAGTAACTCGCGTCATCATCACTCGCTTGTTTTATTTTTGTTCTCGACAACAAAATGGCCGCGCGATCTCTGTGGCGAGCTCGAGCCAAGTTTACGGTAGCGGCAACAGCTTTGTGCGGTGGCGCCGCCGCGGCCAGAATTGCTGACTCAGAAGATCCAGCGACGGCGCTTAAGCTCTGCACCGCCGTCCCCGTCCGCCTCTTCCGGGACTCAGTCACCGCCGCCTCCGTCGCTTTCGGTACCTACACACTACATCGCTTCGCTTGAATTTATGTGATTCTCTTACTCAATTTATGTGGAATTATCTATTCAGTTATGTTTGATGTAAATGCTTATGTTATAGAAATTCACTTGCAGGTATACGCGAACTCAACTTCTGTGGCTGTAACTTTTAAATTATTACTCTTCAGTCATGATTTAATATAATCTATTATGCACATGACAGTTTATTTTATTTATTAAATTAATTGTCGCATTACTGCTCTAATAATTAAAAGTAATTTTTCTAGGGATAATTGTGTATATGGGTTTGTTATTAATGTTGTAGAATGAATGAACCTCATGAGTTTGAATTAATAACTCTTCTTGTATGTGAATTGTCACTAGATTATGAATGTTCTCTGTGGGGACTGCCGGAAGGAAGTAGTGAGAGAGCTAAGGTCAAACATGAAGTCCACCTCAGGTCTGCACGTAAGCTTCAAGAACTGTGTTTCAGAAACGGAGGCATATATATCAAGCTTGGTCAACACATTGGACAGCTGGTATGCTCTCTATCTGAACTTGTTTTATGATGAAAAATTGAAAACTCAACTCTGTCTCATGTTGACGCTGAAATGAGTTTTCGTGGGTTTCCCGAGTGATTGCTTGGGCAGAATAACATTTTTCAATTGCATGTTTAAATCTGAGAGTTATTTGGCTTCTAATCAAACAGGAATACTTAGTACCTCAAGAGTACGTGCAGACAATGAGGGAGTCTATGTTGAATAAATGTCCGGTTTCTTCATATGAACAAGTTTGTGATGTTTTCAAGAAAGAGCTTGGAGAAACACCGGATGAAGTATGCACCTTTGATTTATTTTCTTCTTGAGTTCTTGACCACTCCTTACTTGGAATGTAATTTGCATTTAAACAGTCTAACGAGTTCTTTATAATTGCCACAGCTGTATGGTTCTTTTTGACATTGATATTTGGTGCTTGTCATTTTGTGCACAAATTTTCATGATTTTTCTTGGTCATGACACTTGTCCTATCTGAGGCATAGTACTTGCTACTGAATCAGTCTGTTCATGTACAGATTTTTGATGAATTTGATCCAGCTCCAGTTGCAAGCGCTTCCCTTGCCCAAGTTCATGTTGCCCGTACGCGTGATGGCCAAAAAGTGGCTGTTAAGGTTTTAGTCATTTTCACTTTTACCTCAAACACTTGCTAATTGGAGCCTAGATTTCCAAGCAAATTGTGCACATATATAGGATTAGAATATTTCTTACGTTGAATTTGCTTTCCATATTCAAAATATTTTCTCAACATTCAGGTTCAGCACACTCACTTGACCGATACTGCAGCCGCAGATTATGCCACTGTGGGGCTGATTGTGAACAGCCTTCATTGGTTGTTTCCGTCTTTTGATTATAGGTGCTTTTCCATGTGATCTGTGCTTGCTAATTATCCTTCCTCTATTACAGAGTATAAGTTAAATAAGGTGATCCCTATTTGGACCTTCAACATGCTAATGATTAGTTAGTACGTGGTTATCTGCATGAAAAATTTGTAAAATATGTGGATGCATTTTCAACCTTTTATGTCTGGATGGTTCTTTCTGTATGTATCTGTACATCAATGAATTTCTCTGTGGTTAAACTGCTCGTGTTAATTGAAAATTTCTTGATTCATGCAGATGGTTAGTTGATGAAATACGTGAAAATGTACCCAAGGCAAGTTGACTCCAATAGGTGTCTTTTTTGTTTTTACAAATTTCCAAGTATGTTTACACTAATTTATGCATGCCACGGTTTCATCTTAAATTTGCTATAAAGTTAACTTATTTAAATTTACCATTCAAATACTTTTCTTTGTAATATAATGCAAATGAATTAAGTGTTGCTCAATGTTTCGTACATTTTGAATGTCTCTATAGTTGTATAAATGCGGACCTTGGAAGTATCAAAATTGTAGCTTAGACTTCAAAATACATGACATGGTTTGAGCTCTTTTAATTGCCAAAAGAAAATTCCTCTAGGTTTCTATTTTGAAGCATTTGAATAGAACTTAAAGTTTATATTTCATGTTTGTTTTCTACTACTGGTATCTTCTGCTCTATCAAATTCCTCAAACTAATATCCAGGGTTGGAATGCTTGCTGCTTTCGTAGAATTTTTCCTTTGATTTTTATAGATCTTATATTGCTGGCTCATCATGATAATTGGTTTTTTACTTTCATACTCGGAAATGGTAGAATAGGAGACATTAGATAATTGGAGCATCTAAAAATGTGGAATTTAAAAATTTTTTTATAATAGAATTAAAATTGATGCTATATATTTGTATGAAGGTCAATCTTTTATATCAGTGTTTCCAATTTAACATCAATGTATTCACTCAGTTTTTGTAAATGTGCCAATCCGAAGTGGTGAAAATGTGATTGACCAGTTGTTGTGGCCATCAGGAACTCAACTTTTTACTTGAAGCCAAGAACAGTGAGAAAGTTTTGGACAATTTTCGGAAGCTATCTCCTCACATTGCGAATTATGTGTATGCGCCAAAGGTTTATTGGAATTTAAGTACCTCGAAGTTGTTGATCATGGAATTTATTGATGGTGCTCAAGTAAACGATGTGAAGACCATTCGAAAACTTGGTTTTCAACCTAAAGAAGTTTCCTCATTAGTAAGTTCATAGCCCTGATAATCCAGACATGCTTTTGTCCTTTCAGAATTAACATTAGTACGAAATCGGCATGTCTTACCTTAAGGCTTAATAACTTTTATGATACAATATATCTACTTCATTGCAATGGAATGCGTCAGCTAAACTTGATATTTTGTAGCCCTCATATTTTGGTCCATGTGAGGCTAAAAAAAGAGTAACCATAATGTTTGTTTGAATTCTTTCCACATCCTTGTATTATGAAAATTAGACTAATTGATTTTAAGTTGGAAATATATCATTGATATCATCTTCCTACTGAATACCAATGTCCTACCTTCTATTAAAAATATGTGGATATGAGTTTGATAATTTTAATGTCAATATACACAGGTTACCCAGGCTTTTGCTGAAATGATGTTTAATCATGGCTTTGTGCATTGTGATCCACATTCTGCCAACTTGCTCGTTCGCCCATTGCCAGAAGGCAAAAGGAGCATATTTGGTGAGGATTTTTTTTCTGTTAAGATTGTCATATATGACCACCATTTGATAACTTTCGCAACTGGTATAATGCGTTATTTGAGCTCATGCTTTATTTGAATATTTTCATATTTACTTTGTACATCCAGGCTGGAGAAAACCACAGTTGATACTTCTTGACCATGGTCTGTATAAAGTACTTGATGTCACAACTAAATATAATTATGCAGCTCTTTGGAAGGTATTGGTGCTTTCCTTGTATCTGCTGTCATCTTTGATGCTCCTTGGTTTTCTATTGTCAGCAACTTATCGATGTCTTGATGTGGTGACATTGATTGTAGGCATTGATATTTGCTGATGCTAATGCAATAAAGGAATATAGTGTCAAATTGGGTGCTGGGGAGGATCTTTATGCACTATTTGCTGGGATTCTAACTATGAGGCCCTGGAATAGGGTCACTGACCCTGCTGTTGATCATTTAGTCATACAAGGCAATGATGAAGATCGTTCAGAATTGCAGGTGATCTTATGTTGAAGGGATATTGGTCTCTCAAAATTTTCTATGTTTCTTTGAGCCTCAAGAGTCCATGCTGACATTCCTAATAATGTATTCTCCTACAACTTGCTTGACAATATATTGTTAATCTTCAATCTTCACAGATGTATGCATCCCAGTATTTTCCTCAAATCTCGGAGCTTCTTCGGAGACTGCCACGTGTTATTCTATTAATGCTGAAGACAAATGACTGTTTACGAGCAGTTAATAATTCTCTGGTATAGTTATTGTTTCATCTCCTGGTTGCCATTTACTGGTATTGCTTTGCTGGACCTTTTCACATTACCAGAAAAAAAAAGACTTGTGATTTGAGCAGTTTTGAAGGCAAGTAATGTATTCAATCATCCTACCAGTTGAAATGTTTTTTGTTCAGTTGCAGGGATCTTGTGCTGAGACATTCTTGATCATTGGTAAAATTTCTTCCAGGGCGGTTATTGAGGCAAAGATGTTGCAGAGCAAGTCCTTCTTACGTCGTTTCAGTGTCTGGTTGGAGGAAATCTATTTGGAAGCTCGACTTTTCACCATAGAGATATTCTTGTGGCTTTTACAAATTCGGAAAACCTTGTACTTGGCGTAGTTACGAATTGCACATACACAGCTTTGAAGACCCAAGGCCATCCTCTATATTTGGTAATCATACACTAGTTCCTAATATTCATTGTCTCCGGGGTTGAGATGTTGCCATTTATACCCAGGTTTTGAGCATGGATTAACACATTCATTTTTTTACCGTGAAAAAATAAGCAATAAAATGATTCTTTTTCATAGATGCATGATATATTTCCGTGTATTAAACCCTTGAATGGGTGCTGATTTATAAACTGTTACAACCAAATTGTTACCAAGGACATTAATTTTATTGATGAACAGAATATGAATTTTTTTTATTAGCCCATTTTCGGATATTAGTTCGTGGAACTCAGAGCAGAACTTGTGTGTCCGAAAGGAATGAACACACACGTTTCCTTTGATGTTACAATTATGTATGTATGATAGTTTCAGTTCAGTTTGGATTAATTTCTCCGACACAATAAAAGTCAAAAAAGCATATATTTATGTAATTAAGCATTTTTTAAGACCAAAAAAAAAGGGGATCGGGATTGTTGTTCTTGCTCCACAAAATATGAAAGTATTTCATGGTTCTCGTTGTTCCTGAATTGTTGGAATTCCATGAAGCCGGTGGTTGCCTTTTCGTACCTTGAGCAAAATACCAGATCCCCGACAACGATGGCTTGTATTATTTGCCTCCTTGTTTTTACTTACAAAATGTTAAACGTCACAAACTCTAGTGGGCCAATTGAAGAAGCACTTCCAACGTCGGCACACCGAAGCAAGCTGACGGCGGGGATTGGGAGGAATCATCAACAGGGTCGTTATAAGGGTCCGCACGATCGTGGATTGGCGGGCTTGATGAATTGTTCCAATGGAAAACAAACTTGTCAACAGTATGCATTAAATGTAGCACTGTACAGTTGTGGTTTGGTGAGCACCGTCACTGACTATGCAACAAACTAACTGTGCATATTAACTCTACCCTTTTTCTCTTCTTTTGGGCACTGCAATTACGTACTCGCAACCTTGGAGATTTCCTTCCGGAACAATTTTGTGACTGACAGAGAGAGCGAGGTGGTTTGTTGCCATTCGCACTCAAAACGTTCACTCTCTGTCCCTCAGACGGTGTTCACGTGGAGGTCTTGGTGGCTGCAGTGGCGGTGATTTTGTAATCTCCTTTTCAATAAAAAGAGAGGGAAAGATAAATGGTGGGACCGGCACGGCCTCAGTTCGTTTTATTCGGATCGACAATTGTCCAGCTCAGCTTCAGTAACGGCGGTCGGGGCGCCGTTCTCTCCGACATTTACGCTCGCAAAGTATTTTTTTCTTTCTCTCTGGCGCTTCTTCTCTTGTTATAAATTTCCCTATTTTCTTATTCTGCATCTAAATTGAAATTCAGTCTTTGTAATACGAGAGCTTTTGTTTTGTTTCTGATTTGTCATAGGCAGATATATTGCTGCGAGGTTACTACGGGTGGAATACAAGACGTGCCATTCAGGTTCTTGATCAAGTTTTCCCCAAGGTATTATATTTATGTCTTTGCCAGAAAGCGCCTTGGAGTAAAAGTAGTTTTTGTAAAAGTACTATTGAAAAATGCTTTTCGTAGAAGCACCTATTTTTTTCCTTGATCAAAACGCAAGAATTTGTTATATGGCTTTTGTTTGGGCTGACTATGTCTATGCATTTCTGTACCTCCACCTATTAGTCTTAAGTTTTGAGATTACCTCGTTGAAGGTGGAACCAGGGCTAGATATTCTGACGTTCATAAATCATTTGATTGTAGTAGGCTCTGGCATTTCGGTTAAAGTTAATCTGTGTTGTTAAAAAATTAGTCATGGTGCTTGCCATACTAGGTAACCTTGTAATACTATTCAGATTTTACTAAAACTGAGGAATAATTGGTATTGTAATAGCATTGTTCTTCTAATGAGATATGGGATATGCTTTGGTTTATCGAATGCAGACATTATCATATTTTATTTTTTGCCCCATTTAGGATGCTTCTGTCCAGCCTTCTTTGGTGATTGTTTATTTCGGCGGTAATGATTCAATGGGCGCTCACCCTACTGGTCTAGGCCCTCATGTACCGCTTCCTGAATATATAGAGAATATGAGAAAGATTGCAGTTCATCTAAAGGTACTTTCTTGACACACAAGTTACTGACAGTATTATTTTATGAAGTTGAGTGCCTTAATCCATGCAGTACATCCGAAGCGAAATTTGTGCTGTGACTTAAGGTATTCCTGCAACCGCATGTGGTATTGCATGAATTTGCTTCGTTTTGTTTTCTTTGTAATTGAGAATGATACTTGACGCGCATTCTAACACAGGATTTTTGAAATCAGAGTCTCTCAGATATAACCCGCACCATTTTTCTTACTTGTCCTCCCGTTGACGAGGCCAGAGTTCGTCAAGGCGCAAGCTGCTGGGATTCATATCTTGCATGTCTAATTTCCATGCTATTTTCTTAATTACTTGAATCAATCCTAAGGTTTGTATGTTCACTTAAAACCAGTGGAATTTTTAGTGAGCTAGTACGGACTAATGAGTTGTGCGAAACATACTCAGATGCTTGCATAAAGTTGTGCCAGGAGTTGGGTGTGAAGGTAGTTGATCTTTTCACTGCAGTTCAGCAAAAAGATGGTTGGATGACTGCTTGCTTTACGTAAGTTTCCATGCTCTGTTTTCTTCATTTATTTTTACCTGGAAAGATCAAGCTCCAGAATTCCATTATGCTGTGATCTACTGTAGGTCATCTTATAAGCCTTTTTTGGCATCTGTTTTGACGTGGAAGAAATGTTATTCACAGACATTGATATTGCAGTTTAAGTTGGTTCTCTCTGCTTTCTATGTGCATAGATGAACCAGAAACGTTCATAATTGGAGTTTGAAGTTCCAAATGTTTCTTATTTGGACTATTCCAATATGATATGGTGCCATAATACCATGACTGATCAATGATTCAATTTCTTCTCTTCCCAGAGATGGGATTCATTTGTCTGAGGAGGGGATTGTCGTGGCGGAGATACTGAAGGCCCTTAAAGAAGCAGCGTGGAAGCCGTCTCTGCACTGGAAGTCGATGCCCTCCGAATTTTCCGAGAACTCACCATATGATCTTGTAGCCGCTGATGGAAAAACCACACTGAATCCCTCTGAGTGGACATTCCATAGGGAGATTCAATGGGACTAGGTTGCAGATTCATTCAGTCGATCTTCCATGCAAGCTTTCCCGTAGACAGAATATGTTTTCGTTGAAATTCTTCTTTCTTTTGATATGCTCGAGACTCAGATAAAATAGTTATTTTATTTTATTTTTCTAAGATAAATGAGAATAAAAAAGACCTTTAATTATGCTAAAGTGACGTCACTGTGATAATTTTTACAAATTATTTAACATAAATGAAACAAAACCAACGACTCCCAGTGTTCTAAACGCCGCCGTTTGCAGAAAAAAAATTGTAAGGCGGCAAAATGCAATTGACGGCACCCCTTCTTTAATCCACGATCCCTAACTTTTCGTAACTGAAATCTAAGCGGTATCTGATACGCAAGCATCGAAGTTTATTTTACACCGCACCACATAGAAACTAACCCCTTTTAACAAATTTAAGTTTCCCTCCTTTTCAAGAGCTGGCATTTTCCCTCTTCGAACAGTAGAGAGCCAGTAAGCTAATCAAACAAGGCTAAGAACAACTCAGGTAGTGCTCTATTTATTTTTGTTACAAGTTATTTCCTTGATTTTGATCGTCAATTCTTGTTCGTTTTTTCTTAATAGTTTCGTTTTTGAATGCTATCTCTATTAGCTATTGATTTTAATTTCTCACTTTAGGGTTTCTCGATTCCGTTAAAGTTTTTATGTAATTGACGAAAATTGAACGTGATTATGAACTTCTCACTTTAACTGGTTTGAAGAAGGTGCAAATTCACTTCATTCTCGATCATGAATTTGGATCTAATTCTCGCTTGAAGCGGAGATCTGGAACTGGAAGTTGGACGTTGTGTCAGTTTGTGTATTTTTTATTTTTATTTTTTGTTGTTTTATTGTTGATTGGTTCATTTTTCGTTCATGCAATGGTGGAAACTGAATCTCTATTTTCCGGAACTAGCATTATATCTATGTGAAGAAATGTGAGATCGTCATTAGTAAACAGTTCAGATTTGTTGCAATGTCTGCAATAATTGTAGAGGATATGGTGGTGGCACCTCAATTTTTATGCTGATGACTGATTATCACTTACTACGTTGCATTACATCTATTATTTTCTTGGCAGGTTTAAAACTGAAACAATGAATGATGGACCTGGTAGAAATGGAAATTACTACGACATTGATGATATCCTTATAGAGGAAGAGGTTAACGACTTTCTTTTCATACTTTCAACAGTCTTCCCTTTGATTCTGAAGTTTCCCAATTCTAATATAAAGCTATGATGCTTTTTTCCTTGAATTTTAATTACAGCTTGTTCCTGTTGTGTTCCATAAGCCAGCAAATGGGGTAAAAGTTGATCCCAGTGCAGAAAAAGACTGCGTAAGTTCAAAAGGAACTGGGGTGTGGTGAAGGTGGATGTTCCATGATTGTATTCTCATATATTTCTTTTTGTTCGTGTTTTCAGGTTGAGGGAGGTGCAAAAGTAGAGCTGCCATTCTGGCTCTCTCAGGAGTTATATCTGAGGCAAGCTGTATCGATAAGTGTTCCAGCTTGTTTCAATCAGAAGTAATTATCATATAATAGTTTCTGTTTCTCCGTATACATATCAATATTAGGTTATCGATTAAGAAACAATTTACCGGGAAAATAATGTTGCATAGTTTTGCTTGATCTGTGAATGATGTTAAGTGGTTCATAAGCATTTTAAGAAGTAATGCCTTTGACCATCATAGAACAACTAGATTTTATATTCTAATATGTTACTAGTCCATATTTCTGCGGCAATATTTCTTGTTTCCATGATCATATGTGGATTACTTTTGCTCTGCTATCAAAGTAGGGAAAAGTACTAAGTCAGAATATTACAAGATTTGTAGAACTCATTATGATTGGTTTTCTTTTACTTCCCTTTCAATTATCTGGCAATTAAAGTGCTATGGTAATGAATTCCTACTCTAGTGTCCTATGACTGATGGCATGAAGCATGCCTTATTTATTTATATGAATTTTCTGAAGATGTGAACAGTTATTTACTTGATTGGTTCTTTTTGTTTTTCTGCTACTAGAACAAGAAGGGAAATCCAGGCTGATGCTGCAAATGTGGATTTGAGATCTCGTTGTCCGTATTTCTATGAGTTTGGGTGTAAGATAGCACCTATGTGAGTCCCTATTCCCTCTCAAGCTTTTATAAATGCAAACTCTAGCAGACACAATCCATTCTTAGCTTCTTACTGTGACTTCTACTAGTTTACCTTAAAGTCCCTTTAAGAAGTTGCTTTTTGCATTGGTGTCATAATGTAATTATGTCACACAGTCAATTTGGAATGAAAATATGTAGTTGTGGACATATGAATTCTACATGCCATGTGCAAAATGTATTGAACAATTTGATGTACAACCATTTTTCCATGTTTCATTGCTTTCTCTGAATAAAGTTGATCTGATTACTTTTTACATAAAACTATTTTGTTAAGAAGCCTTCCCAAGGATCATTAGTCTCGAAGTTAGAAATCAGGCTGCTTTAGTAAGAGAGACAACTTCACCATCAATATATCCTTTAATTGGTTAACAAGCTGTCCATGGCTATTTGTTCTGAGTCTAGATTTGATTCCATTTGGATGCGATGTCCTTTTTTGTCTGAGATATGTTTCCAAGCTTGTCGTCCTCTTTTTTGGGTTTTATGTAGTCTCTGTATCCTTTTTGTATGATTAAGTATTTCTGAAATCTAGAGCTAGACTCCTGTTGTCTTGTCTAAAGATGAGCTGATGCACTCAGACTGGTCCCTGTATCAAAATTTACAGTGGAACATTATCTACAAAATTTATAGGAAAGCAAATGAGAACACTTGAATGAAAAGATATATGAACAGGTTAACCTTGTCTTGTTTTTATTGTTTTACTTGTTAGGAAACATAAGATTTTATCTTTTGAAACAAATTACAAGCCTTCTTTAGATTCAAAACTTACCAACTAATGCATAAATTCATTGTGGATATACTTTTGGGCCTGAAACTTGCAAGCTGAGAAAACTGGCGGGTTGATACTTCACTGTACCTTTATCTATAATAATGCTTATTGGTAACATCTAAGTCAGGTAGAAACAGCTGCTGTCATTATCTAAAGTTAAGTCAATTGATAATAGGTTGTTATTCACTAATATTGAGCAGTTAATTATCAGTTTATCTGCAGCGATTGCTGTTAAATGTGTTGTTTGTGTTGGTTTATTCATTAACTTTGTGTTAATGGATAGAGTTGCCGATCGCACCATTGGAAAGATGCTCTTATCTACATTTCAGATGAGGTACAAGGAAATCCTGACGAAGGCGCACACAGCAGCACATACAGCAGCTTCCAAATTCTTGACACTGTTAACAAAAGAAGAAACCAATTGTGAGAACCCCTTTTCTCATTTAAGCTTATATCTTCCATTTTCTTGTCTCTTCTGTATCCGAAATGATGACAAAATGGTTGAATTTGTTGTAGTGTATGCGGCAGCTCAATCCTCCATGGCGGCCTTTAAGAAGTGGCGGATTGGAGGTCCCAGACTTCAAAAGGCTTCGGTTCTCGGGAGAAAGAGGAAGCCAACTGACTAGGTGCTTTTCCTAACCTAATTACATTCATCCATTCTATGAAGGTATTCTCACCATTTTGTGCTTTGTAATTGTATGAAATTGATGCCAGATGATTTCTGGCTTGCGTGATGTAACACATTAACTAGCTCTTGAGATAAAGAATTTCAAGAGTTCCTAGGCATCTTTACCAAATTTAAATTATGGTGTTAGAGAGTTGCCATAAGACATAATACGAGTATAATAATAATTAAAAAAGAGATTATTCTGGTTTTTGGGATGGGTTGGTAAGTAGCTAACGGCTAGACATGGGCATTCATGAAAGTAAATGGATGCAATTAAAATATAACTTAGAATTTGTATCTATTTTCTAATTTCTAAAACGAACGTGTACATGATTCTTAATAATTTTATGTAAGAAAAATTGTGTATGATTTTTTTTTATAGAAGGACTGATCCTCACGTTACTCAAAACTCATAAATTTATCCAGCAGCTCATATACGTTAAGCGGAAATAATTACTGCACGTGATAATCGTGGGCTGAGATTACAATTTCTGTATTGTGGAACTTCTGAGGTGCGTTGGCCGAAGATATTTTTGCTCAGACTCGTGGTTATCTGATTCTGACATGGCAGAATCCGCTCTTTTTTAATCCGTCGTGGCATAATAGGTCGCTACCTTTTGTCTTTTCTCTTTTACCTTTGTTGCCTTTTGCCCTTTGCCAACCCGTAGCCCCATAAGATATTTTAAACGGCTAAGATATTTTAGGCGGCACCATTTCGACTAAGATATTTTAAACGGCACCATCTCGGCTAAGATATTCTCACGTTAACATGAAAAGCCCATCCGAGCGTGAGGCACACACGCATCAATCGCGTAAGGTTATTGCCACCTCCGATCTTGGCTCTATTCATTTTAGAAACTCGCACTGAAACTCAATATCGATCAAATGTCCTGACCGAAAATTGGTCCGGTGCTTCCTAACGTGCACATGAGCAGGCTCGTTTCGTTCTCTTCCGCCCCCGATTCTAGCATGGACAACACTTCCAACATCACCACCAACACCAGCAAAAGATGCAAACTCCGACAGACAACAAGAACGAGCACAGTGAACAACACGAGAAAAAACAACGGCCTGGAAGAGGAAGGAGGCGAGGAAGAAGTTGATGCTGAGGTCTGGCAAACGTTTAACAATAGTTTTAGAGGGGTTCAATCTATTTTGGACAGGAACCGTGTCTTGATTCAGCAAGTTAACGAGAATCACCAGTCGAAGATTCCTGACAATATGGTCAAGAACGTGCCTTTGATTCAAGAAATCAACGGAAACATTTCCAAGGTTGTTTCGCTTTATTCTGATCTTTCTTCGAACTTTACTGGTGTGTTTCATCAGCGAAATAAGAACGGTGATGGCGGGAGCGAAGAGGCGTGAAATTTGAACTGATTTTTCAATATTTTGTAATGCCACTATTATATATGGTCTGTTTCAGTGTCTTCCTGCTGTTAATTCAGCATTGTGTTTTACAGTAAGATATATCAATAGTTGTTTGATAAGGTAATGGCTCTGTTTGAATAATTGTGAAGCTTAAGTGGTGTTTGTTTGTTTCTCTGTTGTACTGTGTTAGAAGGAGGATGACTTGCAGGAAGGCTCATTGTCTCCTCTGTTGATGTAACGAGGTATTTATGTTCTATTTTTCTATTTGTGTTGTTTTTGTTTGTTTATATGCATGCTGATTTCGTGTGGCGAAGTTAGAGTTTTGGTTTCTCAGTTCATTATGATGTGTTCTCGACTTAAACTCTTTACAGGAGGGCTAAACAATTGATTGTAATGTATCAACATGTTGAGCTTTGTTGGGTATATAAGTGCACAGAGACATTTATTCACAAGATAAATGGGCGAATTTCAGCCTCTGGGCTAAGTTCTTGTCATGGGGTCTTCTGAGATGACACTTAATTAGGGTTACGTTTCTTGATTCTATTGAAGAGTGTTTATTGTATTACGGAAAGTTCGAAGAAATCCCTCTAGGAAATATAAAACTTTAATGCAATTTATTGGTGTGGGATTCAACTATGGTGAGCCTTGCTAGTCCTAAGCAGCTCTTGATTTTCAGACCCTTCCAATAGATGGTATTTTTGGCCACTTCCAACTTATTGGATCCTTAACAGTGATCTTCATCTTGGAATCCTCACGGTCTCTTTTCTTAGCATCACCAACAATTTTTGAGATGCTTTGGTGGATTTGGTGGAATCAAAATTCGAGATGATATGAAAACGGGTAAAGACATGATAGGAAGAGATATTTGATTACATGTGTTCTCCTTGACCTTGTTAATTGGGATCAAAGTTGTTTTTGGATACAGGAAGCTTAAGTGCTGGAAATGACTGGTACTAGTTAAAAGTGCTTCCATGATTGTAGACATCAATGAAATTGTTCGTGTGAATTTTAAAGTTGTCCATCTATGGAAAGAATGCATGTCAACCATCCAATTTACATTTGCCTAAATGCTGTGAAATTGTGCTAATTGTTTGCTGCTCAAACTTTATGATATCTTCACTACTATATACCGGTCAGGGAAGCTTTCTAGAAAAAGTCTCCACTAAGAATTATTGAATTTCTATTTTTCATAGTTATTTTCGTTCTATTTCTCATGATTTTGGTGCAGTCACCTGTGCAGTTGTAGCCATGTTAGTTTTCATTTTTTGTCTTTATTTCTTCTCCTCTCCTGTTGCTGTCAGGGATGTAGAGTCTCATATTAGTTGAGTTCTCCTCAAATCGAGATTTCCGTATAGTTGTTCCTGGATTTGTACTTAAAAATTAAAACTAAATTGGATCTTTGTACGAAGGTATGAAGTTATGCTGTAACTCAAGCATTATATCCAGGAAAAAGCAGTATTTGCAAGCATACGAGGAGAAAGTTTACTCAGTAACCATACGAGGAGAGTTTTCCTCGTTTCCTGACAGAAGTTTGTTTCCGAGCTTGCAGGCTAGAGATGAGTTTCTGATGGTTGATAATTCCTAAAATTCACTGGTCAAAAAATCATTAATTTTTGGTCTTAGTGCGAAGGGAGAAGTCCCCACCCCATAGTGGTTGCAATGTTCTTTTGGTTATCATTTCAATATCCTGAATCTCAATATTCTTCATTTCACTGCCATGCTCCACATCTGGTCTTATCATGAAGGACTGGTCATCGCCTCGACAACTTGGTCAGAAGATGCTCCATCAAAGGCTTATACACTCGGATAACTTTTGATCTAATCTTTTCAATGCCTGGCATTGGAATTCCCTTGATACATGCATACATACAGTTATGTGTTCAGTTTTTTCTTCTGTCAATAGATTAGTTTTGGCTAGCAGAGATGTTGAACTGAAACTGCATACAATGGAAAATGTCTCGGATTGTGACAGGACTATCATTATCTTGATGTGTTCATACACCAATAACAGTGAGAGATGAGAAATCTATGAGTGCTTATGCTCTGATGAGACATTTAGTCCGATACAATGTACTGAGAAATGGAAACTACGGCAAGAAGATAACTGCAGGACTGATGAAGCAGTTAATTGCTCTCACTTATTCTTTGGCAACAAGGGACAGTTTTAAGTAGAGATATTAAAAAGCTCAAATCTTCTAAATGATCTTTGTTATAACTAGTTTTCCCCAACAGATCCCTTGTACTGGAAAAGGATGTAAACAAAACTATTTTAAGTACAGAAAATATGAAGGGATTGGAATTTTAATACATATTCAAATTGAAGGCGATAGCTGACAATTTATCATTCTCGTGTAACAGACCACAAGGAGAGCTGTAGCTAAGGCATTTCACCACTGTCTGATATAACAACTTTACTTTTGGGTTCTCCACTCTGTCTTCCTTCAGCTTCAATCTTGTTGACAACATCCATCCCAGAAAGCACCTTTCCAAAAACAACGTGGTGACCATCCAACCTGCAGCGAAAAAACAGACTCAAGACTCAATGTGAGTTCAAGATACCCTAAGAGGGCTTGGAAACTTTGGCCAAACATGCTCAGAAAGCCAATTACAAAACCTAATTACCAGCTAGTTATGACGGTTGTTATGAAGAATTGTGATCCATTCGTGTCTGGCCCAGCATTTGCCATTGATAGCAATCCTGTTCAGGAAGAAAAATAAATGGGAGGGAGGGAAATTATCTTCTGTTATTACATTCATTGTAGACTTGCAGCTTCAAGGTTAAGACTTCACCACATTTTTTATAAGGAATGAGCCGAGAAATAGTATTTAGATACTCAGAGAAATTTACCTGGTCCAGTGTGCTTAAGTTTAAAGTTTTCATCGGCGAACTTTTCCCCATAGATTGACTCTCCACCTCGCCCATCACCACGAGTAAAATCACCACCCTGTATCATAAAGCTAGGTATAATCCTATGAAATACGCTCCCTTTATAATAAAGAGGTTTCCCACTTTTTCCTATTCCTTTCTCCCCTGCAATGAGATACTTCAGCATAAGCACACAAAAGTTCCTGGATGACTTGATCTTGCAATATCAAAAGCCAAGGTTTATTCCTCCACTTGGCAAGCATTGCCACGGTCTAGGATCACACAAATAAATAAATGAAGATGCTTTATCATATTTACTTAATGAAAGTAATCCATGCTATCCCATTAAATTTTCTAACCCACAATATGTTCCGACAGTATTCTCAAATTAGGTGCTCAGAATCTCAAAAATTTAAAGTAGCATCCATATAATCAGTAGAGAATATATGCAAATATTCACTTCATGAAATTAATATCCCTCCATTCATGAAATCTTTTATCATTATCCTGTTCAAGAATTTTTGACCCACAATCCATATGCTCTGGAATAACCCTGCTTCTTAAAAAGTAAAAGTAGCATTCAAATGATCAGTAGAGAATATATAAAAATATAAGATGAAGGCAAAAGTTGGTTACCTGTGCAAAGTACTCGAAAGTTTTCTGCACAAGATACACGTAAAATTAATAAGTGAACACTTTAAAAGATAACAAATCTAAATGGGCATTTAAGGCAGCATTCATCGTCAGGGCACTATACCTACAGTTTTAGGGACAATCTTCCCAAAGAGTCCCATGACTATGCGACCTGGAAGCAAGCCATCATCAAGATAATATATTTACATTGAACTTAAAATCTTGGAAACCATAATAAAGAAGCGAATAATTTCATTGTGTCAACACAATGTATACCAATTTCCAAAAAATAGGCAAAATTTTGTTTGGATAAGGTTGGGATTGAGATACAATGGCTTTTAACCCTCTATTGCTGTAGAATTGAATTGCTAATTGTCAAGAATAAGTGGGTGAATGGTTAATAGATATCAACTGCTAGTAAAAGTGAGTGTTTGTAAAATATTTTATTAAGAGCAGAAGTATAAATGATAAGCAAAACATACCAATGGGTTTTCCACCAACCTCAACATCAAAGTAAACTTTGTGGGTTACCTCTTCCAAGTGCTCCCCTAAATTCTCTGGCTACACAAAACAATTACAATGAAAACACGCTATCAAAATCATAAATGAGTATATGAATGTCAGAATAAGAGTGAGGACAAAAAACAAAGGCAACTTATTAACCTCACTGTTATCAATTTTCTGTTCTGATAAGATCCCAACAGTACTTAAGCGATGCTACAAGCAAAAACAGAAAAGAAAAAGGATTTACTAACGCTTCAATTTTGATTGAATTCAGTAGGGAAGAAACAGATATGTCCGGCCTTATTATTTTGGTCATTTTTGTGAAATTGATTTTCTTAACGAAAGAAATAAATGAGAAATCATAGTACCTGAATGAAACCTAAGATTAGGAAAAGAACCAAAACCCACAACAGAACGACTGAGATTAATCTCGTCTTGGTGGCCATATCTCCGAGGTTGTCGTGTTCAGATGAAGCCGCTGCTTGGTTTCAAGCTCTTAATAACTGAAGTCAGACTGTGAAGATCTGTGCTTGAAAGTTGAAAAAAAAACTGAACCGGTTTTGACGGTTTTTGATTGTCAAAAGGTATGCTTATTGTTCAGGTGTTGTTCAGACCCTAGAATATCGGTGGTCTAACCACTCAAATTATGCCATGTGGCGCACGTATAGATTTTGGGTTTTCTTTTTCTTTGATATTTTAGTGGATATATCAATTATCAAGTGTAACATTGAGTATTATCAGACAAATTAACTACTTATAATTAAATAATTACAGATTTTAATTCAATTCATAATTTCACAGTTCAAAAAGAAAATTCATTAGGTATCGTCTGCTGCGCTTTAAATTCTTTCTATCTCCTCAAATATTTACCAACAAAGGATTTTTTCTTATAACATGAGAGTACATTGATTATGAGAAGTGAAGAGAAGAACAGCATTAACAACCACTGCAATGTTAACAGTGGGAGTTACCGTTATGAGAAGTTTAGGATTTGCCAATGCGTCAAGATCGCATTTAATCATTTTTCCGAGAACAGCATTAGCTTTACCCCGCCTGCGTTTCGGCGGTTCATAGTCTTTCCCATGCAAAAGAGATAGTGACATAATGGCGAAGCCTCGTGGAGAACCAGAATCACGCTCCACGGTGACTTTTATTTTCTCGTCTTTGATGATCTTAATGGCCCTATACAAATTCAGGTCACCTTTCTTTATCTTTCACAATTTTATATTTATAATGGTGTGTGCTTATATTCGTTTATGGATTCTCTATGTTTGTTTGTTTGCCGGGAAAATGGGGAAGAAACTTGTAAACCAGCTATGGGGGAATTTATGTGTGTATGTGACTCCAGGTACATCATGATATGGGTGCTCCGTTGTCAAATTATTTCACATATACAGGGCACAATACCTAACTAACTGGGAACCAACTAAGCAGTGATGGTAGTGAGTCTCCCATTGTCGAGGCTTTACAACGAGGCGTTAGAGGATGTCTGGCTTAATTCTACCAAAACCGATATTTATGTTTTTCATGGAAGGTAAGGTCAAATTCAAAACTTTATTTGATTGAACAAACACAACACATCACATCACATGATCCATCAACTTCACTGTATTGTTTGAATAATTACCGCAGAGCGCTGGCAACTCCTCTTTCACTGAGATCATGGTTTTGTTACTTCTCCATACCCAGTTATTATAACTTGTCGAATTATGAGCCACTCGTGGGATGGATTCACGATGATTGCATTCAGTATGCGGGGTTAGATTCCTCAGTGTTGAATCTGTTCCATAATTAATTCTAGGAAACCTGAGAGATTTCCAACTAACCTTTTCAGAATTACTGGTAATTTTTCAAAGGAAGCGGTTGATGCATGGAATGTTCAGAGCCAATGGCGGTTGTGTTTATGCCAAGAAACCAGATTTTGTGCCGAATAACGAGGCAGGCTATCCTAAAAGAACATCAGCAGTCAAAACAACTTTGAAGGTGAGAGTTTTATTCGGGAGATGAATATGGCGCTTCCCTACAAATTTTAATAAATACTCACCACCTGATTTTTGCGCCAAGGGTATGTACTCTGTGCATTACATACAAACCGACGTGGCTCCAATTACAAATATTATTGCGAAAGCTTTTTATTTTTATTTTTTTCACTTGCTGATGACAGGTTTGGAATGAAGAATTTACATTTCCTCTTACAGTTCCGGAACTGGATCTTCTTCGGATCGAAGTCCAAGAGTAGGACATTTCCGATGCCGGTGATTTTGCCGGTGCCGGAACTGAGACGAGGAAACCGGTCAGTGCCACTGTATGATAGAGGAGAGGAGCTCAATCTGTAAAGCTTCTGATGAGTTTTGAATTTGCTTGAATTACCAATTAAACGGTAGGGCGAAGCAAAGCATTATTAATGTTTCACGCATCCATGCTACTTTTATTTGGGAAACGGGCCCTGAATGTAAAAGCTCCCATGCCCAGGATTCATCATTAATTATAGTTAGTCTGACAGAGAACAACTACAATTCCGAAAGACAGCTGATGTTCTCGCTGTTGTGTATTTTGCTTTGCTAATCTATCGTAAGAAATCAGTAACCGGATGGGTGTCCACAGTCGATGTCGTATTTAAAAGGATCAGTAAGATAAAATTAGAGTTTCGGGTTGGATTAATTCATAAATAATTTTAAATGTTTTTTTAAAGTATAATTTTGTTAAATTTAATATTAAAATAAATAATAAATAATAATTTATATTTTAATTTTATATTTAAAATTTAATTTTGAATCAAATTTAATAATCCCAAGAAACTAACACCAGTTGATTTCCAATACTTGATAATGATGCCGTAGAAACAAATGATGAAATTGAGAGCAGTGCCGGTGGACTAATTTGAAACCAATGAAGCATTCAGTCTCAATTTTACAAAAGTACAGGGACTGAAATGATATTTTTTCCATTGGGCTATTGGTTCCATGCACCACCGCCTTGTCACAATCGGTTTCCACTCTCCACGTCAGTGCGCCAACTGTGACATGGGTCCCACGCAATCGTCATCCCGACCTTCCTGCAAAACTCAATGACGTCGGACTAACTTTTCCATGAAATTAATTAAAACTAAAATAGAAAAGCGAAAAGCATAATCGGAAAACATTTTCATACTCCACTCACTAATTGTCTCGTTTCTCAGTTTCTCTCACGCAATTCTCATGTCCAAACAGAGTTACCGAGTTTGCTTCTGCTTCCGCCGGCGGTTCCTAGTCACCGTGTCGGAGGCGCCGGAGGCGATCAAGTCTTGGTTCGATCAGTACTCCGAGAATGGCACCATGACCGTTGATCATCTGCATCGGTTCTTGGTTGAGGTTCAGAAAGAAACTAACGCCACCAAAGAGGACGCGCAAGCGATCATTGATAGCTTGCGCCAGCTCAAGTATCTGAATATTTTTCATCGTAAGGGTCTTAATCTTGAATCTTTCTTTAAGTACCTCTTTGGTGATATTAATCCTCCGATTTCTCCTTCACGTGGGGTAATTTTATTTTATTATTGTTTTTGTTTCTGCAAATGTTGAATTTTCGCGCTTCGCAGTGAAGTCAACGTGGGGAAAAAGAGATGAAATTTTATTTTTATTTTCTTTTCTGGGGTTTAATTGGGTTTTGTAGACAACTAAAGCTTCACTCAGCTGAACTTTATGGCTAACACATCTAGATTTGCTGGTTTAGTGTATTTTTTTCAAAAAACTGTTCGGTTTTTCGTTTGGTAGTTGAAACATTATGGGAAAATTAGATAATCTTGAAAACAAGAATTCTGTGGACAGAAAGATGAAGCTCCATCCGGCTGACGTTAGCAGTTAATACTATTAAATCCTTAGCTCTGTGACTCTTTTGTAGAAGTTTTCAGTAATGAGTCTTCTGCTTGGTTGCTGAGAAGATGTGGAAAAGAGAAAGCACTGACTTAAATCTTCATAGTACGTTGTTTTCAACAGCTGATAGCGAAAGGAGAATTATTCATGTATTTATTTGGCTGAAGTAAAACAAGATATTGCAGTTTATATTTCCCGATCTGTTAATTTTCGAGGTTATTGAGAATGTTGAAACTTGTGTGAGCTAACATGCTTTGAATTAATGTATTTTTGTTTTTAAGTTGGCAAAGAGAATGACAAAGCTCAGAATTGTTATTATATGTGTGAAATTGACTGTTACATTGTTATTATTGTAATGCATTTGTATTTAGTGGTTATTTTGTCCAATGAGTAGAGTTTTACTTAGTTATTGTAATTTAGTAATGACATTATTCATGTGATTCCCTTAAGGTGTCCCCCTATTTTATATAGTTTACAACTGGTGAAGTGGATTTATGCAATGTTAATGCCCCATTTTGCTTTCCCTTTGATTTTTAACATACATTGTGAATTGAATTGTTTGGTTTCAGGTGCACCAGGATTTGACTGCCCCTTTGTCTCATTACTTCATGTATACTGGCCACAATTCTTATCTGACTGGGAATCAGCTTAATAGTGTCTGCAGTGATGTTCCCATAATACATGCACTGCAGAGAGGTGTGAGAGTGATTGAATTGGATAGATGGCCGAATTCAAAGAAAGATAATGTGGAAGTTCTTCATGGAGGGTATTGATTAATTACAAATGTAGCCTGTCTGACATAAATGCCAAGGAACTCTTTATTTTATTGACTAATGAGACAACTTTTTTTTTCTTTTGTACCATTTCAGTACTTACTAAAATTGAGCATTTATGAATTTTTGAATTTTAAAAATAGCCTATCATAAATGAATTGCTTTCTTCCTAATCAATGGATTGGTTTCCTTCATACAGGACACTGACTACTTCAGTGGAACTCATCAGGTGTTTTAGGTCTATCAAAGAGTATGCCTTTGTTGCATCCGATTATCCAGTTGTCATAACCCTAGAAGACCACCTTACCCCAGATCTTCAGGCTAAAGTAGCTGAGGTGTGCCTGTGCATCATTGTGGGAATTTGAATTTCTTATGTTCTTATAATTTACCTCTTTTGACTATTTCTAGATGGTGACTCAAACATTTGGAGAAATCCTGTTTTCTCCTGGCTCTGAATGCCTGAAGGGATTCCCCTCACCAGAATCGCTGAAGAGACGGATCATCATTTCAACCAAACCGCCAAGGAAATACCCCGTGGCAAAACAGGTTACGGAAAAAGAGGATGATTCCCAGAATGGTAAGGCTGCAGCTGATGAAGAAGCTTGGTGAAAAGAAGTCCCCAGCTTTAAAGGTTTTACTGGAACCCAGGACAAGGTATATGGAGATTTGGATATGATTTAACAATTCAAGTTTCATTGTTTTACTGGCTGATAAACCATGAACTAGCAGGATGATCTGGATGAAGGAGACAACAATGGTGAAGAAGATCCAGATGAGAAGTGACACCATAATATTGCGCCAGAGTATAAACATTTAATTGCTATTCATGCTGGGAAGCCTGAAGGTGGGATGAGGGAATGTTTGAAGGTGGATCCTGACAGAGTGAGACGTCTTAGCTTAAGTGAGCAACAGCTTGAATAGGCTGTAGAAACATATGGAAAAGATACCATCAGGTATTTCTAAAAGTTACTAATGTCGTTTATGAGGGATCTTATTTTGAGTGTTTCAGTGTTCCCTGTTTGCAGATTAATCCAACAATTTATCAGCACCAGCTTTCTTAATCTTTTTCTTCTTTCAACTCTCATTTATAAGTTGAGTGGTTCAATAAGATCTAAGCTTCTTGAGAAGCTGAATATGATCTATGCTTTTTAGATGTTATGGATGGCCACATCAAATATTATTCCCAACTGCTGTAATTATACTGGCCTTGTGTTTTCATTCATTGCAAACTATATTTCATGTCTTCAAGCTTATCATGTTTTGATTGTATGATGTGCAAAAATTGTTTCTATCTTTTTAGTTGAGGAGCATTTTTTACGTGCTCATGATTGCCCTGCTATAGATTTACCCAACGGAATTTGCTGAGGGTGTATCCAAAGCGTATACGTGTGGACTCGTCAAATTACAACCCGCTAATTGGGTGGTCACATGGTGCTCAAATGGTTGCATTTAATGTGCAGGTGTGCAATTTTGACCTTAATCCAAATGGAGATTCTTATTTTCGTACGCTTATATTGCCGTATTGTAGCATTTTCTTTGACATTGTTTTTTGTTGACTTTGACAAATAAAAGTTAGGAAGTTGAAGGTGTTTGGTCTCATGAATTTCTATGGATGGTGTTATATGAAGGATCAGATCATTATTTGTGACTAACGTGACAATTGCACAAATGCGTTTATGAACAGTGTGTCTGTTTGAAATTCAGCAGCTGTGTTATAAATTAAAATGCAGGCATCCATGTGCAGATGTGTTTCAGCCATTACAAAGAACCAATTAGACATGTTATCTATCTTTATAACTTTCAGTGATCGCTAATGAAGCATGTTCGCCAACTAATATCATATTAGAACTTTGCTTGTGCAAGTATGAAAAAACATGTTTCTGTTAACAGGGACATGGAAGATATCTTTGGTTGATGCACGGAATGTTCCAAGCCAACAGTGACTGTGGGTATGTTAAGAAACCTGAATTTCTGTTGAAAAATGTGATCCTCGTTATTTATATTTGATCCCAAAGTCAAATTACCCATGAAAAAGACTTTGAAGGTGAATGCTTCCTGTTTTTTATATTTTTTTCTTCCGCATCTCAATGAGTTAATCAGAAGTTATGCTGATAAATGATTCCTGTCACTGTATCTATGGGAGAAGGATGGTATCGTGATTTTCGTCACACTCACTTTGACGCATACTCCCATCCAGATTTTTATGTAAAGGTATCTTGATCAAATCTACTCTGTTTTAATGCATGCGGCTTTGTTTTCATTATCATCACGATTGCAAAATTTTTAATTGTCTTCAGGTAGGGACTGCTGGAGTCATTGCTGATACAGTAATGAAGAAAACAAAGAAGCTGGAGGACAACTGGGTACCTGCTTGGAACGAGGAATTCGAGTTCCCTCTCTCGGTTCCAGAACTAGCTCTCCTACGAATTGGGGTTCATGAATACGACATGTCTGAAAAGGATGACTTCGGAGGCCAAACATGCTTACCTGTATCCGAGCTAAGACAAGGCATCCGTCCAGTTTCACTCCATGACCACAAGGGAGAGAAATACAAATCAGTGAAGCTCCTCATGCGCTTCGAATTCGTATGATGTCATTAGTAGTTCTCCACCCTGCATGCTCAGGGCAAGAGAGATGTACAAATATGTGAAGACGCTTTCATTTTGATTTTCTTTAGTAGTGTGAGCTTTAGTGTAAATCTGTTTATGTTTGCCTTGTCTTGGGATACATAACACCGCCGCTCTCCGGTTCTTCCCCGCAGTTCTCTGTTGGAGCCGAGAAATATTAGTTAAGAATCTAATATTATTCCTTCCACGTATGTACTGAAAGAATTTTTTTTTCTGGCTGGATAATTTTAAGTATTCATATTTTTTTATTTTTTAATACAATTAATTAATTAATGTTAAATTAGTTCCTGACTCCGGTTAGAACTCAATCGTTCTTATTAGATTTGGACGGTTTAAGTCGTTAGAAGGAATTAGGGGACTGTTTGATCTAAAATTCAAATCGGAATTTATCAATTTTATCGTTACATTTGGATTTTGTGAGGGTGAAAATGTAAATTTAGACATTTTACACGCACATCACGCAACGCCAACAGAATCCTCAAAACACAAAATCAAGAGAAAAATCCCCATTAATCCCGCATTATTTTCCTTACATTTCCAAAATGACCTCCACCGCCAATTACCAACAGTTCTTGTCCGACTCCGATACCGACTCCGACAACGGCCGATCGGAATCATTTCCTGAATTGTCCAGTGCCGTTTTGAAACCATACCTAGAATCCACCGGACTATCATCTCTTACGGAACCATCAGATCTCTCGAAGATCCGATCATTCCTCACTTCATCCTTCTCTGGCGCTCTATCATGCCTCATATGTCTCGAACGCATCAAACCTTCCGATCCGACGTGGCACTGCACCTCCCTCTGCTATTCAGTCTTCCACTTAATCTGCATCCAGTCCTGGGCCCGCCAAGCCTCCGATCTCTCCGCTTCGCTCGCCGCCTCCCGCCTCCCTATCTCAGCGGATAAGGCTGCCGAATCCTCCACGTGGAACTGCCCGAAATGCCGATGTCAATACTCAAAATCTGAAATTCCCAAGAAATATCTTTGCTTCTGTGGGAAATTAGAGGATCCGTACAGTGAAGACCCGTGGATTTTGCCACATTCTTGTGGCGAAGTCTGTAATCGACCTTTACAACATAATTGCGGCCACTTTTGTTTACTGTTATGTCATCCAGGTCCATGCCCGTCCTGCCCGAAGTTAGTTAAATCAGCATGCTTTTGCGGCAAGGTTCAAGATGTTCGTCGCTGCGGATTGAAAGCATTTTCGTGTAATAAAATTTGTTCAAAACCGTTAGACTGTAAGATTCATAAGTGTTCTCAAATCTGCCACGACGGGCCATGCCCGCCGTGTAAAGCACGCGCAGTATACAACTGCCGATGTCGCAGAGTTGAAAAAGAAAGAGAGTGCTGTGAGAGAGATTTTAGATGTGAGAATCCTTGTGGTAAAGCTCTTGACTGTGGAAAACATGTGTGTGAGAAAGGGTGTCACATTGGAGAGTGTGGAGAGTGTCCTCTTCAGGGGAAGAGGACTTGTCCCTGTGGGAAGAGGATGTATGAGGGGATGCCGTGTGATTTTGCCGTGCCATTGTGTGGTGCCACTTGTGATAAGACGTTGGGTTGCCGGATACATAGGTGTCCTGAACGGTGCCACCGTGGACATTGTATTGAGACTTGCAGGATTGTCATTACTAAGATGTGTCGCTGTGGGAGCTTGAAGAAAGAGGTATGAGACCTTGCTTAAATACTCAAATATGTAATATATATCAGTGGTTTCTGTTGTTACGTCAGTTAGTTCGGAATTGTAAGGTTTTAACTTAGGGTGAATATTTTCTTTGATATATATATGGTTGTGTGGTTAAGCTGATCAGTTTAAGCTGTTGAGTGAGAAATTGAATGCTTTAAGTGGACCTACAGTCATTCCCTAGCAACATCTCCATGATAGCTTGGTAATGGTTCATCTGTTGGGTTGGGGATTTGAATGCTCTAAATGGGTCTAGTGTAGGTCTCTTGATATATAGAGATTGTTCTATTGTTAGACGGATCATCTTTATGCAGTTAATGGTGAAATTGGGAAGCAATAATTGATTCTAGAGTAGTGTTGGCTATCAATACGAGCTGTTTTATGGGTAATTTTATACTGCAATTTCAATGTTCAATGCTTTAACTGAATCTAGAGTAGGTTCCTTGCTATCAAGATTTGGCATGCGAAAGGAAGTGTCAGAGATTGAGAGATTGTGGGCGGCATGCTTGTAAGCGTCGTTGTTGTGACGGGGACTGCCCACCTTGTTCAGAGGTGTGTGTTGCAATATCTGCTTCCAGCTTATTTAATCTTCTTAGTTGTATGTTAGAATGAATTGACTTTTTGAAATTTCAGATTTGTGGAAAGAGGCTTAGGTGTAAGAACCACAAATGCCCATCCCCTTGTCATCGGTATGCCACTTCTCATAATTTACTTGTTTCTTTATTGTATGCAAGAGAAGAGATTGGCCCTTGGTCCATTTGGTGAAGAAAGTTAAAATAAAGTTGAAAAGAGCGTAGTTCTATTGTGCTTCATGGTTTGGGTTCTTGTACTATAGTTTTGGTTTTCCTGATAGAATTCAATTTATAATTGCCATCTCACCAATTATTGACTTTGAATTACAAGTCAAGGAAAGAAGAAAAAATTGAGCTACAAAAAGCAAATTTGTATGAGAAGTCTTAGATTTGAATTTAGGTCATTCATTATTAGGCATTTTACATATCTGACAAGTTTTTATTGCAAATACTTGATATCTTCCTAATGTGGGATCATGAACTTTGGATTTTTATTGTCTTTTTGAATTATAGTCTTATGTGGAAGGTTAACGTGATAAAATCACTTTTATTATGTAGAGGCGCCTGTGCTCCCTGCCCTTTGATGGTGACTATTTCATGTGCTTGTGGGGCAACACAATTTGAGGTGAGATTTTAATTTGTAGACATATCTTATATACAATCTTTCTCAGCTCAGAACCAATGTCCATTAGTTTGTTTCATGCATTTAAATTTGTTTTTGCTGAATATTGAGTATGAAATTTGTTTAAGGTTCCATGTGGTACTGAGAAGGATCAAAAGCCTCCTAAATGTCGAAAAGCGTGTCATATAAATCCATTATGCAGGCACAGATCAATTTGCAAGGTACTATGCCTTGTTGATTCCCAGTTATAGAATAATTCATCTATATTTGCTAAGATTAATGTAAATTGAGGAATAAGATATCTGTTAATACATAGTCTAAAACACATTTTACTGAGGAGTGATGCTTCTGTACTTCCGTCCAGCCTCACAAGTGCCATTATGGAGCTTGCCCCCCGTGCCAGCTAATTTGTGAAGAAGAATATCCATGTGGTCACAAGTGCACATTAAGGTTTCAAAATTCTGTAATTCATGAATGTTTTCTGAATTTTTCTTTTTGTGTGCTCTTCTTGATCATAGTGTCCTCTCCTTATCATTTCTTTTTCATTTTATGTTCAGGTGTCATGGGCCTAGACCTCCTCCTAATCCTGAATTCATATTAAAACCAAAGAAAAAGAAATCAAACCATCAGATTGAAGTTACTCCTGGTTCTCCTTGCCTGCCTTGCCCTGAGCTTGTTTGGAGGCCATGTCTTGGCCAGCACATTGGGGCAGAGAGAAGGGTCAGTTCTCTTCTCTCTCTCTCTCTCTCTCAGGAAGAGGAAAAAAATTATTGGTAGCTGTATTTTTAAACTTACTATTTTGATGGAGCATTTCCTTCCTCGTTTCAGATGGTTTGCTCAGATACAACACAGTTTTGTTGTGATAATTTATGTGGAAATCCTCTTCCTTGCGGCAATCACTATTGTACAAAAACCTGCCATGCCCTGAAGAGTCAATCTTCATCATCCATTGAAATGAGAAGCAGTGAATCTTGTGAAGATTGTCTTCTCCCTTGCAAAAAGGTATTAACCTTTAATCATTCTCGTGCAGCTCTTTTCCTGTTTTTTTCCATCCTGTATTATCTTTTGTTCCCACAACTGTATATCTTGAGTTTGCAAAGCATACCATATCAACTGATTTATCACCAGGTACTTGAAAAATCATAGTCAAGCATTCTTGTCATTTTTTTGGTTTCTAATATTTGTTCAGGAGAGGGTGCCTGCTTGTCCACATCCCTGCCCCCTGCCATGTCATCCAGGAGAGTGTCCCCCCTGCAAAGTTCTTATAAAGCGATCTTGTCATTGTGGTACGATGGTGCATGTCTTTGAGTGCTTATATTACAACACTTTGTCTGAAAAGGAGCAAATAACTGTTCGCTCATGTGGTGGGCCCTGTCATAGGTAATTCATAGCTTTCACTCTAGGTTGTTATGCAGACATCTTATATAAATGTATCACATTTAGAGCCCATTTGACAATGCTAATTATCACTATAAAAGTACTAAACTAAAAATATAAGTACTTATCCATGTTTTTGGCTATTAAATTTGTACAAGTACTTATTAAATTTAATTAACACTAAAAGTGACTTTTAAATTAGTATATAATTACATACTAATTAAAATAGTACTTAACATGTTTTATGGGTAACATTAGGCATTATTATAATGCTGTTTTAGAAAGTGCTAACATGCACTAGCACTTATGCATTTTAGGGATTTTTCTTTAGCGCTCCTGAACGGACCCTTATTTTACTCTATTATTCGTGAAGGCCTTGATTTCAAATATTCATATAGTGTTTGTTGTTATTATGGTTCATGTTCAGTTGCTATTCTTTTTTCAATTCTTCTCTCTTTTACTCACAACTAAAGGTATTGGTACTTATGTTTGGCTTGCCTACTATGTGCTATTAAACCTGTGGCATTGATATAATGTTTGTGATGCAGAAAATTACCCTACTGTACACATCTATGTCCACAAATATGTCATCCTAGTCAATGCCCATTACCTGAAAAGTGCCGCAAGAAGGTGATAATTTTAATGAACTACAAAATTCACCTAATGCATGATAGTATAAGATCACTTAAATGAATTTATATGCCCTATTTGGATGTGTATATTGTTGTGCATATCTTGTATTTTACCTATTATGTATTAATGTGCTATCCAAATGTCAACTTTTGCTTCTCAAGGTTACTGTTCGTTGCGGGTGCCAATCCTTGAAGAAGGAGTGGCTGTGTCAAGATGTTCAAGCAGCCTATCGCAAGACTGGTTGTGATCCCAAACATATATCTAAAAATCAGTTTGGAATCGGACTTCTTCCTTGCAGTTCTGACTGTAAGAGTAACATACAGGTTGTTGATTCGGTATTACAGTCGCGTAAACCTAAAGTTGAGGTAGCTTCTTTATGTCTGACAAGAAACAATTGATTCAAGCTGCATCATTTATTCTAGACCCCCCATACTAATATACTCTTGTGTAGTTGTATTTATTTTTAAGCCAGAGATTGTTTTGCTTAGTAAGAACCTGCCTGCCAATGGATTAGCCATTTGCAGTTTCCTTGTTATAACATCATAGTATCTATGCAACTTTAACATAAATGCATTTGGGCATTATGGTGGCTTTTTAGTGATTGAGCTAAAATTTGGTACTATTCTGTCTTGACTAAGGAAAAGGAGCCAGCTACTGAGAAGCATGTAGTCAAGCGTAGGAAAAGACGTGAACGTGTTCCAGAAGTGAATCAAACCTCAAGGCTGCAGGTATGCTATTTTCTCTGGAGGAAACTTGATAACTTCCCACTGTCTCTTTGTTTTGTATAATGTCAACTATTTCTTTGTACAGAGAATCATTGCCACTGCTAAGCGTCTGCTTCTGTTGGTCATTCTTTTGTTAGCTGTACTTGCATCTTTATATTATGGGTATAGGGGTCTCTTGAAGCTGTCTGATTGGATGAATGAAGTTGAAGAGCAAAGACAAAGAAAAAGATATCCTCGGATCTAAACATCTCTTTCTAATAATTTTTGCTTGTTCTGGTAAATGTACTTGAGATTGGGGCTTTATACTTCCAGTAGGATTTATTAGTTGGCGAAGTACTTTTCTATATGGGCAAGAAAATTACCACTCACTGGGCCTGACCCCAAGAAAATTTTGCAAAGTTTTGGATTTTTTTTCCCAACTCTTGTTGAAAAGTCGGTCATTAAACTTATACATCAATAATTGGCATTTTTTAAAGGTTTTTTCCAGTGATATATTTATGTAAACTATTTTTCTTAGTGCTTAAATTTCCAATTCTACGGTTGGCTTAAATTGCTGATTGGTTGATGTCGTAAAAGTTGGAGAATGACTGTATTGCTTAAAATGCATACGGCGAGAATCCCAGGAAGTTAATAGTTCAGAGATATTTTGAGTTTCCTAATACTTCATCAGATGTTGTACTGACACTAAATTAGATAGGTTCATATTTTGTTCTTGAACTCGATATCCAGTTAAAATATGTACAAACAGTGATGATAGTAATACTATACCGTGAGGTAATGCAAAATCAAAGGCGAAGAAATCATGCATTTCAGCCACTGCTCCTTTATTTGATAATTCACTATTGCATATTGTAATTCATTTGATTAGTTTCATTGATAGTGATAACTTTGCATGTATTTCCAGCCAAGTTGCTTGCATTGGAATATTGGATGAAACTGTCTGCATTGGAATAAGACCATGGGTAAACTTCGTTTATATATGAAATAGATCTTGAATATGTTGATAAATTAGAAGTGCTTTCAAAAAGTTGTCATAGTTCAAGCTTTTAGTTTCTGCAAGAAAATTTATCGTTCATTCCAACCAAATTCAGATAGAATGGTCAGGGATTGTGGACTTTTGTTTTAAAATATACGAAACGGATTTTGGTGGTGTTTAGAAATGCTTTAATGGAGTGTTTACAAGTGCAACATCCTTTATTTATGTTTTTTATTTCTAGAGAATTCGGAGGTATGTAGTTTAATCTGGACGGCGCAGTCACATCTCTCAAGTCTTTCAACTCTTTTTTCTAAATCCACGGACAACGCGACCACCAAAAAGGTCGATGAGAAGTAACGGAAGTCAGTAACGTGTATTCCGGGGATATTTAAGCTTCTCGGAGTAGGATACAATTTTGCCCAAAGATTCAAGTGTTGTCAATGATTTCGTATGGGAGTCCTCGTAAAAAAAATATATAAAAGATTTTCAAAAAAGTGATTCTTTGAAAAGGAAAGTTGGGTAGCATTAAGCCTATGAATTCTTGTGTGATTTAATCAATTTGTTCTTACTTTACAACCCAAGACTACAAAAAAAAGAAAGAAAGAGAGAGTTGTATATAATAAATAATCCCGTAAAACAGTTCAAAAATGCTGCCAAATCCAGTGTTTGTGGATGAAACTAATCCACTGAGAAGAAATGGATAGAGTCTCGATTCGTTCTTCATTTCATTACACCGATGTGCTTTGCCAGTTTGCTGTCTTGTTTCTCGGTTTGCCTGCCTGGTGTTTACCATTACTTACTTGTCACCCCAACGTTAAATTTCACTAAATTTTATAATTAATTCTCGGGCATGATTGTGGTACATTAATTAATTTAGAGGCACCGCACAATTCAACGTACTCCTTAATAATACTCGGTATCCATCGATATTGACAGCTGCTAACAAGTCTTGCTCAACACCTTGGCCCCCATATTGACTGCTTTCTTTTCCTTTTTACCATTGAATTTTGAATCTTCTTCATATCACATCCTGTGTCCTCTAGAATTATGTGGACCTGCGTTTAGCGTCTGAACCATTCTTAGCCCTCGTGTGGTTTCAAAGTCTCCTCCCCGTGCAGTTCAAGTAATTTTAAATACCATCATATATTTTGATTAATACATCTATCAACGATGCAAGGAAAATAAGAGAAGAAAGATAGCAAGGTAGAGATAATGTAATAAATAATTCTCCTTGTTGTCAGGTGTTCATAAAATAAAAATATTCTAGGCTACAACTCAGTGGCAGAGGACGAAACTCCTAATTCTTTACACTTCGGATGTCTATCGATATAAACCATCTAAGAAATTTGAAAATTAAATTAAATTCAACCAAAAGGAAAAAAAAATCTATTTTTGTTTTGTTTTGCTCTTTCGGGAATCGAATTTCAATCTGAAACAATTGATACTATGCCGCTAGAAATGCTCCCATGGCTATGATCACAAAGATCCAATGCTCTTTCCAGGCTGGCAACAATGTCTGCCATTGTTGGCCTCTCTTTTCCTTCCAAATTTACACAATGTATTGCGGTGTATGCTACCAGTTCTACTGCTTCTGCTTCATTTACTTCTGGTGGCCCAACTCTCGTGTCCAGAATCTTAACCAATTCTCCAGCCATAATTGCCGGCACTGCAAAATCTACTATGCTTACAGGAGCTCCTCCGTTTTCATCACTACTCTTGAATATCGCTCTCTTCCCCGTTAAAAGCTCTAGCAGCACCACGCCAAGTCCATAGACATCACTCTTTGCCGTTAACACATTCAATCCGTAGTACTCGGGATCAATGTAACCAACTGTTCCTGCTGCTTTCATTGGCCTGAAATCGTGTTCTGACTCTGGGCCCATCAGTGATAATCCGAAATCAGATACTCTTGCTGTCCAATGTGCATCTAGCAATATGTTAGAAGACTTTATGTCCCTGTGAATTATAGGTGGAACTGCATAATTGTGAAGATACTCTATTCCTCGAGCAGCATCTAACGCGATTTTGATCCTGACTTTCCATGAATTTATAAAACTACTACTCTTCTCAACATTGTTCTTGTCATGTAAATGATCATAAAGTGCTCCATTTTTCATGTACTCGTAAACCAAGAGCCTTTCATCCCCCTCTTCGCAATATCCAACAAGCCTAACCAAATGTTTGTGATGAAGCCTCGACAAGAATGCTAATTCTGATTCAAATGCACTCTCTTTTTCTTGAAATTTCTTCGTCTTTTGGGCTGTTTCGCCTCTTTTAATTGCTACCTCGCGACCGTCAGACAGTTTGCCTTTATACACAACGCCAAAGCTACCGGCACCAATCTTGTGCTCCATTGAAAAATTGTTGGTGGCCGCTGCAAGCTCAGCTACCGAAAACTCCTCTGCTTTATCAGCATGTTTCGATGATGTTCCACTCCTCTGGCGCCTCATTATCAACAATCTTGAGCCCTGGCGCCGAATAGCAGCTGATCGCGAAGGTGGACTAGTATGCGAAGTTGTCCCTCCATTAGAACCGGCTCTAGTTATAGTTGGCTGCACGGAATTATGAACTTTCTTCTTCCCAAAACAGACCCCAGTCCACACGCAATAAATTATTGTCCAGATACCTGCAAAGGCTCCTACTGATCCAACAATGGCAAAGGCCAATAAACCTCTAGTCAATTCTCTCGAAGGAGATGATGATGGAGGAGAACCTGATGAAGGTGGTGGCGCTGAAGGAATTGATGGTGGTACAAAATTTTGAGTTAAACAAGGCTTGCAAATTGAACCGGAACCAGAACATAACCTGTCAGATTCAGGATATAAACCACACTCATCACAAGAAGATCGAATACAAGGCCCTGGAAGAATTTCCTGTTGAAATGGAATTACAAATCCCGAATGTGATCCATTAGGCCACCCAGGACCCCAACAAATTACTGAAAAATCGCTGGTTGTTAATCCACAAGTAAAATTGGAACCTGAAACAATCGATTCAAACGAAATTTCTTCAATCCCATTAACAGAATAATCTCCTTCCCCGCCCCAGCAAATCACTGATCCATTCAATCTCCGAATCGCGCAACTGTGACCAACCCCAAGAGTTAAGGCAGAATACTCGAAAGCTGAAGAATTTGACGGAATATTCAACTGTCCTAGTTCATTATTCCCATGGCAAACGACAAAACCAGTTGAATTTATACCGCAAACGTGATGTCCGCCTGCGGTGATGCTCAACATTGACGCGTTGCCAAATTCTCTTTCGATTTGATTCGCTATCGATTTGCTTCCCCAGCAACGAACTTGGCTGCTACTCATCAAGATTCCGCAAGAAAACCGGATTCCTGATGATAAAGACCTGAATTTGAATTCTCTTGACGGTAAATTATTATTTTCACCAGCTTTTCCTCTCCAGCAATTCACCACTCCGTCAACTGTTGTAGCACAAACTTGATCACTACCGACTGAAAGATCATTCAATAAAACAGTATCGTTGAAGTAGATTCCCTTCGGAGCAAAGCCGGAATTACGAGAAAAGTTTGTATCCCAACAGAGCAAACTGTACCCACCGGAGCGAACTCCACAGAAAAACGTCTCCCCGCCGGAGACCGAAGAATATGAGATGTTTGGTTCAACGGCTACGATCGCCCCACCTTGGTAGCACAAAAGGCGCTGAGTGGACTGAGCCGCCACGACGGCGCAGACGGTGCGGGAGCCGTAAATGACGGCGAGAGTGGAGCCAGAGCCCAAAGCATAGGTGGGTAATGGAAGGGATATGAAACTGAAGACAGTAATGGCAATGGAGAAGATGACGGAGGAGGAAAAGCGTAGCTTCGTCATCTAAAAAGGTGGTGATTGGCGTCTTGGTTCGTTTGCTTCATTTGCAGACCCTCCGAAACCCAAAAGAAAAATGATACGGAAGAGAGTTTAATCTCAGGAGCCGAAGAAGAGATTGAAAAAACAAAGAAAGAGAGTTGCAGGTCTCACTGTACTGAGTTGGTACTGTTAAGACTCTGTTTGTTTGCTGTTGTTTAGTTTTTGTTTTTATCCAAAATCAATTTTAAAAAAAAAGTGCTTTTCAGATTCTTAACACCTGATAATAAATTTTAAAATTTGAAATTATTAATTATTAAATTTTAAATTATAGTAATAATAATAATATGAGTTAATTTTTTTAAGGTGCTGTCGATAGCTCACTGTAATTACTGTCTATTAAAAGTTACCACAATTTATTTATCTACGTGGCTTTTCAATATTAGTTTTATTTTTTTATTTTTTAAAATTATCTAAAATCAAATTGGAAAATTAATTTCGGGTAAACCAAGCAATCAAACAAGCTAGCATCGTTTGTTGAGAAAGAAGTGGTAAGGTTGACTTGACTGAGGGACAGCGGAGATGCGTGAGTTACGTGTGAATTTAGAAAGTCGGAGATTTACGCGCCTCCAGAGTGAAGCAGCAGCAGCAGCCGACGCACATGCATGCATGCACAAGTACAACAACACGTTGGGCAGCTTCATGCTGGTTTTGTCTTCAATGTATCTTTGGTTGCTTTGCCTCACATTTTGTCCAAGTTTTAAGACAGCCAAAGCTGGGAAGGCTACCTTCCTGACTCGAGTTCTTGACACTGTGTCGGACTGCAAACTAATCACTAATCATTAACTGATATGTATACGATTGTCGGATTAACAAAGTTGCCGCTGTCCATGTGGCTTTGTTGGCTGTTCACATTACCGGCGATTGCCAGATAACTAACAGTTCTACGAGATTACCCGATGAAGTCTGGTCGGGGTTAAAAAGCCCAGCGGCTCATTTGCAGGACAGGCCATGGTTGAACTTAGAAGGACCGGAGTTCAGACATCTTTATGTTGTGATTCTGGAGATTTTGTTCCTCTAAGGTTCTGAGCCACGGAGGCAGCCAGATGATACCAACTGGTAGATATAGAATTCAGACGCATATATCTCATTGGTGAAAGCAAGACGGGCAAACTGCAGAATAGATATTGATGCATGCCATTTATGCTAGAGTGCTAAGAAAAAGATTCAATGACAAAACAAAAGCAGAACGAACAATTCTGTGAAAAATCAACTGAACTTCAAGACATAGATCCAAAATATACTTACAAAATCCTGAAAGATACATAGAAACATCTGACAGATCGCAAGAGTATGAACAAGTTTCACAATTATCAAGAATCTTAACAAATCTACATACATTAATGCTACAAGTATTTGACTAAGGGAGGCAGCAGATAAATTCTTTTTGTGTGAAACTACGTGGGTGTACATTTCCGGTTTTGCCAATGCCTTCAGAAAGCAAATTAACGTCAGAGTCCTACAACAGGAGGCTGCTACAGGATCAATCTGATGGGAATTGTACAAAGAAGATTGAAGTCAGTTACAATCTGTGTACTACAATCCACAGGCAGGGATTCCCTGTTTCTGAAACCATTCTGGCATGTGGAATTTTTCATATAACACAGGTCTGACATCTTTTTGCAGGGAGAGCTGCTTGAGGAGTGGAAGGAGGACATTGAGAAGCTGATCAATACAAATAAGAAGTAGACATTGTGAAAAAATGGTCAAACATAATTCAATGAAGTAAAATAAAATTTCAGCGTTTGTAATATTGTTACCTGATTATCACGTGGTTGCCCGGCAGAGAATGGAATACATGGGATTCCGTTCAGTGGCTGCAACAAGAAACTGAATGGATTGTTGTCAACAATTACAGTGCGGCATAGATCCCTTGACAGGCAGCAAAGATCCTTAACGTGCTCCCGATAGTCCCTATTTGGTAACAGAACAAAGGTTTACCGAGCTAAGCAATTTAGCCCGAGGAAGCAAGAGATCCAAGAAGTCCAATCCCCCAATCATAGTACTTTTCACATAAATAAAAACTCTGTTAATATTCATGTAATAACATGCAAATCTATACTATTAGGCCGGATTTGAAACTATTATCATGACCTTGAGCTAGCCAAAATCTATGGCATATAGCACAATGATGCACCATCATCCTTTCGACAACTGTTGAGAACTAAACACTCACTAGAGTGGTGCAAAAGACAAATTCTTGAAATCCTATCTCAAACTCATAAGAATCCATTAAATGTTTACTGACTATCTGAATTCCAAAGGGTGTTACTGCTACAACTATATCTTTTGCTCCATGATTCACTATTCAGGAACTAAATTTACTCCAATAAAAAGCTAATGTTATTTGGAACCAAAACCCTCAGAATGCTGAAGCTGTGCAGCAATTTTTGGTGGGACGCCATGAGGAAACAAACTGAGGAAATGATTTCTGATTAGTATAAGATATGATGACCTTAATAGAAGATATAAATAAATTGACTTCAGAACACAGATAGATATAACTCCCCAAAGCAGCAAAAAATCCCAAACAGGTAATGGGTAATAATTCAAACAAGGGATTTTTGCTACTAGCTGGAAAAAAAGAAAAGACCACAAGGGTAATACAAGAGGTAATGGGTAATAATTCAAACTCACGTGCTAATTGTTGATGGTCGATAAAGTCGGAGACTAAACAGATTTTCTGCATCTATCCTGTCAACGAGTGGTTTGGCATAGCCTGTTGACATCCAACAGTGTCTTTCAGAAAATACAAGGAAGAGAGAATAATTCTGTTTCATTATTCTTTCTGGTTAGATAATAAGTACAGAACAGAGTAATAAAAGCAAAACTTAATAGTGAAGTAATAAGCAAACCTTCAAGACCGGCAGTGAACAGTACAAGGTCTGCAAATTCGCTAATTTTTTTCAAAAATTCATGCAACCCTGGACGTTCAAACACTGTCACGTAGTTGATCTTAGGTTTTCCTTCACATTCCTTCAAATCCCAACAAATTCAAATCAAAATAGTTTATCTTGAAGACAGACATGATAATCAATTCAGCTCGCGTATATGCAAGTCACCTTGTCTGAAGATAGGCATTCCAACTCAAACCACTTCAATCCAGCTTCAATTGCTTGATTGCGAAGCAAAACAGGCAGACTAGATGTCTCATATGCACATACTAAAGTTTCATCTAAGTCAAGAACCACCTGTATGAACCAAATAATATCATATATTGCAAACATTCAGGTTACAAAAGATAAAACAAAACCTAATAACACCTTCTGCGCAATGATTTACAGCTCCAGATAATCCCAACACATTACCTAAATTAAAGTGGTGCACGTTCATAATTATAAACTTTCTTAATAAAAGCTCCAAACACAAAGACTGACAACAAGAGACAGTGTAAAGCCATCAAACCTAAAACTGATATTTTTTGTAATGAAAATTGCTTAAACTTCCATAAGTTAGCTCCATTTCCATGTGAAACTCACAGTAACCCAAAATGAAATCCTGTTTTCCAATTTTAAATCTCTGTGCTTTACATAGGTTCAATTTTACTGTTCATATGAAATTCTGTTTCTGTTCATGTTAATCTATGAACTAAAAATTTGTTTCTCCATTAAATTGCAGATTTTTTAAAGCAGCAGAAGAAATGAAACTATTTTGTGATTTCTTAATATTTATAATTAAGTCAACGTACCACAAAATCCAATATACTTTTTGAGAAAAAATATGTACATATAAAGCAGAAACGAAACCATACCGTAAGTTTCTGGATACGATCATCGGAGACCACGTCATCGCCGATCTCCAGGGTCTCCGGAAAATCGTTCTCCTGCAACTCGACGACCGGCAACGTCTTGAAAGCGTGAGTAGAAGTCGAAGCCGAAGACGAAGAAGAGAGAAGTGGCTGGTGACCTAGAACTCTCAAAATCTTAGCGAAGATCTGGAAGAAGAAAGCGAGCCAGTTCAACAACGTTCTCCAAACTTGGATAGACCGAGGTGAGTACACCACCTCGGCCTGAGTCAACTCGGCCATAAATAAATAAATAAATACAATGATTTCCTTTTAAATTTCTGAAAGTAAGTGTTCGATAACTCTGGCTGGGCTATCGCTTCGCAAAATCAATTGCCGTGTACTTTTCCGAGAGAGTTGTGGTGGTCATGGCATTTGATTGGACAGAGTCGTGTGGAAAGAGAGCCAGGGAGAGAGAAAGGAAGAAGATTATCCCACACGTTGGCGAGGAGAGTAGCCGTTTCCCATTCTCTGTTCGTGCAAATTTAATATTCAATTTTCTTGTACTCTGTTTGGATCTAATTTGCCAGTGTTAACAAACAAATTTTTAAATTGAACAAATATAGATTTACAAAATTAAAATAATAATTTTTATTAAAATTCAAATTATTGTTTAATAAAAAGAACATATAATACGCCTGCGTTTGGAATAATTTTTGATAGATTACATGCATTGTACAAGGAACAAGCAAAGCCTTACAAACAAGATATCGCGGGGCCCACAAGGAAGGAGCTTCTTCGTGTTGCAATGAGTGAGAGCGTCCCTCCACGCTCGGTGTGGGATCGTGGAGGTCTAAAGCGGAGATAGAGAGTAGAATGGGAGGCTTCCTTTGATTGAATCAGCCAACGAGAAGAGACAGAGCTTTTGCCCTTTAAGATTTTGTCCGTGGTAATTGTTAACGAGGGTAAAGACACAGTGAATTCGAACGCATTGTGCTTGGAAAAACCTGGGTCTTTCAGATACGTTGATTCCAAGATGACGTGGCGTCAGATGGACAAGTGGAATCAATCGCTGACGGAGCATGACATGCAAGGATGCTTCTTGTTGTATTGTTTTTTAATGGTATCTTAAGAAATTGTTTTTAAATTTGATGGTATGTTTTAAAATTGTAATCATACGGTCATCAAGAATCCAAACAAGAGCAACGACGTGCTTAATTATTATATCATTCTGTAAATCAATCGATGAACCCTTTACAAACCCTCGGGAGGAAGAGGGGACAAAACTGGGGCAAAGTACTTTGTACAGAATAAATTAACAAACAGATACGCAGAATGAGAAGGAAAATGTAGTCAAATATACAGAAAAACCAAAACTGAAACTGGGAAAATTGCACTCTTGTCGTGCTCATCATGCAGACATTTCAAAAGCCAGCGGGAATACTCCACCAAAAAAAAAGCATGGGAGAAACTGGACTAGTATGAATGAGTCAGCCATGGGTGCCCTAATGCCTCCCTCGCGGTTGGGCGCCTCTGCGGATTAATCTCGAGCAAGGTTCTGACAAAGTCAATAAAACCAGCATCGGAGACTTGCAGGTGATTCTCCAATGATGACTCCTCAGAGATTATGTACTCTAGTTGGTTTGTCTCCTGTGATATAAAGCAAGTAATGCAATAAAAATTAATTGCTAACTATATTTTTCAGCAGGGCAGGACTTGTGTGTCTTGGTAAAATTTAAAGAACATACCAAAAATGTGTACGTTTTGTTTAGATTAATCGAGAAGAGAAACAGTGTAGCACATTCTAGTGTTAGTCTTATACTTCTCAAAGAAAGAAGTTTGAGAAACAGACCTCATTTACATAGTAAAGATCATATTCTTGTGTGAAGTACTTGTATGTTTCCTGCCCCTGGACTAACATCTCCAGATCAAAAGAACCCAGCATCCCCATAATGCGTGCAAGGATCATTACGACTGCATCATTTGGAAACAGAACCTGAAAAGACATGGATACTTGCAATAGATTTCAAACTATTGATGGGACAGATTTTTTTTGTAGGAAACTTAAGATTAACTATTTATTGTGGAATGACTAGTAATATATTTTAACTTCAATTTAATGAGTTAATCAAAACAGACTTACTTCTCCAGAGCAAAGCTCTGCCAGGATACAGCCAAGAGACCACAAATCAATCTTTTGGTCATATGGAAGGCCAAGGATGACCTCAGGAGCTCGATAGGAACGGGATTGTACATATAGGCATAAGTTGTCAGTCTGAAAGCAACTGCTTCCAAGATCAATAATCTTAATCTCACATTTTCTGTAATTTTTTATAAGAATATTTTCAGGCTTAAGGTCACAGTGAATAACTCCCAAGTGATGTAAGTATTCGAGTGCCTCCAAACATTGACGAGTTATAACCTGTGTACAAAAACAAAAAAAAATAATAATAACACAATGAACAAGTTATTTCTACAATCCACGCTGGCTGTTTTACTGTTATTTAACTGGAAAAAAGAAAAACAAGAAATGACAGACGCTGCCAATTTTCATTTCAGGTAGTATAAATGGCTAAATTTCAAGTGGAAAATATATCTAAAAACAAAAGAAAAGAAAATTATAGGAGAAGGAAGAACAGAATCAAGCTAAAGGCTGAGTTGAACAAACCTGCAACCTGCTTAGGGTAAAATAAGCTTCTCCACCAGATTCTTGATTGAACTTCTGAAATTCATACAGATTTGCTCGAAGAAGTTCACAAACAATGAAAAGATGCTCCTGTTGAGTTTGCAGAAGAGGAAATCAAAAGAATTAGTGATGCTGCATAACTCTGAGAGTCAACAAAATGGCTTAAACATTACCTGATGATAGAAGTAGTCAAAAAGACGCAGAATGTGGTGTTCATCGGCAGGGTCATGCTTGTTAACAAGCTTGAGAAGTTTAATTTCATCTAAACTCTGATCGAAGAAATCTTTATCATTCTTGATGATCTTAAGGCAAACATCGATTCCTGTGTGAAGATCGTGAGCCTGAAAAACCTTACTGAAAGCAGCAGAACCGAGGTATTCCGTAACATAATACCGGCCTGCAATGACAGTATTTAGCACAATCGGCAGATCCTTGTTTTCTTCGAATCCAGTCCTGTAGATGGCATAACATATGAGTACACTGATTGCTACATATCAACCTGCAATGCACCAGCTTCAAATCTCTATCAAGACTAAGTGCTCAAAGTACACATATGGCAAAGACTATGAGACCACGGTAACACAATCCAGCAGATAACTTATCAATTCTAACAAAAGGGCAACAATGTACACAAGTTATATCACATCCTACTTAATTGATTATGTAGGATAGTTCATTCTTGTTCTCACCTAGAGAGTTGAAACAGTTTAAGGCAGGTTAGAATCCTCCTATAATTCTCCTAGAATTCACATTCATCGAGATATGAATCAATATGCAATGCAAGTACAGCGGGTAGGCTTTGCTCAACAAACCTGTTTTTCCTGTGTACGATTCGCAGATTGAATATATCATATTCATCCTCAAGATTATCATACATATGAAGGTCAGGAGGAAGGAAATCTTCTCCCTCTTCACCCACCTTAGGCCAATGGAGTCCTCCATTTTCTTCGTCATCTACTAAGTAGTCTATTTCATTTGTCGTTAACTCCTTCTCAGCACCCTTAACATGTAAATATGAGGAACCTTTAAACCCTTCAATCCAGTCATTGCTCGATCCCCTTTTAGCAGAGTAGCTTGAACTCTCTTTAGTTCTCGAATGAGGAGCTAAATCACAATCACTGGAAGAATCCTCCACAGCCTTTAGTTGTAAATCAGTTTCTTTAGGGATCAGATGGCTGAATTCATCATTAATTTTTCCATCTTCAACCCAACATTTACGAAGAGGTGCTGCACAACCATAAGCAAAACAATTCTTGAGCTTCTCTCCAATGCCAACTGCAGGCTTGTTATTCTTATCAAAATGATATTGATCTGTTACATGAACCTCATTTTCATCATTCGATGGTGCAATGTGAAATCGACAAGGCTTGTCCAAGTAATCAGTACTTGTCTCTGATTGTAATCCCTCTGAATTATCATATACAACTAATGGATTTTCAAAGTGCATCTCAGTTTCTGAAGTCATGATGAACTTATCCTCACTTGGACAGCCAAAAAAGTCAGCCCCTCCGATGCTGGGAGTCATAAAGTAGCCTTCATCTTTCTCATCATACCAATAGAGATCATTTTGCAGATCAAAATCAGGGTAATCGCGAGCCGTACCAAATTGAGATAAACTATCTGACGAAGCTTTAGAATTACCCCGAGATGTAGAACGAAGTCCATATGGGTTTATGAAGTCTGTGATCAGTGAAGAAGGATTAGAGTGCACCAATGCAACGACAATTAATCGAAGGAAATGGCAGCAGAGCAGCAGAAAGTGTAGGGAATCGGTTATGATTTCAAAGAATTATGTTGATAATTTATGAAATGTACGACTGAGCTGAATTAATTATCAATGTTACAATTCCATTTTAATATTGATATTGATCCGTAAAAGGATTGCAAAACCAAAGAACAAGCACAAATCAACCAAAAATTTAATCTTGATCTGGAACAAAGAGAAATCAGTACGACAACAAGCTAGTAATCAAGCTACATGTATACCTGAAGAACACACGCCAGAAGTAGAAGAACCCATGCTGACAAACTCGTCGTCGTCAGAAGAAGACGCTGAACTCGATCTCGATGATATATCAGAAAAACCATCTTCAACCTCTGGTCTCCCGATACTCGCCGGAATCTTCACCGGCGGCAGCACAGGAAACAAGAACTTCTCATAATCGAAACAACCCAAGTCACAACTTTTCTCCATCATATCCTCTTTCAGAGCAGACTCGGCTTCTTTAAAGCCATTCTTTCTCAAGAATTCTATCACTGCTTCCACGCCTGAGCTCGACAAATCTGCCATGGAAACCAGAAGTCAAGCTCAGAGTGGCAGAAGAACAGCAACAAGAGACAGAAATAGTGGCGTCAACATGTGAATTACGTAAACTCGGAGGGTTAAAAGCGGAAAAAAATATGGAATGTTTCAGTTTTTGTGCTTTCATGCCGCTATCTTTCCTTCTTCTATTTCTGTGTTTCTTCTTCTTCTTCTTCCGTCCTGCTGCATAGCCGAAGCTGAGAGAACGATGTAGTGTCTGACTTACCAACTTTGAAAAAGAGGTGGGTTTTCGGGGGGCTAAGGTTAGATGGGGTCAAGTCCACGTGGATGAACAAGGATCGTACACATGGATGATGAATGTGATAAGTTGGGGAGTTTTTGGTCTTTGTCGTTTTGGTAGGAGGTCAAGGACAAACGCGGTCGTTTTGAAGGACCATTTCATTTTCTTTGCCCACTTTCCATCATCGAGAATGTGTTTTTAATTCGCTTATGCTTTTACATTTTTGCCACTGAACCTTTTTCCCACCGTCCAATTTTACCACGGCATCAACGCAAGGCTTAAACCATTGATTATTGATTTAATTTCTAATTTATTATTTTTCAATTTTAAAATACATTAAATTAGTATGAAATCAGATTAATACATTGTTAATACAAACATTAGAAAAAAAAATAATTGAGAATTTACATGTCAAAATCTTTTATTAAATAAAATAATTTTAAATTTATAAAAATAAATAAATAATAATATTTAATAAATTAATTTAAAAAATTAATAATAAGAGACGTGACATATGGTTGGTGTTGGGTCATCAAGGATAATTAAATATTTAATATATTAATTAAGTGAGTTTTCATTTCAGACAAAGAATCCAGAACAGAACAAAACCATTCAAGTCCTTGGTCGGAAAACTTTTAAAGGTCAATGTATTTAAACAAAATAAAATAAAAATCCATGTGAGTTGGGTCCGCCCAATTCATTGATTACAAACTAAAAAGTTGGAAGTGGGGTTCAATTTGTTGTGGTAGTTCATATGGGTGGAGCAACTACTTTTGATAGATCGATTCTTTGCAAATAAATGAAAGGAAGAACAGACCCAGCACAAGTCATGATGTTGTGTGTGCATGAATTGTGTGACACCCACTGCTTTTATTCACTTTCTAACTCCTTTTTCCACGTGACCATTGCCTTATTTTTAATCATTCACTTCGGTTATTTTCCCCTTTTATTATAATTATGATTTTCAACCTTTGTTTTTCTGTCTCTAAAAATGTCTTTCAGCAGTTGGATCTGATGTTTGGAGTTTGAAATTTGAACAAGTTTTGCCGCAATGGCATTGATGCGTCGAGGTTGAACTTTGAATGATCTGTAAAGCCAAGATTATGCCAAGAATTTCCAATTAAAATGAGATAACGATTCCTAATTTCACCGCATGGCACTCGATTTCCGACCCTAATTGACCAAAATCATGGTTGTTTATCACATATTCTGTTATTCTCACCCAAATTTGCTGGTGATTTGGTCATATTTCTTTCTTGCTTGCACGTTCTTGGATAATAATATGATTAGCATGTTGATTGAGATTATTAACTAAAAAGGTACTATTGAAAAGAATTATAAGTTGTTTCTTTAAGCGTGACAAGTGCCCCGTTATTAAAAAAAAATTAAAATTGTCCTAATAACATGACGAAAATAAGCAAATGACAATGCTGTTCTATTTGTACATAAAATAAATAGGGCTGGTACGTCATACTCACGTCTTGTAGTGGTCCTGGGCTCCATGTCCGAATTTATTCTCACAGTCAATAATTTCACAAGTAACAAGCACTTATTTATTGTTTCCACTTGGAATTTGTATACAAGGTGGGAGGCAACTTTCCCTTCAAAACGAAAACGAATCAAACGATGACGTTTGATCCGTCTGCCCCTGGCTTGAAAACGATCAAAGGAAATGAGATTGACGGTTTCTCGTTCTCCCGATGGATTTTGGGTCAAATTTAATAATGGGTTCCAATCACTATGGGCCTGTTGGTCCGAGTAACACGATAATGGATTATCCATTTTCAAATAGTATGGGTCGGACCAGACAAGTATTCCCCGGCGGAGCTAAGAGGTTTGGTTCAACTCACGAACAATGAAAGACGGCATGTCGGATAGATCAAACGGTTAAAAATATTGTAAATTAGTAGAGAGAAAAAAAAATCAAAATACAAAGTGTTATGACTGTAATTTTTATCAAATTAAACATCCCTTAATTACTCGTGGTTCTGAGAGTCTTATGTCCTAAGCGATAACCCAGTGTAAAGAAAGCAGTAAATGAAGTAGATAGGTTTCCCACCAAAAGGTTAAGAGAAATTCCTACTTAGGGTAAAATCCAAGAGGACAACTAGTAGCCCACTAAGCCATCACCATCCATATTTGTCGTTGTTGTTCCCTTTCATCATCAAGTCCTACTTTTTCAACATCTTTGTCATTGCTTCTTTACGTGGAAAAGAAAAACTTTTTCCACAGTTCATGGACCATCACTTTCACTGTTGCCTTATTGCATGAACATGGCCATACGCATCTCCTACTAACAAATAGGATCGCCCACGACCCAAAAATTGAAAATGGAAATGAAAAATTGATGTGGATTTGGCAAGGGGTGCTTGACTTTTAAGTGATTTTACAATTTATTATCGGTGGGGGCAAAGCGTACTATAGCAATGAAGAAGTGTTTGTACCAAGTATGGAAAAGATTGTTTACTAGTGGCAAACGTGCTTCCACAATTATGTTTGTAGGGTTGGCTTTGGTGGGTATGGTTATCACTTGGACTAAAGAGATTTTATTTTTTTAGGCCATCATTTGTTTTTGAGCAAAGTGGGGTGGCCTTTGGTATTGGTGTCTTGTCTTGCTCCTTCGTGTTTAACACCTACTTTCAGTGATGAAATTTGCGTACAGCCATTTATGGAAAATGATTTGGCTAATATCTACCAATATTCTTTGTATCATTCACGATGAAAGTGTATTTTTCCTGTTGTAGTCTTCGCGAATGTACTATAATACAATGCAAGATCCTGTGGAGAATCAAATCTATAATTTTGTTTTCTTTTGTAGGGTAGGTTTGTGGAGTTGTCTCTAACCTAATGACCTGGTTGATAGGGACAAAAAGCAGTAAATCTTTGCGAAGATGATTCTTTACAAACTCTACTTTCATCATTTACAAGCACAAACTAGAAAGCAATCAATCTAGCAAGGTTCATGAACCTCCAGCAAAGAACAAATCGCAGCATTTGTGCTTTTGGTAGCCATTAGCGTCACACAGAAACCTACGCATATGCATGCATGAAAAGGGCAAAGTGAAAAATAAATGGCTCAATGAGGGGCGAAGATATGACATATAACCTAACTATGAAATCGGTTCGGAGCCTAACTTGTGTATGTAATACGTTCAAGCTACAGGTTAAACGGACAACGTGTGTACAAATTTAGTTTATATTTGAGACTGAGATGCTAATTTTTGGGAAGCAAGCAGGAAAAGGAAACAAAGAGAAATAAAAGTAAAATAAAATGAAGAAAGAAGTAGCGAAGTCATGCAATATAAGGCGAAATATCCTTTTATGCGACGAGCATGTTCAGTATCAGTGCTGCTAGCTGCGGTATGGGGGAGAATCGATAAGCAATTTTCAAATTGCGAACATGAGAGCAACGTCGAACATATTCGTGCGTTGCCCACCCCCTCATCATCTCAAAATTGACTCTTTAATTCAATATGTTACACGCCGCGGCCGCAAGGCAATCTTTAGATGTTCCCAACATGCACAAACCTTCTCTTTTTCTTTAACAAATGTTTAGCTACTTTTGATGAACTTGAATTAGTTCATCAATTTTGGATTGGTCTATGATGCCAATTCTTTTATAACTAATTGCCTTGCCTTGCAGCAAGGTATTGGAATCGATCCCCTCTGCACAACAGCAACAACTTCTCGTTTGAAACCTGGAAAATACATCATCAATTATTATTAGTTAAGAATCCAGCAAGTGCTTCAGCTTCAGCTCTCCATCAAATGGGATCATACAATACCATTGACATTGGAATACTAGTAAGAAAGCAGACACTTGGAATTTTTTGGGGAACAAAGTTTAACAATGTATCGTTGCTGTACTACCCAACAAGAGACTTATGCTTTTAGTCCAATCATCACTCAACGGAGGTTGGCGATTACCCACTATCAAATAAAGTGTAAAAAGTTTAATTAAATTAATAAATTTCCTTTCAATATTGAAGAAAGCATATGATCGAATATGACTAATTTAAAGTTAGGAATGGAATTATTCATGGGCACAAAAGAATGGTCCCATAAATGAAATGAGATGTTAAGTTATCAATTATTCACTGAGCATGCAGCAGACGGTGCGTCTTGCCAAGCAGTTTTCAACCCTAAATTCAGAGGAACGTTGAATATTTTCCCTTTACATAACTTTTGTATTTTATACTAATAAATTTAAATGCTGGCATTAAGTAAAAATATAATCTGCTTAGTTCAATTGAAGCAGATATTAAACATGCTTTATTGTTTTTGGAAGATTAAAAAGAAGATTCCAAACTCAACAAATCTTCCATCTAGTCTGTATCACAGTATCAAATTTCCTTTCCATTATTTTCGTTTTTCTGCAATTTTGTGTTTATTATTTGAATTAAAAGGTGGGACAAGGAATGTGTGTCTCTTTGGCTGTTGAGAGGGTGGCACCAATCAATGAGTCAAGCAATTGAGTGAGTTGAGATGATGATCTGGGAAGAAGAGATTGTGGTTTCATTGTTTGGTATTTTGGGGAAGAAAAGGAGTTGAAAAGGTAGGTGAAAAAGTGAACAAATAATTTAAGAACAAAACGACACATCAAATCAAACACCTTTTTGATTATTAAAGAGACAGAGAAGGAAAAAGAAAAAATGCTTGCTTGCTTGCTCTCCTGCTCGCTGAATTATGGCTGCTTTGGGTGGTGACTGACGGAAAGACAAAGAGGATGGGCGGGTGGATGGATGGACAAATTCTGAATAATTCAAAATTAGGCCCACGTCCTTAATGATGATTCGACTCGACTCAGCAGCAGCTAATTGGAATGTGTTTATCTTGGAATGGTATGTTTGTGGTGGTGGGCATCTAATGTTGTTATTCTCTCCCATCTCGCCCGTCCTTTTCAACTCTTTACGAATTGAATTGACGTCTCTCTTTTCTCTCGCTAAACTCAGGCTATTAACTCAGCATGGACTTTGACTCTGTTTGCTTGGGATCTTCTTGTTACGAACGAACAATATGTAAGCAAGACAGACACACGGATGTTATTATCCCATTTATAAGAATGTTGTATGATGCTTTGGTTATTATTATTTGTTAATGGTTAATACTAAATTTAAGGGAAAATCAACCGCATGCAAGCAGGGTACATCCATGCATACAGAGACGAGCAAATGCACATGCGGGCGAGTTAACTCGGTCAGACAGAGACGTTGACTGCCACTGTAGCCCCCACTCAAACTCAGTGGGCGGACACAGCGCATCATCTTCTTCTCTCAATCTACACTCACCCCCACCCACACCAGAAGCATATATGAATATGATGATCAGATCAACCCCACTTGTATCTCCATTCCTTTCGCAACTAAGAAAGAGAGATCTATATATCTCAGAATCTATACTCGCCACCTGTTTCTTGTGGGCCCCCCACTCCCGTCCCGGCCCCACCCAACACCACCTTCTCCGCCTTTTTAATCCTTTCCTCCCCTCGTTTAATAATTTAACTTCCCTCGACAGATTTGCTCTTTTTCTTTATACAACAATTTCATTTCTCTTTTATTTATTTATTTAGTAATTTTAACATTGATTATAAAGATATTTCAATTGTATGTTTGCCGGCGATGCCTACGCCGGTTGGTACAGCGAGGCAATGCTTGACACCCGAAGCGGCTCAAGCTCTGGACGAGGCGGTGGCAGTGGCGCGCAGGAGAGGACATGCGCAAACGACATCGCTTCATGTTGTCTCTCCGCTACTTTCACTCCCGTCATCGACGCTACGCGACGCCTGCATGCGTGCCAGGAATTGCGCCTACTCGCCTCGGCTTCAGTTCAAGGCTCTCGAGCTTTGCCTAACTGTTTCTCTCGACCGTGTTTCGTCGAGTCAGCAAACGGATGACCCACCGGTGTCGAATTCTCTTATGGCCGCCATCAAACGGTCGCAAGCGAATCAACGGAGGCAGCCGGAGAACTTTCACTTGTATCATCATCAACTGTCGCAATCAACTAGCTCTTCCGTTACCGTTATTAAAGTCGAGTTACAGCACTTAATTTTATCGATTCTCGATGATCCGGTTGTCAGTCGGGTCTTCACTGAAGCGGGTTTTAGCAGCAACGAAATCAAGTTGGCCATCTTACGGCCGCTGGCTTCTCAGTTCTTTAAATTCTCTCGCTCTAGAGTCCCGCCGCCAATTTTTCTATGCAACTATCTCAACGAGAATTTCGATCCGGGTCCGGGTCGGAGGCGGTTGAGTTCTTTGTTTCCGGGTTTTGGCGGGATTTTGGATGGCGAAGAAGAGAATTCTGAGCGGATATGTGAAGTTCTTTTGCAGAGGAAGAATCCTTTGCTGGTTGGTGTACACGCTCATGCTGCACTAAAGAATTTCACTGAAAAAGTAGGGAAGAAAAATATAAATGATATTGACAATAATAATAGTAGTTATGGGCTCGGGTTGCCCGCGGAGTTGTCTTGTTTGAATATTATTTCAATTGAAAATGAAGCTTCAAGGTTTATTACTGGAAACAGTGATAAAAGGACTGTCAATAGCAAATTTGAGGAGGTGGGTTTGATGCTAGAGCGAAATTCAGAATCTGGAGTGGCTGTAAATTACGGAAATTTACAAGTATTTGTTAATTATAATAATACTGACAGTAACAATGGTAATGAAAACAGTGATGCAGTGAATCATGTGGTTGCACAATTGACACAATTGTTGCAGCTACATGGCAGGAAAGTTTGGCTAATAGGCGCCGCGGCCATGTACGATACTTATTTGAAGTTTGTGAGCAGGTTTCCTAATATTGGAAAGGACTGGGATTTGCAACTTTTGCCTATTACTTCCCTCAGACCTTCTTCAATGGCTGAATCGCATCACAACAAGTCCAGGTCCAGGTAAGTGCTTTATTTTTCATGTTACTGATGTAGAAGCTAACTTTGCTTGATTTTGTTGGCCTTCTTTGTTATAATCCATGAAATATACAAAGTTTAGATATTGTTAAATAAGTCAAATTCATTCAATAATAGAAGACATGTATGACTGAATAAGGACTTGTTTTCTGCTATGATTATATGTGGTGTATGATACTCTGTGATATATTTTACAGTGATTCATTTTTTCTCTGAAGGATTGTGGTAGAATTTGCTGAATTGAAACAAAGAAAATATATTAGATTTGTTGTGAAATTGAAATTTTGTTTTCTGTTTCCATGCTTTTGAATCTCACAGTTTCATAGTCATATGATGTTATTGCAGATTGATGGAGTCATTTGTTCCTTTGGGCGGGTTCTTTTCGACACCTTCAGACTTAAAGACCCCGTTAAGCGGTTCATATCAATACAATCAGAAGTGTGAACAAGAAATAATTGCTTCTTCAAAGGGACGATTCACTGCTTCGATAGCAGATCAATACCAATCAATCTTGCCTTCTCGGTTGCAGATGGTTGAACCAGGCACAAATAAAGGGTTTGATCCAGAGGTGTGTGTTGCTTTAAACCATTTAATCTTGGCCATGGTTCTGTTTATTATCTAGAAATTGGCTGGGGAAAGGACCAAAGGTGTAAATGTTCATGTATGTTCAAAATCAAGCCACTGGATTTTGGACAATGCAAACTGATTGCTCTTTCTTTGATGCTCGAACATGTATGATAATTTCTCAATAATCTTCTTATGATTTCATTGAATAATTTATTTGACTAGGGAGAAATAAGCTTTAGCTAGGTCTGTCCTAATCATGCATGTTTATGTACACACCAAGTAGCGGTGCTGTATTTTAGAAAATAGCCGGCTTAAAATTCACTTGTTGAGATATACTTAAATCTTGTCATTTCACAGAGTAATTTATATAGTATTTACTATATTTTATGTAAAATCAATCTGTTTCTCTTCAGTGCAGACCAAAGATGATGGATTGGCATTGAGGTCCAAAATCACACAGAAATGGGATGACATATGCCAGAGTCTTCGTCAAACTCAGCCATTACCTTCCGCGAGCATTTATCAACCAGGTTCCCAATTTCCAACTGCTGTAGGCTTTGAGTTTCTTCAAGAGAAGAAGGAAAATACTGGTGGCAGCTGTAGTAATACAAATGCATCACCCGGTGCAAATTCAGACATCCCCATTGACTTGGAAAACACGTCTGATCTGACACCAGTCTTTCCTTTTCGTACAGTTTCCAAGACTAAGAATGAAAGTTTGCTATTGAAACTCTTGGAAAAACCGTCTAAGCCAGATCTGGACTCATCTGTTGTCAGGTCTTCTTGTTGTTTGTCCAACTCAGGTGCGGATGATGGTAGTCAAACATCTCCAGCATCTGTGACTTCAGTGACAATAGATTTAGGTTTGCGAGTTGGCTCTGCTCTTACAAGCAATCAACCGAAGAAACCTACTTATAAAAATCACGTGGAACATTTGCAGGAATTATCTGGTAGTTGTTCTGCAACTGTTGACTTTGTCAACGGGAGTATTTCTAACCATCCGGCTCAATCTTCATCCTCCTCGTGTCCTGATTTGAAGCGGCAATTTGATCTAAACAATTGGAAGACAATTTTTAGAGCTCTCACCGAAAGAATTGGCTGGCAAGATGAAGCCGTATGTGCTATAAGTCAAACAATAGCTCATCGCAGAGCACGAAATGGAAATCACCATGGAGCTAGTCCTCGAGGTGATATATGGTTCAATTTTAGCGGACCTGACAGGTGTGGTAAGTTGAAGATTGCTATTGTCCTTGCTGAGATAATATATGGATGCAAGGACAATTTCATCTTTGTGGATCTGTGTCACCCGGAGGGGGTGATAAATAAGAAGGCAATCTTTGATCACCAAAATGTGAATGGTTTCAGTTTGCAGTTCAGAGGGAAAACTGCTGTTGATTATGTTGTGTGGGAGCTGCACAAGAACCCACTGTCTGTTGTTTTTCTTGAAAATTTAGACAAGGCCGATGAGCAGTTTCAAAGTTGCTTATCTAAGGCTATTCAAACTGGTAAATTTTCTGATTCGTATGGAAAAGAAGTTGGCATCAGCAATGCAATATTTGTGACAACATCAGCATGTGTGAAGGATGCCGGAATTTTCCCTTCCAAAGTGAAGCATTGTAATTATTCTGAAGAAAGAATATTGAGTGCAAAGTGCTGGCCGATACAGATCCTAATTGAACCTGCTCTTGGGAATGGCAGCTTCAACCAAAAATTGAATACATCAGATGTGAGAGAAGGCATATCTCACCCGATATTTCTATATAAAAGGAAACTGAGTGATGGGGATGAAAATCCACTGCAGCTTGATGTCTCGGAAATGGTTAAAAGGGCTCATAGATTATCAACCAGGAGTTTAGATTTAAACGTTCCAGCTGATGAGGATGATGTGCCAGACACCGATGAAGAGAGAAATTCTGAGAATGACACTTTCGAGAACTCCAAGTCTTGTTTGCAAGATTTCTTGAAGATGGTTGAAACAGTGGTTTTCAAGCCATTCAATTTCGATGCACTCGCTGATAAAGTATTGAATGATACGAATACAAGGTTTCACAATATTGTTGGCTCCGAGTGTACGCTAGAAATTCATCCTAAAGTCACGGAGCAATTGCTTGCAGCTGCATATTTCTCGGACGGGAACGGTGTGGTAGAAGATTGGCTGGAGAAAGTTCTCAGCAGGGGATTTCTGGAAGTTCAAGAAAAGTACCACCTCACTGCAAATTCCGTTGTGAAACTTGTTGCTTGTGAGGGAAATTTACTGGAAAAGAAAACACCAGGTGTTCTTCTTCCTTCAAAAATTATCCTGAGCTGATTTCTTCCGAGAGCCTAGTCTCGTAGTTAGATGGATAACGTAGCATTTAGCACTAGCAAATCCTTTTCAGTCAGCAACCTGTTAATCCCCAAATTTCATTGTGTGAATTGTATGTAAGCTGTATTAATGCTTGTGTCGTATATTTTCGATGAACTGAAATCTGAATTTTGTTCTTCGATTTGATTGCTTATACCCGTTTATAATACTCCTGCATTTGATCAAAGGTATTGGCTATGAACTCTTAGTACAGATACTTGAAAAGATAATATAAATAAATGCAAGTCTCGCATACTATTTTACATATATCGAGATTAAACTGAGCCGAAGATCGAATGACAGGAATGCAGCAGGAGAAAGAAACGCATTGAAGGTTCCCACGACGCGGATTCGAACCCTTCTGAAGGCCCGACAACAGCATCGAGCTCGGCCCATATGAGTTTGCTGTTCGTTGAAATATTACATGGATCCCGAGCGTTGGGCCCAGTTGTTAGCGTGCTGTTTAAGTGTCATGTAGTGCTGTTTCGGTCTACTATTTTAATTTCATTCGAGCCTGCCACATTGTTTTGTCTTGTCTTAAGCCAACTTTTCTATTTCGGAATCTCCTTTAACCCCACGTCCTACATCTTTATGTGGTGGGGTTGGTCCATTCTCCCTACCTCGAAAATCAAAACCACAATGATAATAACGATATAATAAAAATAATTTAATAACATCCTCGTAACCCTTAAGTAATAACATAGTTTTAAGTTTTATTTTCAATACATATTCTTAAATATTATTAAAAATAATTATTATCAAATTATAATACAAAATTTTAATTTTAAAAATCTCAATTAATTGCCCTGTTGTTAATTATTCACATAACCACCACATGATATTATTTTAAAATAATATTTTATTTTAAAATTTAAATTATATAAATAATATATATATGTATAATAGTATTTGATTAAAAAAATTTAAAAAAAAGGAGCTTTTTGTGATATTTTCCACACTTTTGATCTCTATATATATTTTACAAACATTAGGGGGTCATCTGAAAATATCCCTTATTTCTATTAAATAGAATAAGAGCCGTGATAGATTTGGATTAAGAAAATCAGCCGAGGCGCACGAATATCGTTAGTTATATTATTATTATTTTGTTATTATAATAATTACTGGATAATGTGGTTCGGCTTTTGCTTGATTGAAGGATACAGTGACACCGGGCTGAATAAAGCCAACAACTAAATTAAACACGTGCTAATTTATGTGTGCACGTGGCCATTGACTTGACCTATTTGAGCTCGCACTTGTCTCATTTCTAACCACTTGGCATCTTGGCCCACACTCTGGCTCAATTATTTTGCAGTTGGAACGTCTCCTCTGTGGCATGATCAGTTCAACAGCCTCGAGCTGCGGTCAAACCGATGAAGTTGATAACAGATGTTCCGTTCAAATCAAACAAGCTCGAAATTAGAACAGCCGTTAGATTTCTTAATTACATTTTTTGCAATTTATTTTCTATCTATTTTTAAAAAAAATTAATTAATTAATTAATTAAAATATATTACCTTTTTAGCCTTGAAGTTTAACAGTTGAGGTCATAAAATCGTTATCTTTAATCTTGAAATAAATTATAATTTTAAAATTTAAAAAAATTTAAAATAATTCCGTTATTATTTACAACTACAATGAAGTTAGAATACAAATCATGAGTTGATTTTCATTAACATTAGTGTAGATTTTAGTCACCAAATCATTACAATTTTGTCACCACAAGTTGGGAAAGAGAAATGCCAACAACCAATTATAGACAGACACTTGTCAATTTTAAATTGGATTTTGATAATTAATTAATTAATAATCATAATTATTGCCTTGCACTGTCACACACGAGAGAAAATCTCATATATAACAAATTTGTTGTTACGATATAATTATTTAATTACTAAAAATATAATAAATTATAAATTAATTAATAAAAACTCTATTGTCTAATAAAATCTTTAAAATCAAATAATGATTAAAAAAATTCAAATTTCAAATTAACTAAACTACTAGAATTTGTTTAAATAAGAATTTGAATGTAACTAAACAAAATTCTATTTATTCATCAAATTATTCAATTACAAGTAATAATGTTGTATTTATAGTGATGATAGTCTTTCCATGTCTATTTTATGCTAAAACGCCTAATTTATCTATGATAAAGATTCTTAAGTAAATAAGGACTACTAAGTCAACTAGAATTCTACGAGGATAGGCTTAATATATTGGTTTCTTAATCCTACTTAAAATTATGCTTGTAGAACCCTACTTGATCTCAAATTCTTTACGTAGTGACATTTCTTGTTATTGGTGGAATTCTCCTTAGTATGGATGTCCTTTGTCAATGAGGATCAATCTTTCTTGGATGACAGTAATTTTATTTCCATGATTTAGCACATCATCGAATAATATGAACCATTTTAGATTTTTCAAAGAATAATAAAACAAAAATAGAATAAAATAAACATAGGCATGTTTACCCCATCTTGAATTAAACCAATATACAAAAACAGTTGTGTGTGTTGAACTCTGTATTATAATACTAACAATAATGGAAGCTACTCAGGGATAAACAAGTGGGTTTTCACTTTATCGATTAAATTATAGCATATCAAGAAGAACCTTAATGGTTGACACAATTGACTTTAAACAATGATAGATGCATTAAAAAAAATAAAATTATGAAACATGAGATGGAGAAATTAATTTAATTTTAGGACAAGTTATTTTATTTTTGTAAAATAATGTATATGTATTGGTAGATTAAAGAGTTAGTAAGATATGAATGGGGTCAATAGAAAATAAAAAGTCAAAAGTGAAGCGTTTCTATCGTATTAATAAATTAGTATTAATTAATTTATGGTTAATTTATAAAAATTTATTTTAAAAAATTTAATGACATAATTGGTGTGAAAAAGTGGAAATTACGGTGGGCTAGTGTCAATAAAGAATCATTAACAAAATAATGAAAGTTTGAATATTATAATAATCAATCACTTCAACAGGCTTTCTCATGAAAAAGTTTTTGGCCTTTGCATTAAATCATGTCTACAATAATTATATATTTATTCTTTTTTTCGTTAATTGATATGACGTTTACTTATATTATATAAAAAAATAAATTAATTATTATTATAAATAATTTTAAATTATTAATTATTAAAATTCAAAATTTATCGAACATACTTTATTAGAAGAAAAAAATATGAAAAAATTACATAACTATATCAATAATGATTGATAAAATAATAAATAAATTAAAGTAATCAATTAAAATAAAAAATTATGTTAAATATAATTTTTTTAAATTAGTAATTTGGTTTCCTCAATCAACGGTATAAATATTATTTAAAAAATAAAAAAAGTTGCATCACATAATATAATCAAAATCTTTAGGGGCCATCATAAACATTTTAAAAATAAATTTGCACTATAGATTAGTACGCTCCTTTTATCCACACATATATATATATATATATTTAAAAAAATAATCTTTTTTTTGGTTATAAGATATAAAATTATCTAAAATAACCAAAAGAGGGTGGAAGGACTGATTGCATGTAATTTACATACTAGTGGTAATATTGTACGTCACCATCACATCAACTAATCATCTGGGAGATTTCATTGATTCCACTTGAGATTTTCCCTTGGGGCCTCTCAATCTAATGAAAAGTCTGTATTCATCATATGTCATTGGCGAATAAAGAGAAGGATTCTCTGCTGAAACCAGTTCTTTTACTGGTTCAATTGGAATGTCACTCTTCGGATTGTAAAAGAGAGCAAGGGAGATTCGTTCTTTCGCTGAATTTACAGCCACTCGATGCTCCACGCTCTTGTAATTTGCGTTGCTTAGAACCTAACAAACACATGAGAACACGTGGTAAGTACGCAATATTCTAGATTACAGTAGAACAAAAACGTTGAGAAATTTGTGGGTATCGTACTTAAGATGAAGCTATGAAGCGAAGATTGAATTGAAGTCATTTTTGAGAGCAAGAATGTCGGTGGCTTATTTTACACGTTGAGAATATAGAACTTGGATGTAATTATAGTAGAGCAATTGATTAGGTGAGTGGGAAATTCGAAGGGAAATTTGAGGACAAAAGGGTGAGAGCAAACACTTATTCTACTGTAGCACGTGTCTTTGTGGGAAAAAGAGGGATGGGTTACAAGCATTTCACCATTTTTAGCCCTTATAGCATGCAATAATCAAAATTATCCATTCACAGCCTTTGGAAAACAGATAATTGACCCAAAAATAAATAGCAAGGTGACCAATGCGAAGCAAAAATCATGGACCGTGGCAAATAAGATTCTAACCGAATTGTGGTTATTTTCGGTACATTAGTCTTCTATACTAACCTCTTTTTAACAATTTTTAAAATGGTTAATGAAAATTTAGTAAAAGAAAATGTAAAAGTAACCAATAACCTGAACTTGATCACCAATGTTGACGATGAAAGCATGCCGAGCAGGCTTGACAGTGACCCAATTTTCGTCTTTCCGGACTTGAAGACCGGTGACTCGATCGTCAGGCAGCAGGATGGTGAGGCCGCCGGGATCCGAATGCGAGGACAGGCCAAGTGTTAAGTCAGGCTGCGGACACTTTGGATAGAAATTCACCCTCAAGCAAGCTCCAATGTTTTCACCACCGAATGCATTTTGTAGACGATCTTCTTTCAATCCAAGGTTTATTGATAAAACCTTCATTAATCTCCCACACAATTCCACCAACTCCTTGCAGTACCCATCAATCAATTCCCTATATCAGACTCATCAATCGTTTAACCACCAAAATTCTACTTTACATACCCGTATGATAAAAACAAAAAAAAATTAAAATTAATGAATAAAATATTTAAATAGGGATGAAAAGTCCAAAAATACGTATGATAGAGTAGCCGGCAAACCTATTGGAAGCTAAATTAAATTGGTGGCAAAGAATTGTAAACTAAAATGGGGCAACATAAATTATGTAAAAGCAGCTTGATAAATAAATTTATATAGTGTAAAACAATGACCTGCAAGAATTCGGAATGGCAGGCCATTTGCTGCAGTCCTTTGTCGATGGAGGGCGATAGTGAAGAAAGTAGTAGTCACTCCAGTCTAGAATTGCTCCTTTCTCGACGCCTAAACGGCTGCCGTAACCTTCGTAAGTCTTGGGACAGTTTGCATAGGATTGTTTGATTTCCATCGGAGAATGGAAAAACTGACGCCAATTTTCCCTCGCTCTGTCCATCAAATCATGGCTAACTCCATGATTCAAAACCTGGAAAAAACCCCATTCACGACATGCCATAGAAATTTCACCTCTTATTTTTGCACGAAGTTTCTCCTCGCCGCCGTACAAGCCAGAGAGATCAATAATAGGAATATTAACGCCATTGTTCTGCGTGTTGATCGTCAACGATGGCCTTTCAGTAGTCGGCTTGATATAACGATGTGGGATATTACATAAACGACTGTCGGACAAAGACTGAACACGAACCACAGGTTCTGGCCAATCCTGTAACTGGCTGTTGCTCATGATGTTCGGCTGATTCTGGCTCCAAGGTTGATTCTGTTGCAACGAAAGGTACTATGAAATTCAAAAAGAACAAAAATTAAGAGATAGGGAGATTGAGGATTCAGAGAGGAGGAGGTGGAAGTAGATGAGTGGTGGTTAAATGGAAGAAGAAAGTAGTGGGAGATTGGATGGAACCGAAATTGACATTATCAAAAGAGAACGTGAAACTAATGCTGTATTTTTAAAGAATGTGCTTGTGGGTCTTCGTTTTTTGTTTCTACTTCATTCCATAAAAGTGAGTGCATATGTAAAGAGAAGTTGACAGGGCGAAATACACGAGACCACACACTTACTCTGATACGAATTTTCAGCCATGGATTATAAGCTATGACTGCGACAGGAAGAAATTCCATTACGGCGCCGTGAAACAACTTACTTGCTTTCATTTATGCATTAATTTAATAGCCAATCTAAAATCTATTCATCTAGGTTAGTTTATTAGTCTGAAATCTTATGTATTTCATGCATGTAGGACAAGAACTGGTTAAAAGTCATCATTACATACTGTCACAGTAAATCTTCGTTCAGTCATGGGAAATCAAGAATTGACCTAAACAAAAATTAAAATGAGAAGATGACTATCTTATAAAGCACAATGAATAATATTAAGAACCAGATATGATAATATACCATCATGCTGACATCGAGATTTGGTGACACATTTTAAGCAATGGATTTGAATATTGATTTGAACACACCAAGCAGTCCAGCTATCTTTCCTTGGCATAACTGGATCCGATCCAACATGGGACACTCTTATCAGCTGTAACCCATCACGTGGACTATAAAATTCGGATAAAATTGCTCAACAACCATCGTCTCTAATGTCAAGTTTCTTTTTGTCAAGAGAAGACAAATTTAACCAAGTCTGAAATTCTGCAGAAAGAACAAGTCGATGAATTCAGAAGATGCAGCGAATATTTTACAAATCCAAACTAAAATATAAAGATACAATGCGTGCGTGTATCGTCGTTACAACATTTGTGCACGTGTGTTCAGTATGAAGTCCTGCGGTTTCGTGCACTGTGAAAACAAATTGCTGCAGAAAAACAAAACCCTCGTGAATTTTTAAATGGAAAATGATGGCACATGATGAGACAGACCATCAGCCAACAGAAAATGATAAGACCACTGACCACTATTTTCTGCCTGCCCATTAAACTGCTGAAAGATCTTCTCTGACACAGAATTTAAGAGATATTGCAGATCGATGTGAACAAGTTAGCTTTCTCTACTGACTAGTACCGGTTCAGTTGATATGCAGCGATGGACCGGAAAACAAACCTGGAAACCTAAATATCAGTCAAAAACACTGAAATTCGGCCCCGTTTTGCTCGCGATTTTGAACGCGAGATGTGAAGCATTGGGTGCAAAGCGATCGTTGAATGACTCAGTCTCTCACCCTCACATTAACTAAACACCATATTTTCTTGCTCTGTTAGGCTTCTGATACTCGCGCGCGTGTGTATATATATATATATATATACATAAATGCCAAAACTGTATTTATTTCATGCATTAATATGTCTTTATATTTGGTTATTGGTACCAATATATGGTTATTTCCAAACAAAAAATATTTAATTATCAATTAATGCCAACCTCCATATTTAACAATTATACTGAAAATAATAAAATAATTAATTTATTACAGAATTAGTATAGTCATTAAATAGTAAGCAAATACAATATATATATATATATATATATATATTTAAATTTAATAGATAATTAATTAATTATTAGATAATATTATCTTAAAAAAATATTAACCATTGAACAAGAAAATCAACGAATTTTATTTTTTAATTTGAACATCGAATTGTAATTAATATATAATAAATTAAAATTTTTAAATAATTTTTTTAAAATTTTAAGTATATAAATAATATTTAAAAATTTACTGTTATGAAGATTGAAAGAGTTGAAAATAAAAATTATTTAAAAAAAAATAGAGCGCCAATGTTGACAAAATTTGAATTATTTGTTTAAAGTTTACAAATGAAAGGATCACATGTTATAATTTTATATAATTATTTATTTTTGTAATATGACCACTTGATTAAAAAATATACGAAGGGAAGGATAATCGATCGAATTATTTCTGTGACGATCGTCCTTTTACCAATCAGCACTATTGGTGATCGATTAATGATTTAATTCAGTGAATCTGTAAGTTTAATTTCTAAGCTGTCATAGCAAGTCATATCACATGCAAAAGGATAGAATATCAACTAATATCCAAATCCACTGAACCAATTTATGTCTTTGTCACATCAACAACTTCAATGTTTTGCTGTCAGGTTTTCTATCCGAATGTCTACAAAAACAAAGTAAATTTATGAAAGTTTTGAAAATAGAAATTGTTGATTATGCCCCGTGATGCCTAATACCATGGTCTATGGATAAGGTCTAGAGAAATTGCTGTGATAGAAAGAATTTTGCTTGCATTGCTTCCCATTGAAAGATTTGGCAGCACTTTTCTGAGAATTCATGCTTTCCGTTAAGCCCTTCTGAAGAAATCATGATTCCGGTGAAAACAATTACTTGGCAGCACTTCCGAATTACCATGCAGTCGTTGCAGCTGCTTCGCGAGTCAGTCAGAATCGAAAAAGCATGGGAGAGTTCCCATTTCCATTTGTTTCCCACCGGATTTATAACTCGTTTTCTTAAACGAAAATCATTTTCTTAAAACAATAACCATTGATTCCAGGATATGCAGCTGGCGATTTGAGGGTTTAAGGCCAAGAATTCTAATAATAATAGAAAGCAGACATGGATGTTGGGTGGTCAAGAATATTGATATGATATTGATTTTGATGTCTGTCAGATTGTGACCAATCCCGAAAGACCCGTGGTACTAGTTGTATTCTCAACCCTATCCATGCATGTATGGAGCTGCTTTTAATTCCAACTTATTTTCCATTTGTTTTTGCTGCTCCTCATACGCAAGAAAAGGAAAATCTTTGCTTGTATCATCCATAGCATTGAATATATAAGGTTAATAGCTACAGTTGCTCGAAGATTTTTACCAAAGAAATTGTCAAAGCCACAGGTGTTGCTCTTCAGGCCAGACAATTTATACACTGATTGGATGCCTTATCGAAAGGTATATCACCTCATCCATGACCTAGAATCTACATCATTCATATATTCAATGTCATTGCCATCATCTTTTAGGGGAAGCATACGTTGCACGCAACGTTTGTCGACAATCAAATTAACTGTTATATTTTGAAGTTCGAAATAATAATTTCGACTCGAAATTACGACTGTTGTCGAACATAAAAATGAACAATCTCCATTACAAGTTATTGACTATGCAGCACTTTGGACGTCGTGTTTTTAAAATTTTTGTCTGCAGATAATCACATCAAACATAGCCCGAATCTAAGAGGCAGCATGAAGGGAGTGCTTTTGAGAAACGACCATGGCTTGTGTTTCAACGAAAGATTTAGTGCAATCTCCACCGAAAGCAATTGGACAAGTGGTGCTGAATTCACGCGGCTTGTTGACACAAGGGTACTGGAAAGCAGCCTGAAATTCAGACGATAACATTTGAAGAGGTTGACGGGAATGATATGATGAGCACGTTTTTCTCTGTCGTAAATCAAGCCAAGCCTGTGCAGTAGCTTTGGGGAAACAAGTGGAAATCGTAGGAAACCAAGTATCCAGCCGCCTGTACCATTAACTCGTGAAACTGCCAGATGACTACGCAAATGTTCACTGGGCCTTCTTTCTTGGGTCCATTGGACTACACGGTTGATTAATAGCGGAGACCATCCATTCTTCTTAAACTACCGCATTGATTAGTTAATTAAAAATTTCAATGTTTTCATGAAGGAATCCCCTCCTCCTCTTTCTTCTTCTGATTCTGAGTTCAGAACTGTGGTTTTACTTCTTAATTATATTCCCAACACTCCATTAGAAGCACTCAAAAACTTATTCAATCACGTACTTAATACAAATAAATAGGCATTTGTTAATTTAATTTTTTTAAAAAAATACAAGATTAATGTCAGGGCCCATAAACAAATCGAGGTGGTCTTATTGTCCCACACGCCAGCCCAAGTCCATAAATCAACGGCAAAGTAATCAAATGACAGTTACCTTACAAGGATAGTGCAGGACTACCGTCTTTAATGGGCAGGCAACATTTTCCGTGTGCCGAAATTAAAAATAAAAAAAATAAATAAATAAAGAGCAAATATTGTAGTGTTGCAGCAGGTGGGATGGTCCACAGTGGAAGTCTGAGTCAGGCAGGCAGGGGCAAAGCATTATCCTCCTTCTCCTCCTCCTGCTGTCACCCATCTGAGTGGAAACATGAAGGCTTAATGCGTCACTTGACTGGTTTACAGCTTGGAGTCTACCGCTCCTTCCCACTCGCTTCCACCTTTCTTTTCCTCCTCCACTCTCACCCTCAAGCGACTGAAAACCAACGAACGTCTTTTATAAGTAACTCAGAGGAGTGAAGGACACAGAGCGAAAGCGAGCGTCAGCTGCGAGCTTGACGTCACAAGCACAGGTGACTGACAACTCATCATCTTTTGTAAGTCTTTTAAATGAACTCGTTTAAAATTTTCATTTCGCTCATTTGGATTTCATTTGCTTTTCATTTTCATTTCATTTCAAATCTTAATTAATAGTAAAGAAAACAAGCCAAACTAAAGGCAGTGGCTCTACCTTTGGAGTGTTGACTTTGACCGTAGAAAGGAAGCAGCGACGTAGAAGACAAGTCTAACTTTCCTTCTTCCTTCTCCTCTTCAAAGAAACCCATAAAAAGCCCTCGACCTGCTCTTTCATTTCATAACTCATTTCTAAATCGACTTCTTCTTCTTCTACGTTTCACACTCCAAAGCAACGAAGAATCTTATCCAGTTCCCCCGGGAACGGTTTTGTCAGGTAAAAGATGAGCAAGATTCTAGCTTTAACGGTCTTAAAGTTGTTAAATTTAGGTTTGTTTGGTTCCTATATATGTATATTGTACTTGATGAGCTTCTCGGTTTCTTCTTTTATGGGTTTTTTGGTCGGTGTTTGAGATTTTGTTTTTAGCTGGATCGAGTGCTATGAATCAATTGTACTTCATGCATAATTGGGTTTATCTTTTTCTTTTATGACCAAGGTTTGAAATTTACTGTTCCTGAGGTTGTTTGTGTTCAGTTTGTTGACTTGCTCTTTTGTGTTTTTACTGTTTGTTTCACTCTTTCTATAATTCTTTTGAAGGAAGTAGTCTTATTAATGGTTGCTTGACTTTATATATAGATTATGTGAATCTGTTATATGACTGTTTGCTGAGATATTTGAGAGGAATATAAAATAATCCAGTAGAAGATTTGGAATTATATGATCTAAAGATTGTTGGTTTCTGGTTTATGGACGTATATTTCACCTTATTTAAGGCCATTCGGCTCTCTGAGGCTTGGTTTTTGGGTTGTAGTCACATTTTTCAGTTCTCAGGTAACATTATTTTAGTATGTTTTCTCCTATTTTTGCGTCAAGCAAAGCAGAAATGTGTATATGTAGCATCCGTTATGCATTACAGTCTTGCTTTTAATTTACTCCCTTGATATAGTTTGAACTTTGAATCGAGTTCTGTACTGAATTTTTGTTGCTTGGGTATGTGCAGTGGTTCAAACAGTAAATTTTGCAGCTCAAATATCCTCATGGAAGGTGAAATTCAGAGGCTAAAAGATGGTGCCTTGTATAAGAGATCTTCAATTTTGCTTGAATTGTCAGCTTCTGATGATCTTGCTGCCTTTAAGAATGAAGTAGTAGAGAAGGGCTTTGACGTTGATGAGCCATGCTTCTGGTATGGTAGGAGAATTGGGTCAAAAAAGATGGGATTTGAAGAGAGAACCCCACTTATGATTGCTTCCATGTTTAGTAGTATCGAGGTTTTGAAGTATATCATTCAAACCGGTAAAGTTGATGTGAATAGGACCTGCGGTTCTGGTGGAATTACTGCTCTTCACTGTGCCGTTGTTGGTGGTACCAACTCTTCCATTGAGGTGGTCAAGCTCTTGCTTGATGCATCTGCTGATGCTAAATGTGTTGATGTGTATGGGAATAAACCAATTGATCTTATTCCATTTGCTATGAAATCACCTCGTGCTTTGAGAAAAAGGGCTTTAGAGTTATTGTTGAAAGGTGATCAAACTAGTATTGAAGAGGAAGAATTGGAAAAGGTCACTATGCCTCAGTTGTTGAAAGAAGGAACTGAGAAGAAAGAGTATCCAATTGATACATCATTGCCTGATATTAACAAGGGGTTGTATGGAACTGATGAGTTTAGAATGTACACTTTTAAGGTAAAGCCTTGCTCGAGGGCTTATTCGCATGATTGGACAGAGTGTCCATTTGTTCATCCAGGTGAGAATGCAAGGAGAAGAGACCCCAAGAAGTATCCTTATAGCTGTGTCCCGTGCCCCGAGTTCCGCAAGGGGGCATGCCCAAAGGGGGATGCTTGTGAGTATGCTCACGGTGTTTTTGAGTCATGGCTACATCCGGCCCAGTACAGAACCAGACTTTGCAAGGATGAGATTGGCTGTGCACGTAAAGTCTGTTTCTTTGCTCACAAGCCTGAAGAGTTGCGTCCTGTATATGCATCCACAGGTTCAGCTATGCCTTCCCCTAGCTCTATTTCTGTCAATGCAATCGACATGGCGACTCTGAGTCCCTTGGCACTTGGTTCAACATCTTTGCTTATGCCCACTGCTTCAACACCACCAATGTCTCCATTGGCTGCTGCTTCATCTCCCAAGAGTGGAAACTTGTGGCAGAACAATGTTAATCTTACCGCACCTGCCTTGCAGTTGCCTGGTAGCAGGCTGAAGACTGCTTTTAGTGCAAGAGATTTGGACTTGGAGGTGGAATTGCTTGGGCCAGAAAACCGCTCTAACAATTTGCGGCAGCAACTATTAATGGATGAGATATCTAGTCTCTCCTCCCCGTCTTCATGGAGCCATGAATACAATAGGATTGGAGATTTGAAGCGTAACCTTGATGATGTTTTTGCATCTCTTGATCCTTCTGTATTGTCTGAATTGCAGGGAATGCCACTAAAACAATCTACACCAACTCAGTTGGAATCACCAATTGGGCTTCAAATTCACCAAAACATGAACCAACTTCGAGCAAGCTATCCAGCTGCCAACCTCCCATCTTCTGCAGTGGGGAAACCTTCATCGTCGAGGCTTGATTCTTCAGCTGCAGTGGCAGCTGCAGTGATGAATTCAAGGTCTTCTGCCTTTGCAAAGCGAAGCCAGAGTTTTGTTGACCGTGGAGCAGTGACCAGTTGTGCTGGCCTTACCACAGCTTCTAACTCTATGAGTATGAGGTTGTCTAGTCTATCAGATTGGAGCTCTCCTGATGGGAAATTGGAGTGGGGAGTTCAAGGAGATGAGCTGAATAAGCTTAAGAAGTCTGCTTCATTTGGATTTCGTAGCAACAATCTAACAACTGCAACAACAAGAGGATTGATTCAACCGTCATCAAATGTTGAGGAGCCAGATGTGTCTTGGGTTCATTCCTTGGTGAAAGATGTTACCCCTGCAGGATCAGAATTACATGGCACAGAGCAGCAGCAATATAATCGATGGATCGAGCAATTGTACATAGAACAGGAGCAGATGGTGTCATAATGAACAGCTATTTTCTCCTAGATTGTTCTGACTAAATTGTTATATTCTTTGAATTCTAATTAGATTCCATGTTAGTAGTTATGGTTGTAGGAGAAAAGGAAAGGAAGGAAGAAAAACAAAATTCTAGTGATAAATGAGTTACTGCTCATATCACTAGTGCGTTTAGTCGAAAGAAAGATTTGTTAATTATTTATCTCTTCTCCTTTAGGGAAATTGTGGTACCCTGGAAGAGGCAAAATCTTTTTCCTTTGATGTTGTAATCCTTTGATTATTCCATTTACATAATATAACAGTGTTTGTTCCAATACATTGCTCGTTTTCTTTTAAAATCTTGAGGATTATGATTCAGTTCCCCTCTACTTCTAGCAGTTGATTCTGTAATCAACTTCAAGGTGGATTAATGGACTGGTTCCTTATGGTCTCCATAAAATTTTCCAATTCAAATGATTCTCTGTTTCCATTGTAGCCCCAAGTCAACACATTATATGAAGAAAGATTCAATGAAACAATCGATAAAATCTGTGTATTTGGAAGAGAAATTTGTATGGCTTCTCGATCAAAGCCATGCAAGATGTTGCAGAAACTGTTCTTTGCTTCCTTGAATGAGTAACACAGAGGAGAAAAATCAATACAATAAAATAAAAAATTCATCGTTTATTAGCAGCTCATAGCATGCAAAGTTTGCTTGCGAGGGATGATTAAAAGAAAATAAAACTTGATAGTTGTTAAAAACGCAAGGGAAGCAAAAGCAATCATGATAGCCCGAAATTGAAAATGTAATTCTAAGCTGTCAATGAACTTGGCCGCTCCAAAATGCCAATAATTGTACTTGGAAACTGACTGCCGTAGATTTTTCCTGGAAACTGCAGTCTGCAGATGAGAAATTCTCTCCAAACATCAAATGACGCGCGGGGTCCTCTCGTTTTGACCTCTTTCGTCTGTCTGTCTCAGTCTCTCCGAACGTGACAAGGAAGAAATTTCCTGCATCCTTCTTTTGAATGTTGAGAATCCAACATATCTTGAAGCATTATTTTAATATAATCCGAGCTTACACCAACAAGACAAGTCCCCCAACACTTGTAATATTAATATTTGTTTTTTAAAAAATTAATGGATATTTATAAATATCATATTTTTATTTCATAAAAGAAATTATGGGGTAATAACAGTCAGATATCTATATTTTAGATTTTCTTCAACAAGGACGTAGCGTATCTATTTTTAATAAATAGGTCCTTGACAGTACTGATTGATTGTTTCAATCACGTTCAAGGACCTGTTTAAAATGATAAAATAGTCTTGTCTTCATTTTAGATGTTATAGTAAATTAGGCACCCGGGAGTTATTATTAAAAATCTGTTACCATTTTGCCGACATTTAAGCAGAAAACGGTTTCCTATCATAGAACACGCGGGGATATTTCATTGCAGGTGTCTATCAAAGAAATAGAAAGCTTGGGGGTATATATGATGGGAAGTCTATTTCTCAATTCTCGTGGGTCGGTGTATTTAGTTAATGAATATCGACTGTTCGATGAATTTTCCCAGAGACATGTTGTTGCCTTGCATGCTATGATTTTTGGGTTGTTTACGTTCCGGGACTAGTGCCTATTCTTTTATTAACCATGTTCATCTTTTTCAGGGTTGACTGCTGGAAGTCATTTTCAACCTAAATTTGTTGGCTTGCGCAGAAGGCTAATCCAAGGTGATTTAGTTTTAGACTCATTGTCATTTTTAACATGACATCGTTCCCTCCTATCAGATCCTAATAAGAGATTTTATAGTTGTAATTTTTTATTTTGTTGGTCTTCTGTGGTTGCAATCAAATGCCCTTTTTAAAATGGTATTGGTTGGAAGTTAAAAATAATATACACACACACATATTAATATAGCAATAATTGCATGCATTTACAGGTGCCATGAAAAAAACTTTGCTTTCTAAACAGATCGTTTGTGAAGAATAAGTTCCTTGCAGTTCCACCCAGAGCCACAAATTTTCTTTTGGCAATGAACAAGCAAAGAATCGGCCTTTGGTTAAGATGTGTGGAATTACATCAGCCAAAGATGCCGCTATGGCCGCAGAAGCTGGTGCTAATTTCATTGGGATGATTCTTTGGCCCAACTCCAAACGTTCAGTTTCACTTTCAGTTGCAATAGAAATTATTAAAGTTGCAAGAGAGTACGGAGCAAATCCAGTTGGGGTGTTTGTGGATGATGATGCAGATACAATTCTAAGAGCTTCTGATTCAGCAAATCTTGAATTTGTACAGGTTTCCAATACTTCTGGTCTTGATTACTGTGAATACGACAATTTATTATTAATTAAATTTGTAATGATTTGAGTTTGCGCAGCTGCATGGAAGTGGTTTTCGGGTAGCATTTCCAGCGTTGGTGCAAGAAAACAGAATAATATATGTGCTTGATGCGAATGAAAATGGGGACTAACTAAACCAGATTTCTGATGAAGATTGTCTTCTATTTGATTGGGTTCTTGCGGATAGTGCAAAGGGTGGCAGGTAAAAAGGAAATCTTGTTTCATGCAGTCCTGAAAGGCATTTCATATGTACTTCTAATATTTCTTTCAGCGGCAAAGGATTTAATTGGAGCCAATTTACCTTACCACCAATTACAAGCAAACATGGATAGCTCTTGGCTGGAGGGATCAACCCTGAAAATGTTCGTGAAGCTCTTTCCACCCTGAAACCCAATGGAGTTGATGCCAGTAGCGGAATTTGTGCCTCAGATGATATTCAGAGGGATCAATTGCGAATATCTTCCTTAACGAGTGCAATAAGTTCAATGCCCTATTGACCATAAAAGGAAATGACCATAACTTCACGTCTATCACAAGAAGATCTGAGAGCCAGATGACATCAATTTATTATTTTGGTGTACCTTAGTTCTTCGAATTTGTGCTCAAGAATAAGGTACTTTTCAACTACTGACCTTTTGAGCTGCGTATGGCTACATGTGTAATTTCAATTTCCTTCTTTAGACACGAATTATACAAGGATTTTACTGTAGACAGAAATCTTATGCTAGTTTCTGATGGGACACAATTAGCCATTGAAAACCCAGTTGCAGAATTCAAAAGAATAATATTTGAAAGTGAAGGCTGAAAGCTTGTGTATTCAGGCACACAAGCTCCCCCAACCTCTGAACATAGATCTCAGTTCTGCTTAAGTGCTTGTTGCTGCTTGTTATATGTATTGTGTATTAGTGCGTGTAAACTGCACGAATATGTTGTTGCACATTCATTTGCATTCTTTTATACGTGCCAAACTTTGTTATTTGCACATAAAATTGTACTGTAACAATCTCGAAGAAAATGGCGAGTTGAGTAAAACTATGGAAATGGAGACGAGCAATCAAAGTCGTTGACATGTGAACTTTGTATGGACCTGATTTCCAAAAGCATCAGAGAATGTTCAATGAGGGCTTTGATTTTTATCCAAATCAAAAAACTAATCAGGCTAAATTAAGGAATTCAAATGCCAGTACCAATTACTGAAGGAAATAAGATTATCCATTGACATGATATTGGATTGATCATGGAATTTTTCCCTTCTCTAATTTGTGTCTCCAAGAGTGAAATGGGATTTGTGGTTTAATAACCTGAACGTTCCAATAACACCTTGAGTATTAGGACGTTGTAACGAGTAGCGAGCTGGCTAGGGGAACATAAAGACTGTTGAAAATAAGAACCAGCAGATAAAAGGGAAGAGTAAAATGAGACCAAAGGAGCTGTAAATCATAAACTTCAGTGTGAACACAAAGCTTTCCGTTTGATGATGACTGTAGGAAATGTGGCGAAGAATCTGACATGAAGTAGAGTAAATATATCTGAAGGTGAAGCCCAGTCTCTCTTCTCTCGCTATCTCCCTTGGAGTTGTCTAGTTTCCTTTCCTTGGAAAAAAAGCGATATTACACCAATCAAACTACCACCAAAAGTGAAGTGACGAAGTGACCCAAGTTCACAATCAAAAGAGATGTTGCCATGCTGCTGTACTCAATACGCAGTGAAAATTTAAAATAATTTTTATTTTTTATTTTTAAAATGAGAATGAAAAGGGGCTCAAGGGGTTTCCTTAGCCTTTACTTTTCTCAAACATAAAGTTACTAATAATTTGGATTTCTCTGTGTGTTTCTTTTCTTGTATTTCTAATTCAGCTTAACAAATCATAATCACTATTGTTAAGTCTTAATCGATAATTAAGGCATCAACTACACTTTGGGTGGGGGTGTGGAAGGAGTAGTTGTTGGGGACAAGGAAAGAATATCACATGCAGGGTGGCTTTGTCGAGAGAAGTGAAAGAAAAGGGAAACTGAATTGATTCTTGTTAATTTACAGCAAATTATTAATTTCAATATTATGTAATAATAGTAGGATTATCGATCAACTTGCACCAAACTTAAACGTTGACATTTCAAGTGATGATTTGGTGAAGTAATTTTTGACTCTGACCACAATCATGGTATAAATCAGTTGCCATATTTTGCTCATGTATTTTCCAAATTTATTTATTTTAAATTAATTATTTTGTTGACCAAATTAGTAGGATATATTTTCTTTAAGCACCTTCTAATTATTTTATTAATTAATGATTGAAACATGTAACTCCCGATTCCATTCGAAATCCCGGTGACATGAAAAACCGATTAACATGATTAATATGTGAACCGGTACCACGTTTATTTCTTTTGTTTTATTCTTTTTCTGCAGTCTAATACGTTTGTCATGGTTAAAACCACTACTAACCGTCCGATCAACATACTTTTAAAACTTCCCAGATTGTTGACTTCTGCGATTCTTATAGATTCTGACTCCATAACTCTGCAGGCTCAAGCTTCGATTTGAGAATCCAAGAGAAAATTACAGCCAGTCTACCGAGGAAGTCGATTAAGACCAACTTAGCAAAGCTTTGAAATCACTCCTCTCTCTCTCTCTCGTATGGTTAGGAGAAGAAGAAGATAATGAAGAAAGTAGTTAGCAAAAACAAATGGATTAAAATGCAGAAGAAAAGAAATTAGCAGAAGCTTTTGTCTGAGAAAGACAACTCTCCCTCTACCAGAAGCCTAACCATTTTCTTCAAGAAAACCCCATCTCACCAAACCCCGAATTAAACAAAGGGCAAAAATAATCTAATGAATTGCAAGTCTTTGTCGCTCTCCTTTTCTGTTGCTTATTTTTATTCAGTTTCGTTCTCTATATTTGCATCTCTTTTTCCACTGTTTGTTCACATATTTCGGTTGTCTTATTCTTATGCAGCCATCTCGCCGCAAGAATCCTCTGTTTACCGGTGAATCTCTAGCCATGAAGCACAGAAAAAACAACAATCTCTCTGTATTTGTTGTCATCTTCTCTATATTTCTGTTCGGGGTGTTCATGTACAATGAAGATGTAAAGTCCATCGCTGAGTTTCCATTTTCATCGCCGAAAGCTCAAGAACCTCAAGAGCAGCAACCAAACCAAACAAACCCAGTTCAAGAAACCGTCAAGAATGTCAGAGATAGCACGGTTTCGATCAGTTCAAGAACTTCTCTCGAAGAACCTCAAGAGCAGAATTCAGATGAAACAGTAAAACAAGAAATCGATCGTAGTAATCTGAAATCTGTTGAAACGAAAGAAGACGAGCAGAGAATCGAATTGCCGGTGGTCGAAGAAGACGAAGAAGAAGTTGAATTGCCGCCTGAAGATTGTGATCTGTTTACAGGCCAGTGGGTTCTTGACAATGAAACGCATCCTTTGTACAAAGAAGATGAGTGTGAATTCCTGACTGCACAAGTTACTTGCATGAGAAATGGAAGAAAAGACTCCATGTACCAGAACTGGAGATGGCAACCCAGTGATTGTTCCTTGCCCAGGTAAGAAAATTTCATAGATTCTTCCATTGTTTGATGCCTTTTTCTCTTGCGGGTTTTATGCTTTCTATAAAATTCAGCTTTAGCTTTTTCTTTTTCTTTTGCGATTTTGTGTTGTTAAGGTTCAAGGCAAGACTGCTGCTGGAAAAGCTGAGGAACAAGAGGCTTATGTTTGTTGGAGACTCACTGAACAGAAATCAATGGGAATCCATGGTTTGCTTGGTTCAATCTGTGATTCCTCCCGGGAGGAAGAGCTTGAGCAAGACAGGATCTCTTGCCATATTCAGAATTGAGGTATACATCTTTGACATAAAAATAATTATTATTTACGGAGTTGTTGTTGAGATTAATTAAGAATAAAAGCTTCTAGGCTTACGGCATTGTAATGTTTAAGCCAGCCAATCAATTTTTGCCGAATCTTTTAAACTAATCCAATTATGTGAAGCTACAGCATTTTATACTATAAAAAATTAAAACTTATTTAAAAATAATAATAATATTATTTAACTAATTAGATAAAATAATATATATAAAAAAAAATCAAATTATCTTTTTCTGTGTCGGCATAATTTTCTATATTTAAATTTATTTGGGCAGACATGTGATAGTTCATAATAGACGGATGACATGCGGCTACCGAAAATTGTGAACAGAAAATAATATACGCGGACTCCCTTCTTGGATTTGCCTCCGGACAAACGAAGAAGGATGAGAAATTTTGGACATATGCTTAGGGATTTGCCCCATAAATTAATTGTGTTCGTGTGTTTGCAGGACTACAATGCGACAGTGGAATTCTACTGGGCCCCGTTCTTGGTTGAATCCAATTCTGATGATCCAAATATGCACAGCATTTTGAACCGCATAATCATGCCCGAATCAATTGACAAACACGGACAAGATTGGAAGAACGTCGATTACTTGGTCTTCAATACCTACATATGGTGGATGAACACTTTCGCCATGAAAGTCCTGTGAGTATCTCAACTTGTTTCCGTTGTTATTGAGTTGTATTAAGGAAAAATTCGGGGGCCGATATGTCGGCCGTACCGAAAAGGTTAGATTGTTTGGGAGCATCTTGATTTACAATTAATTTGGATTGGTAAATGTTTAAGCAAGTTGACGAGGGTGATTTTTCTTTTTTGATGCGATGGGAATGGACAGACGAGGATCGTTCGATGAAGGGGCCACGGAATACGATGAGATCGAACGGCCAATAGCGTATGAGAGAGTGTTGAGGACGTGGGCAAATTGGGTGGACGAAAATGTGGACCCCAATCGCACTACTGTATTCTTCGGCAGCATGTCTCCTCTCCATATCAAGTAATTTTCCCTTGCTTCCTTAATTATATTTTAAAATTTAAATCTAATTTATAAATTTTATTAATATATAATTTTAATCATTTATTTTTAATTATATAAAAAAAATTTTTATTTTATTAAAAAATTTAAAAAATAATAACAAAGGAGGAAATTTTAATTTTAAAAATTATAAATTTTTATAATTAAAATGAAATTATTGGGTTATTTTTCCTAGAGGCATTTAAATTTAATTTTATGTTAAAATTGGAATAAAATTGCACAGCATAATGAAATCAACGGTGGTTGATAGTGGGCCTTGCCATCTGTCGCCATGATTAGAAATAGGTGTTACTTTAATATTTGGTCGGTAAACCACTTCGTATACCTAATAATCATTATTATTGGGGCTAATAAACAGGAGTCTGGACTGGGAGAACCCAGATGGGATAAAATGTGCCCAAGAAACAGTGCCAATTCTAAACCTTTCAATGCCATTGAACGTGGGCACAGACCGCAGGCTGTTTGTGATTGCAGCAAATGTAACACAGTCAATGAAAGTTCCTGTCCATTTTATCAACATTACGACTCTTTCGGAATACAGAAAAGATGCACATACTTCAGTCTACACAATCCGCCAAGGCAAAATGCTAACACCAAAACAACAAGCTGACCCTGCAACTTACGCTGATTGCATCCATTGGTGCCTTCCCGGATTACCCGACACGTGGAATGAGTTCCTTTACACACGTATCATCGCCCGCACGTGACCATAATTTTTTTTTATTTTTTATAAATTTTAAATTTTCTTCCCTTTTTTTGTGCCCCCTAAGTCTTTTCCTTGATCATCTCCGTTGCTTCAAGCTTTTGCCCTGCGTTTTGCAAATTTCTTGTAATTTTAGTTTTTTTTTACTTCTAGGTTGAATGATAGAGATGGTCCATCAGAATTTTTGGTTCATTGTTTGATCATTGGACCATTGCACACGACACTGGAAAATGAACTGTATAATGCATGTATGTGTTGAATGGGAAATAAAGTCAATACAAAATTGTATGTAAATATATATATATATTTTCTATTTTTGGGTTTTAAAAAATGAATTTTAACATTCTTTGCTTTCATTTGCATTGTAAGAACTGTTTGGAAGGATGTGGGGGAATCATTGAATTATTGCACCATGATTTATGGCTAAATTATCGATGCTGGACCCAAGTGGAAAAAGCAAAGTTTTCAATAAAGAAAACCTTGACCGTTTCTCCTTTTATGTCTCTCTGCCGCTTTTAAGCATGCAAATTCCAGGCTTTGGGGCCAACCGACTCGGGGGGAAAAAATTCCATTTTGCTCTCTCGGCTAAGCTTATCATTACGAGGACTGTGTTGCTGGTGACTGCTACAATTAGTATAACTACTGAATGATGAGATTTCTTTCTAATTAGTTATAATTGTTTGACCCAATTTGAGTAAATGGGAATTAATTAATTTTATCACACAGAAATCATAAATCATCCATAGTTGACCCCGTTTCCACGCACAAGTACCATAACTAATCATATATTGAGCAATTTGGTAGAGATGCATGCAACGAGATGAGCATAAATCACGATCTAAACATTACGAGTGCCGGTCGAAAGTGAGTTCCTCTGTTTTCTTAGTTTTCTTTCCAACATACTGCTCTGGATATTCTCTTTCTGCCGAATCAACATGCAACTGCTGAAGATGCAATAAGTGACTAACGACTTATTGGCGTTTTGCTCGACTTGCTTAATTGAAACGGTGAAATTTCGGCGAATGCATCTGACTATTGATCAGGGTAGCACAACAAACCTATTCCTAACTCTTCATAATTTTGTTGCTGGCACTCAAAATTTTAAGTCTTGGGACCAAAAAATCTCATGTTAATTAAGGAGTAGAGCACTTATAAGTACATCTCGGAACTCGCACTTATACTGGGATTTCACAGTATCAAAGCATGATCATGGAATAAAACCGGTCAGACTTGTAATTTATTGGCATAAATCTGTAAAGTTAAGACAACTTTCTTAGGTATTTGCTGATGGCCCCTTCCCCGTGGCAGAGTTGCTTCAACTTGTCCACTTCGTTGTCTTCATAGAATAAACTAATCAGTATATGTATTAGGTCAACAACATACACATAAACAATTCAAAGTAGTCAATTTTGTACTGCTGTCTTTTCTTTTGTGCAGTAAACATCAATGATTGAATCCGGGGCAGGTTTTAAATTTACAATTGTTGTGAATTTACATCATAAACTATTGATATACCGGATCCACAACCATTATGAATGAGAATTAGAATCACCCATTGACTTGGCATTTTTGTTTGTTTACTACCATTAACCACTCCTACCGCATTCAAGCAACTACCCCTCTTCACAAAAGCATCCTGTTCTGGAAAGAAAGCTAACCTTGATGAATCATTTCACTTCCTAGAAGATAGTCACAATGAAGCAAGCCAGTGACGGCCAGAGGTTCAATTATTTCCCGATACTACTTGCGGTATCAATTTTTTCTGTATCATTCTTCGTATGTTTTTTGGACAATGAGCACATAAACCTCTTTTCATTTCCAGAAGCTAAACACCCAGAAATCACACAAGAATCGAAAACAGAATCACATGCCCGAGTAGAAGGCAAAGGTAAACGAGATGAACAAGAATCGGAACTTCCGTTTTCTGAAGAAAAGATGAAAAATTGTGATATCTTCACAGGAGGGTGGGTTTTGGATAATGTGTCACATCCTTTATATAAAGAAGATGAATGTGAGTTTCTAACAGAGTGGGTGACATGTTTGAGGAATGGAAGGCAGGATTCTCTGTACCAGAAATGGAGGTGGCAGCCAAGAGATTGTTCTTTGCCCAAGTAAGTATGGAATCAAGTAATTATTGCAAGCTTAATTTTGTGTTTTAAGATTGCTTTAATGTGCCAGTGATTTGTGCATTTTTCGGGTTAAGGTTTGATGCAAAACTGTTGCTAGATAAACTTAAAGGAAAGAGGATTATGTTTGTTGGGGACTCCATACATTTTAACCAGTGGCAGTCCCTGGTTTGTATGGTTCAATCCGTAATTCCACCAGACAAGAAAAGCTTGAGTTATATTTCAAGCCAAATTACTGCCTTCAGATTACAGGTCAAATTTACCGTTCCAATTCTCTTAGATTCGTGTCAGACAATCACTTCCAGGTGCTTAGTGAATTGCCTGATGAATTTCACAGTTTGAATTTCCAGGACTATAATGCTAGCCTGGAGTTTTACTGGGCACCATTTTTGGTTGAGTCAAATGCAGACCCTCCAACAATGAGAGATGGAAAACTAGACCCCGTAGTCATGCCTCAATCAATTGCAAAACATGGAAATAACTGGAAGGGCGTAGACTACCTAATTTTTAACACATACATTTGGTGGACTAAATATCCAACAATGAAAGTATTGTAAGTTTTCTGAAAGTGTTCACTTCAGTCTCTCTTATTCCAGAGTAATCTTGCCAAAAACTTGCTGATTCCTTGTTGAACTGATGAAAAAAAGGCGTGGATCATTTGATGATGGAGCAACGGATTATGATGAAATTGATATTTACACAGTTTATGAAAAAGCTTTGAGGGCATGGGGAAAATGGGTGGAAGAAAATGTTGATCCCAATTTCACCCGTGTTTTCTTCAGCAGCATGTCTCCCACACATGTCAGGTAACGTAGCATTTCAGCTACAATTTTGTCTTTTACATTATTGTCAACCCTAAGAATCTTAAACTTGTGATATGATTGATTTACCAATCTAACAGAAGCTCAGACTGGAACAACGAGGATGGCATCAAATGTGCTAAGGAGACAACACCAATTCTAAACATGTCAGTTCCATTGTACATGGGCACCGATCAGAAACTCTTTGCAATTGCAGCAAATGTGACTCAATTAATGAAACTACCTGTCCAATTTCTAAATGTAACCAGCCTTTCGGGATACAGGAAAGATGCACATACCTCTGTTTATGCAGCTGTTGGAGGCAAGTTGCTATTGCCAGAGCAAAAATCCGACCCAGCAACATATGCAGATTGTCTCCATTGGTGTCTCCCTGGATTGCCAGATACATGGAATGAGCTGCTGTATGCAAAAATCATCTCCGGCTCTTAGATATTTCTTTAGTTTTTCTCTTCCAAGCGACCATGTTGAGGATGACCTTTGCCCCGGGTTTTAGCAATTAAGTAGACGACAACTGTGAGCGTGAATCAAGACAAAACTGATATTCTTATCTTCCATTTGTTTCTTGGTGCCTCGTACGTTTTGTTTGAAGACTTTGCATGCATGCAATGTTTCTGCCATATTTTTCAGGACCTCATAGTCTATGCATTGCAATTGTAACATAAGTTCATCGAAGCTGCTCTGCAAGTAAAGAATTTTGATTCTCATGCTGCAAAAACTTAGCTACCAGTTATTAAAAGTGAATTGCCTAGAGAAATAGAAAATGTCCTATCAGTTTGAATTAAAATAATGTGATCACCAGATGACATGGAACAAAAATATGAAAACAAACAAAAAAGAAAGTACCATTAAACATGAGAGAGTCTCGAACGAAGCAGATTCGGAGGGAAGATGCCAGCAGGTAAGGACAGAAACATGGTTTTAGGAATACCTTTGGGAAGATGCAATACATGGTCAATCTGAATCTGTGCCTCTGCCTCGCTGGAAATATCAATAAGCACTTCATGTGAGGAATGTGGTTCATGAAACATATAGGATACCACGGTAGCATTTTCACCGTGAATATACAGCCATTCAAGTCCCGATTCATTTTCGTTCTCTTTATTACTGAAGGACAATTTGTTAACCTTTACTGTTGACTTCTTCAGAGTAGAGGATGGAATAGTATAGTCACCAAATAAACAAGTTGTCATCGAGATAATGAACTTCAACATGAAGAACTTGAAACTTGGAAAACACATCCCAGATGGAGGAATCTCAATAAAAAATTCCCGAACGAGTTTTAGATTCTGTTGGGTCACTGAGAAAACTCGAGAGGAAAGTTACAACGGAAAGCTCAAAAATAAAAAAAATGGAATCCTGCATTATATACTCACCACCAGCTCCTAATATTTTTTCCCTTCCTCATTATTTTAGCCCCGATTTGTCAGCAAACACGCACAAGAGCATAACAACATATTATTTAGAGAAGTGGATCTTATAGAAAAATGAGCAAACTGCGTTACCTCTGAGAAGCAAGAGTTTCTGTGCTACTGTTTGAACTTTCAGAGGAAGAGAAACCAAGGAAGAAAAAACGAAAAACTACAAAACACACGGTCTTTCATCGGGGGCTCGGTGACTGCATTTATTTCATTTTAGATGAACCTTTTGAAATACTTGACAAATCAGTCCTTAAATTATTAAAACTTAGTTTCAAAATGTTTAGATGTTTAAATTTTGTAATATTATTAATAGAAAAATATTTTAAAAATTTTCCCTTACACAAATTCTTATCTTTTTTTATACTATGCTAGCGGAGATTTACAGCAAACGGATAAAATAAACATAAAACAATGTATAGAGATTCGTGAATTTATCTTTTTTTTGGTAGAGTTTTGATTTTTTTTTACAGTTAATTTGTCTTTGAATAATCACTGTAGAGTATAATTATAAATACAAATAATTATTAATGGAGAAGAAAAGGAGGACTCGTATGTAAAATTTAAAATTATTTCTTCATTTTTTAATTTTACTACAAATTTAAGGACCCATATGTGCTATCCCATTCAAAAAATAAATAAAAATTTGAAAAAACCTCTAGGGTTTAACTTCAAGCTAAAACGCCAAAAAAAGGCGGGACTCGGAACGACTATAATTCATTTAATCTCTATTTTATTTCTCCCTCTCTTCACTTCCCTGGCTTAGTAATCTTCTCAAATCATCACCGACATGTCGGTCGGGATTCGCCACTTAACAGTTCTCGGCGAGTTCAAGCCGTTCGGCTTAATCGCCGAAGCTCTCGACGGTAAACCGATCGATAATCTCGCCGATAAGTCCGATTACTTCCTCTTTGACCCCGACCTCGTCAGAGACCGAGCCGAAGGTGATAAGAATGGCGGCTGTTCAAGCTCCGAGCCCAGCGACCGAAGTGATAACGAGCTTTTTATTAGAGGAAATCGGTAATATTTTCTTTTGGCATAATACAAAATGCAGCGAAAAATGAAAAATAAAATTTCGAATTTCGTGTTACTTTGGTTTAAAATTACAGTTAGCTTTTCTTTCGTGATATGATTCAAGTGCTCGCGTGTATCAGGATTATATGGACGACTGGTGCACGAGTGTTTAAGAGATTTACTTTGCCTTCACCAGTTATCATGGTAAATATATTTTCACACTAGTCAATTTTTATTATGAAATTTGTCTTTGTTTAGTTGTGGTGAGATTGATCAATTCAATTAGAAAGAACTTTGTTTGGAATGTGTGTAAACTGAAAGCGGCCCTTCCATTTCTTCTTAGACTTACCATGCAGCATCTTCCTATTTTAATGTCTTGTTAAACAGCATGATGTTTAAATTTTATGTATTTTTATGATACATTTAAATTTATCTCAATTGCTATTTTTCTATGTAATAGGTATGCTGGTGTCGATTTGGTGATATGCCTGAAGCCCTTCTTTGCGTCTTACAAATTGAATCATTGACGGTCTACAGCACATCAGGTAAGCAAACCAGGATATGGCTATTAAGAACTGGATATGTTGATTGATCTTTTCTCTCCGTTGTACTTTGATTCCTTGGTAGTTATAACCTACAATGTTTCTGCTGGATTCTTGCCATGTCAGCACATCTTATTTGATTTATCCCAACAAATAGTTTGACTGCCAAATATCCATTTTGAGGATTTGCCAGCACGTCAATTCAGTACAGTTAGTGGATTATTTATATCAATCAAAATCATTGGTTTTAGTTTCTCTGCTGCACATATTGTTTGGGGTGCTGATGTGGTGCCAAAATCCCTGAAGTTGCTGGTCCTAGTTATACGTGCAAAGTGTCCAAAGTCTTCTGTGGCAATGCACAATTCATCCCTGATTGCTGTATTTAACATTTTAAGCTTATTGAATATATTGCATTTGTTGATACCAAAGTCTGATTTCTTATCATTAAATGAAATTGAGCTTCTTTTACATTTTTGGAACAGGTGAAGTGGTATCCATTCCACTCCCTCGTACCGTCACATCAATATCGCCTCTTCCATTTGGTTTGCTACTTCAGGCTATTGAAGGAAATTTTCCAACACATGTTCCTTTTTCTTCATCAAACCCTTTGTTAGGCGCACGTGATATATCCCGTCCAAGAAGGGAAATTGGGCACAGTCCACAAAATAGTTACAATGTTCTGAATTCCTATAATCATATGATGAAAGGAGATGTGGTTTCAATGTCCTCACATCTGATTCTGAGTGATTTGCTGGAGGAACCTCAGGTTGTATCATATAGCTTCCCTTGCAGTTCTCAGATTTTGCTTTCTTTTTGGCTGTTTGCACTATCTTCTGTTCTTGTTTTTATGCTTCCCTTCTCTCGTGTGCTTGATTCCCTTTTCATTTTTTTAATAAGAACACACGTTTTTTCCTGCTTCTATTTTTTGACAACCATTTCTGTCATTGAATTTCAGTCCACTTATATTGAAGAAAGAGGGAAATTGAATATAATGAGAGATTTTGAAGAAAGAACAATTTGGACTAGTGATCAAATTCCTCTGATGGCATCATACAACAAAGGTGCATATGGTTACCTTCCAAACAATGAATTATGTCCCTGACTCTATACTCCATGCCCTCTTTCTGTTTCTTTTTTTCAATTTCACCATGTTTGACTCCCTCACTTTGTTTGCAGGAAAGATGCAGCATTCGGTGTGGGTTGCTGAAATCATTAATTCTAACCTTGAAGTTGGAGGTACTAGTTTGTCAGATCTAGTTCCAGCTGGTGTATTACCTAAACAATTTTCCTTCCGTAGAATATGGCAGGGGAAAGGTGCCCAGGCATCAGCTTTGAAGGTGCCACTTCATTTTTAATTCCTTGCCCCCTTTTTTTTATCTTTTTCTTTTAGTTTGGAATAGGAAAGAAAGATAAGTATATATCATTCGGTGGTTGTTCTTTCTTATAATGGATTGCTATTGCATTGGGCACATCAGTGGTCCTGCTGTGTCTGGTCTGCTTCGTTCTATCCATAAAAAGGAATTTACCTCAAAAACTCATAAAGGCTTTGCTAGATGAAAATTGGTTGGGTTATAGATGCATACTGGTTCTGTAACCTTTTCATATGCATACTGGTTCAGTAACCTTTTCAAACCATGCATAGATTATAATGGCATGTATTCACATTGAACATCTTTTGCTTTCGTGTTTGGAAAACGATTATCATTCTCATCCACAAATTTCTTTTATCTTCTAAATCTTCAGTCATCTTTTTACACACTTCCACTATTTTTCTTCTATTCTACATACCTGTTATCTGAATGCAGTTATAGTTAAACTTATCTTAATACCTGTGGGCTGCTTTCTCTATAACATGCGATGATATAGTGTCATATCTTGTTTGTTCGTTTCTTGCTATTCTTTTGACTTTGAATAGCCTAAAAAATTTCCAGGTCTTTCTAGCAACTGATGATGATGCAGCCCCCATAATTTGTTTTCTTCTTCAAGAACAAAAACAGTTGTTGTCTCTAAGACTTCAGACAGTTGAAATAAATAATGAAATTCTCTTTGATATTAAAGCTGACATGAGCTGGAGCATACCGGCAGTTGCTGCTGAACCAGTCATAGTAACACGCCCAAGGTAGAGCTAAATTCTTTTTTGTTTCTTGATTTTGTGTGTGTGTTCGCGCGTGCGTGTGTGTCTTAAATAATGACAGTTATGCTTTTCTTTGTCATTTTTCTAGAGTGAAAGTGGGACCACTGCCGTATGCAGACATTGTTGTTTTGGCTTCAGATAATGCTCTTCTCCTTTATGTAAGCTGCATGTGTCCTATGTATTAAGCTCCCCTCTGTTAATTGCTTATTTATATAGGTCTTCAAGTCTAATGTTATTTAGTTTAATATATTTTCTATTTTCTCTTTATTGACTTTGAAATTGAAGGAACATTTTTGGCAAAATTTGTTGATGTTATCATTATCACAAGCATTTTTGACACGCGTTTTTGATTTACCAGCTATGATCTATAGACTTGATCTCTGGATCTTTGTTTTCAGACCAATGCGAATTTTCTCTTTTTCTCCACTGGGCACTTTTTTAGATTTTAGATACCTTTTCTACACTATATAATAATTTAAGTTTTGTATTATCTTTGGAATATTTTCCTCCAAGCATCCTTCTGTACTTTGATTTTTCTTCTCTTTGTGTGACTATGGGATGTGTGTCATAAATGCAGTCGGGGAAGCAATGTCTCTGTAGATATATATTGCCTTCTTCTCTGCGTAAAGGTCCTCTTTCGCATAGTCTAGAGTTCTCAGAAACAACATCTGCGTCCCAGGACTTGAAAATTATAGGTCTTGCTGATGCTGTTGAGGGGCGTATCAATGTAATAGTAAACAATGGACAGGTATGCTAACTTGTACGTTATAAATTTAATATTCCCTAGATCTTTCTTATGTGGAAGGATTTTGTAAATTTCTTACATGGTTGCCCTTCTCCAGATAAATTCATGGAAACTTTACATGCTAGATTAACATTTCCTTTCTTTTTTTGTATAGTTTCTTTTTTCCAATATCAGTTGATAGTTATTTGAAGTTGTATTTGCAAATTGGTTAAAGTTTCCATTTTCATCACATTAACTTTACCAGTCTATTCATAGGGTTTGCAATAAACGTTTCTATTTATGGCTTGTATTGCAATGTTAGTAATTTTTGTGGTCGTAAGAACCTTTTCTTTGTCATGTTGTCCAGCTGTTCCGATGTGCTTTAAGACGAAACCCTTCCTCTTCGTTGACAAATGATTGCATCACAGTAATGGCTGAGGGCCTCAATCCCAGTTTCTATAACTATTTTCTTGTTCTTCTCTGGGGAGATAGCAAATCGGCTTACTTGTCAGAGACTAATTCTGACTTGGATTTAGAGTGGAACTCTTTTTGTAGCATTATTATGCAAATGGGTCAGAACTCTAGTGTTCTCTCTCAGCAGTACTTGAATCCAGTGCCAAACTCATCTTGGGAGTTTCTTCTTAACAGTAAATTTCACAAGAACTACTGCAAATGTAACTTCATTAGCGGGGTTTCTGGGTCATCACTTGACGTGAGGGGATTGAATTCCTGTGGATCAAATGTAGATGGTACAAAAATCTTGAATGAATCATCTTACTCTGAGCTTTTCAAGGCCACTTTGGATTCACTGCATGCATTATATGAGAGTCTAAAACTGGATACTCTTCGCAAACGGTCAGTGTCGCAAACTGTAGATCAAATTGACTTCTTCATGAGCATTGTTTTCCCTTTCAATATTCTCCCTCTTGCTCACTCTTTGTTAAATGCCTTATGCTGTATGGAATTGTGCTGGTGGTATACTGCTTGAAGGTATTTTATCTTTGATGCTCATTATATAAGCCTCTTAAAGGATAAAGTGTAAATCCTTTCTTTCCTAAGTAAGCTATCCTTTTTTTTGTCTTTTTCTGTCATAGTGTGCTGCCATATGTTTTACTGTATGCTAATGCTTACAGAGTGACTGTTCAATAAAAAAGAAAGATTGAGAATCTTGTAAAAAGGATGAACTTGTAGTGTAGTTTGGGTGCGAAATTGGTCAATGGACTTTGGTTTAAGTCCTTACACATGGTTTCTAAATGAAATTTCTTGGACAGTTGCTTTCATTTTCAGTCAAAATGTATTTCTCAATTAGGGTTCCTTTAATTCAAGACTTCAATTGCTGAGTATAGGGACTTGGAGCTGTTGGGGGTTCTATTATGCACTGTTGCCAAGTTTCTGGGTGAGGAATGCTATTTGGATCATTATGTTCGTGATTTTCCTTGTCTTTCCAAGAAAGTTGGAATGTGCACAGACTCCTTCTCCCAGAAAACTCCACCTAGTATATTCAAATGGCTTGAAAACTGTTTGCAACATGGTTATACTTATGCTAATATCAATGACCTTCCACTTTTAATTTGTAAAGATGGAAGTTCCGTTGTGAGTTGGGCACGGAAGATAGTCTTGTTTTATAGTTTACTATCAGGTGCTAAGCCAATAGGGAAAAAGCTTTCATCTGGTGTTTTTTGCAACATTGCTCCTGGGTCATTCTGCAGTAATGAGGAGCTGACATTGTTGGCAATGGTGGGGGAAAATTTTGGACTGCAACAACTTGACTTACTGCCTTGTGGCATATCTCTGCCTCTGCGACATGTAAGTTAGGCTACAGTAACACATGATAAAAGGCTCTGAATGCATTTTGTTCCTGACAAAGTTGTTTACTTTTGTAATCTTTTTAAGCTGTTGGCCAAGAACTTCTATATGTGTTATAGCATTGAAGGGATCTGTTGGTTGGCAATTCATTCCTTTATAGCACAATGGACATATTCTGGTTACATAAATTATTTTGGTCAAGAATAGATATGAGATGACTTTGAATTTCTGATTTTTCTTTTATGACCTTTCTTTTCAAAAAGGCAAGTTTGTTCTTCTTTATTGTGGCACTGCAATTATACTACTGCTGAATTGACCTTTGCAATTTTGCACGTTTCCTTACCCAAAAGTGAGACATGTACCCTAAATTTTGCATGCTTAGTTCACTATCTCCGCCACATTATTGTTTTTGCTCTTAATAGACATTGGATAAGTGCCGAGAATCGCCTCCCACTGACTGGCCTGCTGCTGCGTACATTCTCCTTGGTCGAGAAGATTTGGCTTTGTCATGTTTGGCAAATTCATGCAAATCTAAGGAACTTGAGACCCAGACCAATCTGAATTTAATCTCTATGTCTACCCCTTACATGCTACATCTACATCCGGTGACTGTTCCTTCAATGGTCTCTGATACTAGTGGCTTGGATAGCTCCATATTTGAAGATACAGATTCTGTTGATGGTTCCACGACAGATGGCATGGAGCATATCTTCACCTCTAGCATACAGTTACGATATGGCTCTGATCTAAGATTGAATGAGGTATGTTTGGTCCTTTATCTCGAACCGTTAGCATTAAAATGGTGAAAGTCAACTTGTCAGGAATTATTCTATCAACTGTCAACACATACCAATACTTGGCAGCTCAATTTTTCCTACTTGAAAACTAAACTCAGTCATTGTTTATTCAAATCACAGACCTAATAGCTGTAGCTCTGCTGGAGTGTTTTCTGAAATTCAATTATCTTTTATTTATTTTAACTTTTTAAAGTTTTATCTGCTTGAACTTCTAATAGGTTCGGCGCCTTTTGTGTTCAGCAAGACCTGTGGCCATTCAAACATCTGTGAATCCCAGCGCTACTGATCAGGACTTGCAGCAGGTATGCCATTTCCATTATTCTGGTACTTATAATTGAAATTTCTATCTATTATTCCTTGGAGAATTTCGAAGTTCAAAAATCAGCCACTAATGGATCTCAACAATTTATGTACTTGAAGTTCTAATAGCTGTAACCCTTGGTGTGTGCACTCATACTCAAAACATACGCGCACGCGCGTGTAATATATATCTTTAAACAAAGTGTCGATTCTCACTACCAATTTATCATAACTACTGGATTTGGAGCTGACAAATTAATAACTTTTTTACCTTGTCGTGTTGTCTGCATTGTATATATTTCTTTTGAACAGAATAGTAACAAAAGGACTTGCGGAGTGTACTTAATTAAAGACCATCAAGGAATAAATAATTGTGCTCGGTTCTTGCCTCAGATATACAATAGCTTGAGGAATTAATCATATTGTTTTTTGTGTTAAAAATAAAAATTCTGGCTACCTTAGTCTTCCTGCTTAATGGGCACATCTTTGTTCGGAGTTTCCATTGTCTTATTGTGTTGCTTCCTTGTACTTCTTTTGTGTCAAGGCTCAGCTATGGCACCTTGCTCATAGGACCACTGCACTTCCTCTTGGCCGTGGTGCGTTCACTCTTGCTACTATATATACTCTTTTAACGGAGGTACCCCCTTTCCTAAATGCAAACTTTATTTTCTTTGGACAGAATTCTCTATTTATGTGCTTAGTTGAAGACATGTTTATGTATCTAATGGACTCGTGTGAATTTTATGCAGGCCTTTACAGTCCCAAAGCTTGTTTTAGCAGGTCAGCTGCCTGCCCAACAGAATGCAACTGTATGTCCATAACAAGTCTTCTTTTGAGTCAAACCATATGTGGCATGTTCCTAGGAATTGTAAAAAACTTTTACCTTTTCCTGTCTTCCATCTTACATATTTCGCATCTCATAGGTCAATCTGGATCCAAACACAAGGAATATAGAAGAACTTAAATCCTGGCCAGAGTTTCACAATGCTGTTGCTGCTGGCCTAAGACTGGCACCTGTTCAGGTTTTTCTTTGTATCTTAAGCTCATGAGTACGTTTTGTAAGCTGATGCCAAAGTTTTCCTAAATGTTTTTGCCTTTTTTTTTGATGTGATAATTCTTTTAATCAACTTATTTTTCCCTCACAATCTCTCTTATCTTACTACTAATATGCATATGTGATGTGGTTTTTATTATCTAGTCAGTGATAAGTTTAAGCCTTTTGTTTGCAGGGAAAAATGTCAAGAACATGGATAATGTATAACAAACCTGAAGAGCCAAATGTTACTCATGCTGGTCTCCTACTTGCACTAGGATTACATGGACATTTGTGTGCGTTAACCACGAGTGACATATACAAGTATTTTTATCAGGTTTCGTAACCATGACACTTTCTTGTTCTTTTTAATGATATTTATGATGTTCTATTAAATCTTTGGAGGTCATTTATCCGGAGTTTGATAGTCTACTTTGCATTCATAAAATTTATCATCGTTAAAAATAATTTGAATAAATTTATACATTTGCTTTGCTTAGTCTTTATGTATGTGAGTTCTTTGTACTATTGTTTGGTTGCTTGTAAGAGGGTTTCTATTATTTTTGTCATTAAAGTATTTTTCTTGATGAAAATGTTCATGATTCTCTTGAATGTAGCATATGGACTACACTTATAAGTACCAATGAGTTCTTGCATAAACGTAACTCATGTATATAAAGTACAATGGAAACACTAATAACAGCTTCTTCATTTAGCAGCATAAATGATAATGTTGTGTTCTATTCTCTGTATAAGAATACATAGGTCATATTTATTGCCAAGTTGTATTCTTCTTGGATTATCATATGTAGCACTCTATCTTTCCTCTGTGTTTTGTCTTAGAATTTAATAGCTTAGACATGATCACAGTACCTCTGCTACTTGAAATCACCATGTGTCAACTGGCTCCAGTTCTACCCCATCATAATCATCTTAGTCTAATTGCCTCTACTTTATAAAGCCACCTCTCTTGCTTTTGCTACTGAGGCACCAAGTTTAAAAACAGGCTATGTTCCAGTACAAAGTGGGAGCCCTGCATAATGGAACTTCAGTATATAATTCTTAGAATTGAACTTTATCCACCACAAAGCCAATTGGTTGCCAACATCTTACTGTTGCTGCTCAATTTCTAGTACCAGATTACCACTGCTGTTTCATAGGAGGCTATATTCATCTCTAAAAGTGTCTTTCTCATTGCATATGACTCATTTGATGAGGACTATAGCACAATGCAATGGACATTGCTTACTGGAGAACATTTCATGAAGATAATAAATGTAAGCATGATATTCCTCTTTTTTTTTCTGCTTACTGTGGGTTCAAATTGATGATTTGATGGAATTTTACGGGTCACACAAACCCGGCCACAAAAAGACAAACTTACCCAAAAAAGCACCCAAATAGAATCCCAGCCATTTGTTCTTGTTGTCTGAATATGGTTATTAGTTTTGTCTGAGTCATATGTAAGAATTGAATGTGCAGTCTTTTTGTAGTTGTCTATTATTTCTGGCCTCAGTGTCTTATTACATTTTTGTGATGATTTTATGTTATAGGAACATGAAAGCACAGCTGTTGGGTTAATGCTTGGCCTGGCAGCTTCTTATAGGGGGACTATGCAACCAGTAATATCGAAGGTGACAACATGTTGCTTGTATTCTTGCCTATCCTCTGCATCTAATTCTGTTTCTCTTTTTCATTAATAAAAAGTATGAATCACATGCAAATAAATCAGCCACTCCATTTATGGTTTATTCTATTGATTTTGTTTCTGACCTCCTTTCATTTAACATCTTTCCATTTAATTTCTCTTACTGCTATGTAACTTAGTGACTCACAATTCCTTAGAAATATTTTTGACTATTTGAACTTATATTCAACGTTGTTTTAACATTTGGAGGATTGAACATTACATGAAGCTAACTGGAAAATATAGTTTCATTAGAAGTTATACACATAGATTTTTTATTGACTTATTATAATCATTTGAACAATTTTCTAGGTTATTATTTAATTTGATTTCTTGTTACTGGATGGATATAACAGTATACATCCCTTTCTAAAGAAGGCTAACTTATTATCCTATTTTGTGGCAGTCCCTTTATGTTCATATACCTGCTAGGCATCCATCATCAGTAGAGTTGGAAGTACCAACACTTCTGCAGGTGCAACACTTTTATTGCTCTGAAGTTCACCTCATACATTTTATACTTGAGAAATCTTATTTATCCTGTTGCAGATGTATGTACATGCATTTTCATTATGAGAACTGGACTTACAGTGGTTCTCCTAACTTTGATTTTCATTGCATCATCTTGCTTTGATTCTCCAGTCAGCAGCATTAATGTCTGTAGGACTTCTTTATGAAGGATCAGCACACCCGCAGACTATGCAAATACTATTGGTACATTTTTTCCCAGTTTGCTTGCTGATTGACTCAATGTTCCATGTGTATATTTTTGTTCTGCTAAAGTGGTCAAAAGTAACACCATTTTTTAGTATACAGACGCACACATATGCAAAAATAAGAACAAACCTTTGAATCTGGTGGAAGAAATTGAACTTCACTGTTGGTTGTGCATAAATATTTCTTATTACATATTCATAAGTTATCTGCAATATAAGTTTAGGAATGCTGCTATAATATAAACTATGAATTTGTAAGTGTGTAGTCTTGTTTTCTTATACTTGACTAGGAGTGTGAACGATCATAGGAAAATTAATTGATTAATTTTTCTGGGTGAAAAAATTTGGTTGATTTCTAGAGCTACATCATAAGTGGCGATGATCTATACATAGCATTCATCAGCTAAGTCTTACAATATTGGATCTTCTCCTTCAATTATACTTCTAGAGCATTGTTAGTTCTTTATCATCCTCTAAAATTCCTTGTTATTAGCAAATGCATTGAGTTGATCTTGTCTATTAAATGTGGCAGGGCGAAATAGGGCGCAGAAGTGGAGGTGATAATGTACTTGAAAGGGAGGGCCATGCTGTTTCTGCAGGATTTGCTTTGGGCCTTGTTGCATTGGGTACAATATGTTTGACATTCATATTAATTGAACTTCTGCCAGTTGGTCATCTTAGCTAATTGTTATATGTTAACTGGAGGTCGAGGAGAAGACGCACTTGGTTTTACGGACACTCTGGTTGGTCGATTGTTTCATTATATTGGTGGGAAAGAAGTTCATAATGTATGTTCTTGAGTTCGTGTTTATTTCTTTTCTTTCTCAATTTACTCTGGGTGTGCAACCTTTTTTTTTACCCTGCCATGCATGGACTGCATCATCTCCTATGTTTTTTACCTTAATTTGTTTTTGTAGTCCCTGATTTCTTCTTTTATCAATATCTCACCAGGAAAGATCACACTTCTTGTCACTATCAACAGATGAGCAAAATCGTTGTGCTGGGCAGGTTATCGAGCTACCTATGAACTATACAATTTTCCCTTAACTGCAACATTGTATCAGGAGTTATTTTTTCCCATGGTAATTCATATTGATATTCATTTCTTGGGCACCAATAATTTGTAGATGATGGATGGAACCATGGTCAATGTTGATGTGACAGCACCTGGAGCTATAATTGCTCTTTCTTTAATGTTTTTGAAGGTAAAGAGGCTACTTTGTTTATTTTTGTTTGAAATTTCCATAACCATTGCTCGATTTATGACTTTTCTTACCAACAGAATACTTCACAATTTCATTGATAAATTGAGATTTTCTCATACTGTCCTATGTTCTAATAACAGACTGAATCAGAGGCAATTGTTTCTAGGCTTTCCATTCCTCATACGCATTTTGATTTGCAATATGTGAGGCCTGACTTCATAATGCTTCGTGTCATTGCTCGGAATTTGATCATGTGGAGCAGGTAATTATGCTCAGATTAACTTGTCCGACAATTTAAGCTTCTTCTATTTGTACACACTGTAGAATTAAGTCACTGAGCTTTTCTGTTTTCTTCTGTTTTAGGGTTCATCCATCTGAAGATTGGATTCAGTCCCAGATTCCTGAAATTGTCAAACGTAATGTCAAAGCCCTTGGAGATGATACTAGTGACATTGATGAAATGGATGCCGAAACATTTGTCCAAGCATATGTCAATTTAGTGGCCGGGGCATGTATTTCTCTTGGTATGTTATTTCTTCTGATTCACCTACATTGATCACATTGATTTTTCCTTTCCCTTGCTGCAATTAAGGTGTCTAACCTGAATCATCAGCCTAGATGTAATCTAGTGAGGATACTGCTTGTCTAGAGTTTTTTCACAAGAACAGGATAATGAGCTTAGAGTTAAGAATCATAACATGCAAAATTTAGCTTATGACAATTTTGGATGCCACTGGTACTTTATTTTTTTGGTTGCCTGGTATCCAAACATTTAATCAGAAATATTGATGCTCTGTTAATTGCGATATGGCTTATTCAAGAATTTTCAAATAGATTTTAGGTTTCTCAGCGAACAATATTTGCTTCAGTATTGCAGTTTGAGTGCAAAGGAATGAATAAATAAATGGCTAGTGAATTTTTATATGCATGGTGAATTTTGAAAAACTGAGCAAAGGCTGAAATTATGTTGACCTACATTTGTAACAATTTCTTGGGTTATATACCTTATTTGATTTGCTGTTTCTGTTGTCTTTGAAACTAAATACTTTACCGAACATTACATTAAGTGCATTTTTAATTGCTTTCCTTGCATTTCATTTTTATTTGCAGCAAATTATTATAAATTAAATTGATGCTTCTTCAGTTCTTTACTTTATAGCAAATATATCTATCAAATTCATTACATCCATCATTAATCTTGGACAGGGTTGAGATTTGCTGGTACAAAGAATGCAAATGCGCAGGAGTTACTTTATGAATATGCCATGTACTTCCTAAATGAGGTCTGCATAAAACATGATGCTACTCAATGTGTATTCACTGCTTCTTAGTAAAAGTATCTACTTTAACATCTGCAGATCAAGCATGTTTGCACTACAAGTGGAAATGCCTTTCCAAAGGGATTGTCTCGATATGTTGATCGATGCACATTAGAAATATGCCTTCACCTAGTTGTCCTTTCATTGTCTGTGGTACATAAAAGTGTTGTCTTGTTTCTCTCTCCTATATTCAATTCAATTGTATGTGAATAACAGTTGTGGCTAATTTTCTTTTGTGGATATTGTTTGGAACAGGTTATGGCTGGTTCTGGACATCTACAGACCTTTCGGTTATTAAGATTTCTCCGCAGTCGAAATTCTGCAGATGGGCATGCAAATTATGGTGTTCAGACAGCAGTAAGTTTTTCCACAAGCTGTTGTGAGATATATACATCCATAAAGTTGCCGGTAGCCTTCACATGATTTTTTGAATTGTGGGAAAACCTGAGATTTTGTGTGCTTAATTATAAAATCATGTAATATATCTGCAAAAAAAATATAAGGATCAAGTTGAAGGGATTGTTATTATTAATTCCGTGTAATTGATTGTACAGTTTGCCTAATTTAAATGGCATACGCTGCCCTGTCAAATGCCTCAATAGTTTGTTCAGTCTATTTAATTGAGGGTTTGCAAGTGATTGTCACTTCCATCCGTGAAATCACTAGCAAAGACTGAGGTAATAACTAAAATTGATTAAATCTTGTTTCATGTCATGTTGAAGATTTATAACCTTCAAAATTTTAAATTGCTGAATACAGTGGTTGTTTCCCAGGTCCTGAAGATAATTATGATTATGTGATTCATCAATATGAGATGATTTAATTCATGTGAGCTTCTTGCTTAAGATGAATGCTAGATGTTTGTGGGTATCCATTTGGGATCCGTTCAGTTGAGAAAGGAGTTACATGACAATATTTTTGTCTTACAACAGTTTAGTGTTCCTTATATCTTTTATTCTGCATGACTGTAGGTAAGTTTAGCCATTGGCTTCTTGTTTCTTGGTGGTGGAATGCGGACATTTTCGACAAGTAACAGCTCTATTGCTGCTTTATTGATTTCTCTTTACCCACGCTTACCAACTGGACCAAACGACAATCGTTGCCACCTTCAGGTTTGCTGAAGACAATATTTATGTCACATTTGAAAGTCAGAACAATGGTCACAGGAACCTGATTAATGTAAACCTACAAATCATTTATCAGCAATATAAACTGTAAGAAACCTTCAAATAGAAAGCACCGGTAGTTTAGAAAAGTAATTGTTTGGGTTTGTAACTATCCTCTCTATGGTGAATTAAGTTGGATACTTGTGAATTCTCATCCCAATCCATACATAGACATCTCATTATTATTTTGGAAGCTTTAGTGTTGGGACATCAGTTATTCCATAGACAACGGTGTTAACATTTTTGGATAAATCATCACAATTCCTTGATATCCCACTTGAAAGTGTCAACTTTGAAATATGCAGTCTGGTTCTCCTGTCTCTTCTGACTCCAAGAATTGGAAATTTCACCTCTATCCTTTTTATTGTGAAGAAGTGACGCGTAAAAATAAATCAAGTTCGCAATCAAGTACATTTGTAATTGATTCTGAATAATTACATTTATTTTGTCCTTTTCCCAGTGATCATAATCAGTTAATTAGTCAGTTTAAACTTTTACACTGTATGCAGAACACATTATGCTTTAGCAAACCTCAAGGGATAGAAATGGTTATGCTATAAAGTTTGAACAAGAAAATTATGCGATGATTATCTGTTGTGCCTGTGAAACTGGTATCTAATCAGGTGCTATTCTTTTAGCATCCTGATTTCCTCAAGTGTATCTTTTCAGGCATTCAGGCATCTGTATGTACTTGCAACAGAGGCTCGCTGGATTCAGACTGTTGATGTTGACACTGGTCTCCCTGTGTATGCCCCTCTTGAAGTTACTGTTAGGGAAACTGAACATTATGCAGAAACAAGTTTTTGTGAAGTCAGTCCTTGCATTCTCCCAGAACGTGTTATAGTAAGTCTACAAGATTTGTGAATTAACTATTTAGATAGTGTAGTGACAGGCCTCCTTTATCTGTTCCCTGTCAAATAAGAATGGGAAGTTCTCTTGGACAAATCTGCTAGGTTTGCAGTAGTTGATCAGATCTTGATCTACTTGTACACAGACAGGCAACAAAAACACACACATGTACTCAGAAACAGACAAGCACATGCACACACCAGACACAGAGAAAGATTGTTAAAGATGTGATGGAAAACCATTATAATGCATAACCTTACATAATTTGCACATAAAGAACTGCTACTTTGTGGGTGACGTGGGTGATGGCTTGTTTACTGCCTGCAGTTGAAGAGAGTTCGCGTTTGTGGCCCCCGATATTGGCCTCAAGTAATAGAGCTTGTTCCTGAAGGTTAGTGTATTCTGGCACGTTATTTTTATCATCTAATGTGTTTTAGATGATTATATGATTTCAATCTGTCATGCTTCGACAGATAGACCTTGGTGGAGTATTGGGGACAAGAATGACCCCTTTAATTCTGGTGTTCTTTATATCAAACGGAAGATTGGAGCATGTTCATATGTGGACGACCCTGTAGGGTGTCAGTCCTTGCTATCACGAGCAATGCACAAGGTCATAAATTACCATAGACTTATTTATAATTTGGAACCTACCGCAAGTCCTGCACCTTTTCTAAATGTGGACCAACCTCCAGCACTCCCCTCTGCAAACCTTAGTTTGATTTGATCCCCAAACCTTGTACAGCTACAAGAGACCTTATCTCAAAGCTCTTTATTACCTGTAACGTAATATTTTTATACTTGTTCCTTTCATTGATGCATTCCTGGTCTTATGGTATATTTTAATCTGTCCTTGATCCAGGTGTTTAGTTTGACAAGTTTAGGAGCAGTTGATCCAAATTCCAATTACAATAGTGGACCTGGTACTGTTGCTGTTGATCAATTGGTCAGTACTTTCTCGTCTGATCCTAGCTTACTTGCTTTTGCACAACTCTGCTGTGACCCTTTGTGGAATAGCAGGCAAGTATCTAGTTTACCCATTTAATAATTGTCTTCTCCCTTTTTTATGCAATTTGCTCTGTTAAATATCCAAACTATTTCTCAATGTGAAGAGTATTAATTTCTTTCCTTAATTTTAAGCTGTGTATCTCTGTAATTCGTCAAACCTTTTGCAGATGTGATGGTGATTTCCAGGAATTTTGCTTACAAGTGTTATATGAGTGTATAAGCAAGGATAGACCAGCTCTTTTGCAGGTAATGTATAACTTTCCTGGTAAAATATTTGCAATGCTGTTATGAATTATCACAAATATGCTTATCATATGAAGGGATGTGTTGAAAGGTGTATATTGACAACTTTTTAGATGTTTTAATTGATGTATATGTAGGTCTATTTGTCATTGTACACAATGATTGGATCAATGGACGATCAGATTGCCAATGGGAATGTTGTTGGTGATTCGCTCTCAATCTCCAATTTGAAGGTAAGTTTACGGAACCCTTGCACTTTTGTTCGGTTATAGAATTCAGTCATTTCCTTCTCGAAATTAAGATCACTTGGCACTTGCTTTAATTATTAATATCTGCCTTCAGTTGGCAGGAGTAGAAGGATTCAGTTCAGAATTATTCTAGTCTTTTCTTAGTGATGCTGATACAACTGTTTTCTGTTTCATAATTTCAAAACAACTAAAATGCTGGCTTGTAATATGAATTACTGGATCCTCGCTCTGCCTTACCATGACCGAGTCTAAAGTTGTTCACAAATTGATGGAAGTTTAGGTAATTGCGCTATGTTGGCATCTCAATCAGCAGCTGACCATCCAACTACAACCCATTAGTAAAGAGTACAATTTTAGAGCTATTAAACTTGGTATCTGTTTACGTTTTATAAAAAAACACACTAGCATCCTTTGCAGCCTTAGTAAGAGGAGAGCTAACTTTGGTTTCAATTGAGTCATACAATTAAATTAGAAATAGAAAAATGTAATACACAATTAAATTAGAAATAGAAAGATGTGATCATTTGACCGATAATGATTTGAATAAATTTGATGCTTTAAATCAATTTCTGAATTGACTTTTCTCATTTACGTAGCTTGATTTTTAGAACTCAGCAAGATCGTGCGGGTAAGATTTTCACCATCAATTTTTGGCTGCAGCTTGCACTAGCCTACGACGAAGCTCTGTTGAGTGGAAGATTGACTACTTCAAAAGGTGGCATCGTTCAATCTCTCTTTATGGGATCTCTTAGGAACCGTGTGGACGAGCTTCTAAACTGTTCCAATAGATTGCAAAATGACTTCAATAACTATTTGAACTCCGGGAAGTGGCCAGATGATGAATCCCAGGGAGAGCATAATTCAGTACTTCTATCTTGGTATCTTAGGTGGTTCTGTGTACCAGCTCCATCTGAAATCAAGACAGCAGCAAAGAAAATCAAGCTGAAACTCATTCCATCTTCAGTTCCCTTCTTGCGTTTGTTGTTCCCAACAATGCACATCAATGTTATCGGTGAGATAGATAAGTTCTTCTCTTCTGGCATCGGCAAATGAAGCCAAGCATATAGCTTTGGATGAATGGGCATTCTGGTGTTATGATTTCTCCTGGTTTCGATAACTTAGGCCGCGTCGTTCATATTAATATCTGCATGACACCTGGAAGAAAATTGTGCGGCCATTTCCGATATTCCTCCAACTTCTGTTGTGCGTGTGCTTTTTGAGCTGGTTGTGAAATGGCTTTGCGAGGAAAGCAGTTTGAATACTACTCTGCACAGTTTTTGAGTCTGCACTCCTGTGCTTCATTTTGAAAGGTGGAAAAAAGGACGAAGTTTTAAGACTGCAGCGATCCTGAACCTGCGTAAGGTCCAAGTAGTTGGCAGTAGGCAATTACGCTCTGGTGAATTTTGTTAAAATTATCAGGTGACAGTTTAAATTATAGGGAGATGGGAACATTATTTTACGTGTAACCTAATGTTAATATCTAAAAAAAGAAGACAGCTTTGATATCCAGCTTCGAAGATGGCCGCGAATTCCCATGTCTGTCTTGCAGAACTAAAATTCAAAGATCCGTCTCTGGACTAAACCAAGGTCTTGCATAATGTCTCCCTACCTTGTGCGAATTAACGACGAGAGACAAGCTGTTTGCCTGCCATGCTACTCGAGCGTACAATATTCAAGGCGACAATTCAAAAGCAGCAATTACGTCTAACAGCGACGTTTGGATACAAATTTTGCGGCCACCCATCCAAACTCGAAACAGAGGAATTTTAAAAAGTTGAAAACAGTAGCCAAAACGTCGAACGCTGACAACAGAAACAGATTAGCTCTTTGTCCCCAACTTGGACTCGTCGATGTTGATACCTCGTTCTACTGCCTCGCGTTCACCTCCGGACTGATCCCCGGTGCTCAGACAGCCCTTGCGTCCCATTTCTTGATACCCTTCTGTACCCAGCTGTTCCCTACTCACCGTACTCCTCGGCTCCTCCCTATCGTTTCTATAACAGGAAGGAAAAAAAAACTGATAAACAACCGTCAATTGGACTGAGAACAGAGAAATATAAGAAACAATAACGGTCAAAAGCTTTACCTTCGGCTAGGTGTTCCTGTGCTTAAAGGCTTTTGTCACCAGTTTCCCCGGGGACAACAGCTTCTCCATGCTTGGCACTGGCGTCCCGTTCAGCTCTTTCTTGATCCGTCGACATTTCTTCTTGTTCTCATTTCCCGTCCTCGTCCGAAGTGAAGTAGAAGCCTGTAAAAAACCGAGAAGGATTCTTCGAACTACTTAAATCTGAAACCAACTTTCGATCGAATGGTTGGATGGAGCGGATTGTACTTTAGGGGAAGGCCAACTTTTTTTGAGAAGAGAGTAGGATAGTACCAGAAAGCATCTGCTAATGGCAATGGTGGGATCCATGATTTTAAATTAAGATTTAAAATTAATTGTTAATTGAAAAATTATTGACATTTTCCGGAGTCTAAACGGGATTTGTGATTGCACGCACAGCAACAGAATTCTGTGTCCGAGTCTGACCAGGTTTACCAATGCATTACGGCGCCTATTCGGTATGACTGAGCAAGCAGGCACTCAGAGGCGGGCGTCTGCAACTGTGGAAAGCTTCTTGCCAGCCGAAGACAAATCATAAATAAAACATACATGTTGCCAGTGGACTGTGATGAATAATTCAAGACAATGCGGCAAACTGTTTGTTTACCAAACGCCAATGTTCGGTACGGATGAATTAAGAATTCACGATTTAATACGTTATTATTTGATATAAATTTTGTGTTTTAATTTTGTAAGTTTAGTATTATTATTTTGGATATCATATTATGATTTGTAGTTGTCAAATAATATTAATAAAAAAATTTTAAATGAAATTATTTATTTAATAATAAATAAAAAAATTAGAAAGAAGATTTGTTATTTAATTAATTTAATAAAAAATTATAATTTTTTAAATTTATTTTAATAAACAAATTTTATTAATTTGATGAACCGCAACTGCCGTCCAACTCGAAGACTCTTTCTATAATCTGAGTGATTAGTGGACGGTTGGACCAGCATCATTAAAGAGAGCAGAGTTTCGCCGGCGCCAGGCAGTCTAGGACAAGCCTACGACGTCATGAAATCAAATTTGTTGGAAAACCACTAGTTCAAGTTTTTGACCAACACGTGGGCCAACAACAATCTGCTACGTGTCAGACTTACGAAGAGAGAGAGGTAAAGTAACGCGTGGGTCAACACTTATCTGCTACGTGTCCAATTTTGCAGAGAGAGAGAGAGAGAGAGAGAGACTCGGTCTCCAATTTTTTTAACGTGTTTGACCGTCAAAAGAATCGGGTCATAAAAACTTTTCCACCTTTTCTTTCCGTCCCCATTAATTTTGTCTCCGTTCCTTAATTCATTCGTTTTCGGAGCTGAACCCAGTCAATCCAAAGTCAATTCTTAAAACGACATCGTTATTTCGAAACTGTGCATATATATATATATATATATATGTATATATTCTCGGGCGAAACCGTAACAGAAAGAACTCTAATTAGGAACAGAATCAAGAAAGTATCGGAGCACAAGTACAAGACGAAAAGAAAATTTAGGAAAAAAATGCCGTGTGCAGTCGCGGTACCCAACTCGCCGATTTTTTCGCCGTCGAGAATTCCGTCGATACTTCGTAATCCATCGTCATCTCCAAGAATCCATGGTCCGGCATCAGCAGCACCACGATCATCTTCAACATCAGCAGCAGCAGCGGAGGGAACAGCGTCTCCGACGTCACCGCTGTCGTTTTCCATTCAATGCGTAAAAAGGGATGCTGGTGGTTCGGTTTTGAAGAGGAAGAGGCCGGCTAGATTAGATATACCGTTGACGGGACCGAGTGGATTGGGATTGAAAATGACGCCACGGGGAGACGAGAGATTAGATGTGGTGGAGGTAGAGGGAGAAGGATACTCGGTTTATTGTAAGAGAGGAAGGAGAAGTCGTGTCATGGAGGATCGACACTCTGCTGTGCTTGGCCTTGAAGGAGATCATAGGCAGGTATGCGAAAGCACTATAAAATCAAGAAGCGCTTTTCTAGGAAGTAGTTTCAAAATCATCCAATTGATTTCTTTGTTGGTCCGAGTAGTTACCATTAAATTTAGTTTGAAGAAACATCGTTTTGTGATTAGAATCTGACTTTATTACTTTCTAAATTGTTTGTTTGTAGGCTTTCTTTGGTGTTTTTGATGGGCATGGAGGGGTAAAAGCTGCTGAATTTGCAGCCAAAAATTTGGATAAAAACATAATGGCAGAAGTGTCTACTAGTGAACGTGAACAACAGGGCGTTGAGCATGCAATTAAAAATGGTTATCTCGCCACAGACACCGAATTTCTCAAGGAAAATCTTGGCGGTGGTGCTTGCTGCGTTACTGCGTTGATGCAAAAGGGTAATTTCGCTGTCTCAAATGTTGGTGATTGTCGCGCTGTTATGAGCCGAGGAGGAGTTGCTGAAGCACTAACATCCGACCATCAGCCGTCGAGGAAAGACGAAAGAGACAGGATTGAAGCATTGGTGAGCGCAAGGAAAACCTTTTCTCGTTGTTCAGTTCAGTAAATTATCTTTCATATTGTAGCTGATGAAAAACTTTTCTAAACTCATTCTGTTCTTTTTTGCAGGGTGGTTATGTGGATTGTTATCGTGGTGTTTGGAGAATTCAGGGTTGTCTTGGTGTGTCAAGGGGAATTGGAGATAGACATTTTAAACAGTGGGTTACAGCAGAACCCGAGACCAAAGTTTTCAAAATTAAGCCTGAGTGCGAGTTCTTAATCCTAGCTTCTGATGGCCTTTGGGATAAGGTGATTAAATTTTAACACCCATACTCGTTTGTGGTGATCCCTTCTGAACTTCACTGCACTCTCGATGTAATTGAGATGAATTAGGGATATTTGATTTTGATCGAGTTTAGTCTTTCTCATTCCAGGTTTCTAATCAGGAGGCAGTAGATTTAGTTCGCCCGCTATGCGTAGGAGTGGATAAGCCAGAGCCATCTTCCGCTTGTAAAAAACTAGCTGATTTATCCTTAACGAGAGGCTCCTTGGATGATATAAGTGTAATGTTAATCCAATTGAGCCATTTTGCTTCATGATTTACTTCTCGGAGAGAACAAGCTGGGCGATTTTTCCTTCTTCTTCCGCAAGTCTTTTGAATAATCTTGTGGCTGAAGTAGCTAGAATGACATGTTTTTCCCTCAGTATTCAGTAGTGACAATAGCAACGACTTTAGCGTTGATCAAGCTTATATCTCAAGTGGTTGAAGATCCAAGATTTTGGGTACCATTATTGTACTTGTATCAGAATAGCTGCAATTTCGAGTATATTATTGTATTCTTTAGAGACCAAGTTGTAGCCCATTTAGATGCTACTCTTCTATTTGTATACAGTGTATATTGGTCAAAGAAAATGGATTCTTTTGCGCGCAAAGCTTTCCTGTGTATTTATTGCCTGTGTGCTTCTTGAAGGGTCACTTCTTCTATGAATAACAATTCTAATCAAAGCTTGTAATAGCAATAACTAAGCGGAAGTGTTTCGAATCTGTCTTCGAGTGGGGGGGCTTTTCGTGGCGCAGCTCTGTTGACCTGCAGAATGTCAATTGACAATCCGTTCATCAGTTCCCATTCTGACGGCAAAGCCAGAGCTGAGTCCCGTGAGCTTACTTGGATTTTTTTAGACCAGGTCGGTCGTGTTTGGCAGCTGGAAAACAACATCATTTCATTAATTCCTGCAACTATCATACTGGTTTGATTGCGTACCATGCGCAAAAGACGCTGACAATAGCTTGATCCAAGGTATCTTCCGTCAAGGGGTATTAAATTTAACGTAAAGGATTCCAAGTTCGATATCTTGGATCGACAAATTTATTTATATTACCTTCAAAGTAATTTTATTATTACAATCCAAAATTTAAATCTTTTATATAAAACAATTATAAAAAATCTAAGACAAAATTCTACATCGTTTTATCACAAAAAAAAAGCAGCTTCAAAATTCAATCTTCGTGCATTGAATTTGATTAATAACATTGTGCAATGATAGCTCTTAATGTTTATTTAGTCTAAAAGACTAGTTATACCAACGGAGAAAGTAGACTCGCTCTTAAGTCTCGTCCTCCGAACGGGGCTCTTTTCTCCATTTTTGGACTTACTTAGGCTGCTCCGGCAGGGCTATTCTTGCAAAGCCTGCCGTCAGGCCCATATCATGTCCCACAAATATCCTCACTCAACCACAACAGCAACAGCAGGTTCTGTTTTCCGCCTACCACTTTTGATCATATTATCAATGCAAGCTTGATGAGGAACTTAGTGGTCCCATCGCCTGCTCTTGACTCTTCAGCCCTTTCTTTTTCTTAAAATTACACCGTCATGTTGGGTCCCAATCACTTAACAAAACATTTATATTTTAAAAAAATAATTATATAATTACAGATCAGTTTCAGTTTTTTCTTTTAAAACTCACTCGATAAAATCGAACACTGCACCAAAGAGAGAAATTAAAAATTAATGGTGCATTCATTTGTCCCTATAATTTTAATCTAAATTAAAAATGTATAATTAATTAATAGATTTAAAAATAATAATTAATTAAACCTGTCTAAAATAAAATGTTAAGGCCGCATTATCTAAGCATAATTAAAGAGCAGATTAAGAGCTTAATGACCGGGTCGGATCCTACCCGAGTCCGGGAGCCTATAAAATCAGGGCCCCGTCACACTGAGGCACAATTTTAACACGTCCTCTGCTCGTCCTGATTTTTTATTTCATTTCTCTTTTACGCTTCGTATTAGTGCCTTAGTTAAGATCTCCTTCATCCTTTTTATTTTATTTTATTTCTTTTCATAGAATTCAATTTTTCTTCCCCCTTTTCTCTTTCTAGATCTCTGTTCGAGGTTTTAGTCGCTGCTCTAGATCTCGCAGCGATTTGAATCCCCTGCTCTTGAGTCGAGAAATTGAGGATTGAATCTCAACCGTAGATCTTCAATTTTGTCAGTTCCTTACTGCGATCTGATCCACCATGGCGGCTGCCAGCGCTCCGATCTCCATGAAGGAGGTCTTAACTGTAAGCGTCTTTCTTTCACTTACCTTCGTCTTTTATTTGATCATTTCGCAGGGGAAATTAATATCAGTGTTAGATTTGTATAATTGTTACAGTTCCACGAAATTAACATTTGTTTTTTGTTGAAAATTAGCGTTAAGTTGATTAATATCTGATAAGTCATCTCCAGTAGTTTATGCTTAAGTGTTAAGTCTCAGTAGATCTGTTAAGAATTGTATCTTTTCAGATCTGTATTGTAATGTGGTTATCTCATAAAAAATTGCTAAGTTACTGTTTTATATAGCTTAAAATAGTGAAAATGTGACGTGATTTGGAGGCGTTGGATTATCGAGTGGGGAATTTCTTATGATCTGATGTTTACTTACAGTTGCCGAGTATTGGGATTAATCCCCAATTTATAACATTCACCAATGTTACGATGGAATCAGACAAGTATATATGTGTCCGGGAAACTGCTCCGCAAAATAGTGTGGTGATTATCGATATGAATCTGCCAATGCAGCCGTTGAGGCGGCCTATTACGGCAGACTCGGCACTTATGAATCCCAATTCTAAAATCCTTGCTTTGAAAGGTAGGCTTTAATAATTCATGTCCTCTCGAGCTTCTATAGTATCAAAAGAAACTTTCAGTGGAATGCTTCTACTAATTCAATTTTATCTAGTTTGATTCATCTCTCTCTCTCTCTCTCCTGATTTTGACAGTTTTTATTTTTTTTCCTGTCTCTCATGCTGTGACATCAGAGCTGTTTGTCTTGCCAAGTTGTAGGTGTTTAATATCAATGGGGAAAAAGTACATTGTCTATTAGGTTTACGGTTGTCATTTTTTTTAATGCTGCTCAGTATTATAGTATGTCTACGGTTATTTCTCTCAAATGTAATAATGCTTCTTGATTTAAGGTTAATCTTGCTACAGAGAAAAACATATATTAGACCTGCTGTATCATGTTGGCAGTAGCATTATTATGTTAAAGTTTCATAGTCATTTGAAATATCTTTTATCTGTCAGAATACAAATACCCGACTGTTCTATGCTTGCATTGCAATTATAATTCAGGATTTAAACAAATTTAGGGCATATGAATGGTGAGTTCAATTTATGAATTGAATCTACATTTATGAACTGAATATTTCATAGTTTTTTCTTCCTATTCATTTTATTTTATTGAATCTTAACAGTGGCTTCAGCAGCTCAAAAGCTTGCTAATATGGGAAAAATGATAGAACTTAGGTTTTTCTAAAAGTAGTTGGAGTATATGTGTAAGGTTGTTTAGTCCATCTGAATTTACACATAGAGAAATTAGTGGGTAATGTGCTAGCTAGACATGCTAAATAATGGTACTTTTATCACGATTGCTGAAGCAGTCATGCTAGTGTGATATTAGTGATTGTGGTGAATATTTGTTCAATCCCCTATTTCATATGCCGGTCATGCATATGGTTTGTTGTATTTCACAAATTTAAGTAGTAGTCTTCTCTGTTAAGCACTTGTGGAGATTTTTTAATGCATTGAAAAGTTTGATTTTTTTGTTCTTAAAAGAGCAAGTGCGTATGAAATGCTGATTATGTAATTCCCTAATGCGGGTGGTATAAAAAATCAGTGTTTCTTGAAGAACTATTGAGGTTATATACGAGCATGTTCCTACTGTACTGTTAATCTCCTTCATTTACATTCATATATGCTTCCTGAACTTGAAGGGTGACATTGTTTTGTAGCACAACTCACGGGGACCACTCAGGATCACTTGCAAATATTTAACATTGAGTTGAAAGCAAAAATCAAGTCCCATCAGATGCCTGAGCAAGTGAGACCTTTGTTTCCTTAAAAGCATCTTCATTACTTGCCATAATGTGCTATATTATGGTCTGATTTATTTTTAGTTGAAGTCATTTATTTTAAACTAATATATGTATTTGTTTCGTCTACAGGTGGTCTTTTGGAAGTGGATAAGCCCAAAGATGTTGGGAATGGTCACTCAAGCCTCAGTGTATCACTGGTCAATTGAAGGTAATGTCTTTCTTTTGCCTCGTCAAGTACAATTTAGCACTATTTCTTGTCTTTTCTGTTCTATGGATATGTTTTTACATTTTGTCTTGTTTTCTGCAAGTTTTTTTGCTAGTATATGCTTCTCAGTCTTTGTTGGATGCAGGTGATTCTGAACCAGTTAAGATGTTTGATAGAACAGCTAATCTGGCAAACAATCAGATAATTAACTACAAATGTGACCCTACTGAAAAATGGTTGGTTTTGATTGGAATTGCTCCTGGTTCTGCTGAGGTATGTGGTTAATAGATTGATGATATTTCTAGCATTTTGCATTATTCAATGATAAGATGTGCATTTTCATCGAAAGAATATCAAGAAGCTCCCTGAGCTGATCTTGGTTTATATGGTATATGTATAGTAATGTAGATATGAGAACACTGCCTACATAATTGAGGCAATCCTGTTGGACCATCTTCAGTCCTTACTGACCTATGATGTACTCTCACTTCTCTGGCATGCATTGTCCTGGTTCATGTTCCTTGGCTACCACCTACCTGCACATGCACCTGCACAATATGCAATGTTTATTTTGAAGGAAAAGAAAGAAAACCTAATCCCATGTTCAAACTGCGAGAGAGTTCAACTACAGTGTAATGTGGTTTAATCAGCATGGCTATTGCTTCATTTTTCTTAAATTTGGCCCTTAAAAGTCATTTCCTTCTGTTTTTTATGTTTTTTTTTACTTCTATAATTTGTTAGCGTAGCTCATTTAATGATCATATCTTAGATTATTTCCGCAATGATTACGGGTTTCAATGTTGATTTTGTTGTTCTACTTTGTTTTATAGAGGCCACAATTGGTTAAGGGGAATATGCAACTTTTTTCGGTGGATCAACAGCGTAGTCAAGCTCTTGAAGCACATGCTGCATCATTTGCCCAACACAAGGTTTGGGGGTTTCTTACACTTAAATATTTCTTGCCTCTGGTATTATATAAACTTCTTTGTGTTACATTGAGGATTGTTGTATCTATTTATTTGTCTTGGGCAGGTTGCTGGGAATGAGAATCCTTCTGTTCTTATTTCCTTTGCCACAAAGTCTTTCAATGCCGGGCAGGTTACGTCAAAGCTGCATGTTATTGAGCTTGGTGCCCAGCCAGGAAAGCCATCATTTACAAAGAAGCAAGCGGATCTTTTCTTTCCTCCTGATTTTGCTGATGACTTTCCAGTGGCAATGCAGGTGCGGTTGTTTCCAATATTTGTATGTTGTTGAAGAGATTGCAATGTAAATATTAACTCATGAATTTGTTATCTGGCAGATATCTCACAAGTATGGTTTGATTTACGTTATCACCAAGCTTGGGTTGCTGTTTGTTTATGATCTGGAGACAGCTGCTGCAGTGTACAGAAACAGAATTAGTCCAGATCCAATATTTTTGACATCTGAAGCTTCATCAGTAGGAGGTTTTTATGCCATCAACAGGCGGGGTCAGGTGTTAATGGCAACAGTAAATGAAGCAACAATAGTTCCTTTTGTCAGTGGCCAAGTATGTGGATAAGCTTGCTTTTTTATTTTCATTCCACTGATTTGGTATATATTGTTTTATATATTATATTGGTTATCGTTTGCTTCAGTTAAACAATTTGGAACTAGCTGTGAATCTTGCCAAAAGAGGAAACCTTCCTGGTGCTGAGAATCTGGTGAGGCTATATGTGTTCTAATGCTTCTGCAGTTAAAATTTTTTCCTTTTTAATGCTCCTGTTTACTGAGAACTGTTTGACTTGCTGCCTTGGCTTTTCCAGGTTGTTCAGCGTTTCCAAGAACTGTTTGCTCAAACAAAGTACAAAGAGGCTGCCGAGCTTGCTGCAGAGTCTCCACAAGGAATCCTCCGCACACCAGATACTGTTGCAAAGTTTCAGGTTTTCTTCCATTTTTGCTATTTAAATGTTTTTGTCATTGTCAATTTTGCTTCTTTCTGGCCTGAACTCTTTATTCCAGATGGATTGAATAACAGGAAACTAACAATGATGATTTTATCCCATTGGCTACTTTTGTAGAGTGTTCCTGTGCAAGCTGGACAGACTCCACCTTTGTTGCAGTACTTTGGGACGCTTTTGACAAGAGGAAAACTCAATGCATTTGAGTCATTGGAATTATCTCGCCTTGTCGTGAACCAGAACAAAAAGAATCTTTTGGAGAACTGGTTAGCAGAGGACAAATTGGAATGTTGTGAGGAACTTGGAGACCTTGTGAAGGTTTGACTTGCAACTTGAGATTTAAAGCAATGAGTTTTCTTTCTTTTCTTGAATTACTTTTGTTATTGTGTTGGCCGGTAATATTTTATCAGAGGAGCAAGACTATATGTACATTACAATCATATTATTTGATTTTTGCAAACTCTTGTCAGGAAAAAAAATATTGCAATTTTTTGCAAAATAAAATAATTTCATGTTCATTGCTAAGGTAACAGAACCAAAAAATAAGACTGAGAAATAAGTCAAGTGTATATTCTGCTATCATAAATTTATGGTAGGCAACTTAATAGTCATTAGATGAAGGAGCCATTTGAACATGTGTTTTAGTGGAAAATATATTTGACCATCTTTATGCAGTGTCCAAGAAGTCAATTCAATGAAAATTTAGGTAGGATTACCTCAAAATTTTCTTTTCTGGATGAGTTCTGACTTCAAATTCTAATATGGCTTAGAATTGGAAATAAAGAAAGATAACTGTTTTGTGTGAAAAGTTATATAGAACTGAGAAATTTGGCATATGAGAGGAATTTACAAGTTAAAGTTTTTTTTTACTGGAAAAAATATTCTAGGAACTGTTCAATCCATGGAGACCAGGTAGTTGAACACTTTTTTCATTATAAGAAGAAATTGCGGGCAATATATGATTTTGATTTTTCAAAAGATTTTGAGTCTGTTCATAAATTCTGTTTGATATGAAATTATTGATTCTTTCTTTGATATGTGTGGCCTTGTTGGTGTGGCAGACTGTCGATAATGATCTTGCACTCAAAATATATATTAAAGCTAGAGCAACTCCAAAAGTTGTTGCTGCCTTTGCAGAGCGGCGGGAGTTTGACAAAATTTTGATTTACTCAAAGCAGGTAATTTACTGGCAATATGGGTTGATAATCTCAAACCTATTCTTTTGCCTTCTATGGTTTTGTTATAGTTAGTTGTGGAGAATGCATTGATGGTTTCCTTCTTGTTTTAGGTTGGGTATACACCTGACTATTTGTTTCTTCTGCAAACAATTCTCCGAACAGACCCTCAGGTGGGTAAAAGTCTTTGAAGTTGACGTCTATAAAATATAACATTTGATAACATCATATGTGTGAAAATTCTGCAGAAGAAATAAAGATCTGTTAGATTTTCTCTTTGAATCAATATTCCTTTTAATGTTTTGCATATAATTAAATTAGTTATTTTACATTTGCTTGAATCTTATATGATCAATGCAGTTTCATGAGAAAGTGGTCTCTAAGAAAGTTAGGTTATTATCTGAATTTTTATTTCAGGGAGCAGTTAATTTTGCGTTGATGATGTCCCAAATGGAGGGAGGTTGTCCAGTTGATTACAATACCATTACAGATCTGTTTCTTCAGGTTTGGATACTATTTCTGTGTTTCATTTAGCTGATTTTTTTAATGTTAAGTTCACTGGCTAGGCGTTCTTCCTTCTCACTGCTTTTAAGTACTACTGCATTTAGTGGAATAATATTTGCTGCTGAATTTCATTATTTATCATTCAACATGCTTCATATGGTCTACAACATTGTTCATGTTACAAAATGTGAATTAACTAACAAAAATTTGTTATTTGGTTTGTCCTTGACTTTTTAAGAGGAACTTGATTCGTGAAGCAACAGCCTTCCTTTTGGATGTTCTAAAGCCAAATCTACCAGAACATGGTTATCTTCAAACGAAGGTTATTTAATTTAGTATTTGTAGATTCATTTTTATAATTTTGTGGGTGTAATGTCTGTACTCAGTTTACATGATATTTGTTTGTATATATGTAGGTCCTGGAAATAAACCTTGTAACTTTTCCAAACGTAGCTGATGCTATTTTGGCCAATGGAATGTTCAGCCACTACGATCGTCCTCGAATTGCACAACTTTGTGAAAAAGCTGGTCTTTTTATGCGAGCTCTGCAAGTAATCAAGATTCATGCAATGTTTGTTTATGCATCTTTTTGGTGCACCCAATATTGTTGCCTGGATTAACCTTATAACATTTGTGCAGCATTACACAGAGTTACCTGATATTAAGCGTGTCATTGTAAATACTCATGCAATTGAGCCACAGGTATATATCTCCAATGCTTGTACTTCATAATAAAAGGTGCTAGAAATGTTGGCTGGTAAGTAATGAATTTGTATTTTTGCAGTCGCTTGTTGAGTTTTTTGGTACACTTTCACGAGAATGGGCTTTGGAGTGCATGAAGGATCTCTTACTCGTCAATCTAAGGGGCAACCTTCAGATAATTGTGCAGGTATGGCATGTTTTGTTGTGGTTTATTAGTAGTTTGTCTCATACCAACTGAAGCTAATTTATAATACGACTTTTCAGACTGCCAAGGAATATTGTGAGCAGTTGGGTGTTGATGCATGCATAAAACTTTTTGAGCAATTCAAGTCATATGAAGGGTTGTACTTTTTCCTGGGTTCATATTTGAGTTCAAGGTAAATTTGTTCTTTGAAGAAGGAATTATTGTTTGTTCGGTGTGTTACAGCATATCTAGTTAATTGTTTATAAATGTTAGTGTTGAATCCTTTTTTTTTGGATTGTCTGACAGTGAGGATCCTGACATACACTTCAAATACATAGAGGCAGCAGCAAAAACTGGACAAATAAAGGAGGTAGAACGAGTTACAAGAGAATCAAATTTCTATGACCCTGAAAAGACCAAGAACTTTTTGATGGAAGCCAAACTTCCTGATGCCAGACCTCTGATCAATGTCTGTGATCGTTTTGGTTTTGTTCCAGATCTCACACACTACCTCTACTCTAACAACATGCTTCGGTACATTGAAGGTTATGTTCAGAAGGTATGACATTTGTCCATTTGATCTCATACAGATGCATTACCATTATGAAATGGTCATCATTTTGAGTTTTGGAATTGTTTGCTTCTTTTTATAGGTGAACCCAGGGAATGCTCCCTTGGTTGTGGGGCAGCTGCTAGATGATGAATGCCCTGAAGATTTTATTAAAGGCCTCATTCTTTCTGTCCGTTCTTTGCTACCAGTTGAACCCCTGGTTGAAGAATGTGAGAAGAGGTAGTTCTCGTCCCACCCTCCTTTCATACTTTTTGTAGCAGTTTCTTCATAGTACTCATGCGCTGATTGGCTTTCAGGAATCGACTTCGTTTGCTCACTCAGTTCCTGGAGCATCTTGTAAGTGAAGGAAGCCAAGATGTTCATGTCCACAATGCTCTGGGTAAAATCATTATTGACAGCAATAACAATCCAGAGCACTTCCTCACCACCAATCCTTACTATGATTCCCGAGTGGTGGGTAAATATTGTGAGAAACGTGATCCAACTCTGGCTGTCGTGGCTTACCGAAGAGGACAATGTGATGATGAACTCATCAATGTTACCAATAAGAACTCCTTGTTCAAACTACAAGCCAGGTTTGTGAATTATTCATGTCTCAATTTGGTTAGTTGTTTTATTAGATTATCTGGTGCTTTGGGCCAATGAATTCATCCTTTGGTTACAGATATGTGGTTGAGAGAATGGATGCTGACCTCTGGGAGAAGGTTCTTACTCCTGATAATGCCTGTAGAAGACAGCTTATTGATCAAGTTGTATCTACTGCTTTGCCAGAAAGCAAGAGCCCAGAGCAAGTTTCTGCAGCTGTTAAAGCTTTCATGACTGCTGATCTGCCCCACGAACTAATTGAGCTTCTAGAAAAGATTGTGCTGCAAAATTCTGCATTCAGTGGGAACTTTAACTTGCAAAACCTGCTTATCTTGACAGCTATTAAGGCAGATCCATCTAGAGTCATGGATTATATAAACAGACTAGATAACTTTGATGGCCCTGCAGTTGGAGAAGTGGCTGTTGAAGCTCAACTCTATGAGGAAGCATTTGCTATTTTCAAGAAGTTCAACTTGAATGTTCAGGCTGTCAATGTCTTATTGGATAACATTCGAAGCATTGAACGAGCTGTGGAGTTTGCATTCCGTGTTGAAGAAGATGCGGTTTGGAGCCAGGTTGCAAAGGCTCAACTCAGGGAGGGGCTGGTGAGCGACGCAATTGAGTCATTTATTCGTGCTGATGATGCTACTCAATTCCTGGATGTTATTCGTGCAGCTGAGGATGTGGATGTATACCATGACTTGGTAAGGTACCTTCTGATGGTCAGACAGAAGGTAAAGGAGCCAAAGGTGGATAGCGAGCTCATTTATGCTTATGCAAGGATTGACAGGCTGGGTGATATTGAAGAGTTTATTCTCATGCCAAATGTTGCCAATCTCCAAAATGTTGGCGATCGATTGTTTGATGATGCTCTATATGAGGCTGCCAAAATCATATTTGCATTTATATCTAACTGGGCGAAGTTGGCTGTCACACTTGTGAGGCTGAAGCAGTTTCAAGGTGCTGTTGATGCAGCACGAAAAGCCAACAGTGCAAAGACGTGGAAGGAAGTTTGCTTTGCCTGTGTTGATGCAGAGGAGTTCCGTTTGGCCCAGATATGTGGGCTCAACATTATTGTACAGGTATTAATTTCAGATAACTCAGAAGAGTCAATTCTAAGTTATGTTTTCTATTTCTAGGTCTAGTTGCACAATAGTTAGAAGTTTGTTGAATTCAGCCCCTTGGCTCAGAAAACCTGACACAAAGTTGTGAGGTCTGTTGCGTGTGTGATATCCGGATCAATACTTGAGTGGAATTCTGGAAATCTGAAAGATGGATCAGCACAAATTTGGAAATCTGTGTTCCATGTTTTTTCTTAACTATGACCCTGTTACTATTAATGAATAAAATAGGTAAATATCTAAACGTCATTCTTGGTGAATTTTGTAGGTAGATGACTTGGAAGAGGTCAGTGAATATTATCAGAACAGAGGATACTTCAATGAATTAATCTCGCTCATGGAGAGTGGTCTGGGGTTAGAACGTGCACATATGGGCATCTTCACTGAGCTTGGAGTTCTGTATGCTAGATATCGTCCTGAGAAGCTTATGGAGCACATTAAATTGTTTTCCACCCGTCTCAATATCCCCAAGCTTATACGTGCTTGTGATGAACAGCAGCATTGGAAGGAACTCACCTATTTGTACATCCAATATGATGAGTTTGATAATGCAGCAACTACCATTATGAACCATTCACCTGAAGCATGGGATCACATGCAGTTCAAAGATGTTGCTGTGAAAGTTGCCAATGTGGAGCTGTATTATAAGGCTGTTCACTTCTACTTGCAAGAACATCCTGATCTTATCAACGATTTACTCAATGTTCTTGCACTTCGTGTGGACCATACTCGTGTTGTTGACATTATGCGGAAGGTCTCTACTTGCACTAGCATGTGACTTTATTCCTACTCATCAGACTGAATTTTTTTCTCATAAACTCTTAAATTTATTAGTTCACATGTTATTTCTGTATTCTCAGGCTGGCCACTTGCTCCTTGTGAAGCCGTACATGATTGCAGTTCAGAGCAACAATGTTTCTGCTGTTAATGAGGCTTTGAATGAGATTTACGTTGAGGAGGAAGACTATGAGAGATTGCGTGAATCTATTGATATGCATGATAACTTTGATCAGATAGGCCTTGCTCAGAAGGTGAGGTGCCATTATTCAACATTGTGATTTTATTGTGTTGATACGAGTCTTGTAATTTATCTTGGAATACTTTTGAGCAGATTGAGAAACATGAGCTTCTGGAAATGAGGCGTGTCGCTGCTTATATTTACAAAAAGGCAGGCAGATGGAAGCAATCTATTGCACTTTCAAAGAAAGACAACCTTTACAAAGATGCAATGGAGACAGCCTCTCAATCTGGTGATCGTGAACTTGCAGAGGAGTTGCTTGTTTATTTCATAGAACAGGTACTTGACTTCCGTTTTTAGTATACACTGGTACTTCTTTTTTGTGCTTCTTCGCTAGGGTAAATTTTTCTGTTTTCTGTACAGTTGATAACTTTTTGGTTAATTTATTGAATGCTATGTATTCTTCATATTGACATTCTTGCAGGGAAAGAAGGAATGCTTTGCTTCGTGCCTCTTTGTCTGTTATGATTTGGTCCGACCTGACATTGCTCTTGAACTTGCATGGATGAACAACATGATTGACTTTGCCTTCCCATATCTATTGCAGGTATTTCCCTGATTGTTCACTATAGTTATAATTATCATTTAGCATGGTGGCTAAACTAAGTAAAAGCATGATGAAATCTTGGTTGAATTTGATCTTATGGGAGTTTGCTTATGTTAGTCCCGTGATCATTTTTAACTGATAAAAATCACACAACACATGTAAATTGTGTTTTTTTTTGCTGGATTAGAATGAGACTTCAGATGCATCCTATCCTCATTTAGATTGCTGTTAGTCATAGACCCTACTTTATGCATGCTCAGCTTGTGTTCATTCTTTGGGAAGTTAAATCTTATGAATAATTATTCTCTCATCTTCGTTTTCTTGCTTGCAGTTTATCCGTGAATATACAGGCAAAGTTGATGAACTTGTGAAGGACAGAATTGAGGCTCAAAACGAAGTCAAGGCTAAAGAGGTGGAGGAGAAGGAAGTAATTGCACAACAGGTAATTACTTTGACCCTTGATTTTTTTATTGCCTAACAAGGAATGAATTTGGTCATTTTATTCCTTTCAATGGACCTTGTTAGATCCCTTGCCAAATGCCCTATGTATTTGAGCTCCTGTTTTAGCTGCAGATGTGAATTCTTTTTGTTTGAGCTGCGCTGCAGATGTGAATCTTTTTGTTGCCAGCTGGGCTGGTGCCCAGCAGGTGGGATCCCATTTTCTGGCAGTTGGGACATACATCTAAAGTGAGAAGTTGGGGTGTGCTTGTTGTACAAGTACCATCTTTTTATGGATTGTCAAAAAGGCGATGTTTATATAATAGTTAGGCCAACTTTTAAGTATCATAGTTGGATTTGTCCTTGTCATTTTTGCACTTAAAGAGTTTAGAAAGCTAATGTAATTTCATTGATGTAATTTTTTAACTGTTGCAGAACATGTATGCTCAATTGCTGCCTCTTGCGTTACCTGCACCACCGATGCCTGGCATGGGAAGTGGCTTCGCTCCGCAACAACAACCACCCTTGGGTGGAATGGGAATGCCTCCAATGCCACCTTTTGGCATGCCTCCAATGGGTAGCTATTGATTTTGTTGATCAGATTAAAATTAGGAGTAGTTCCTTGTTGGTTGGAGTGAGAAAATCTAGCAGTCCAGGCTTCCTTTGAGTGGGTGTTTCTTCAGGCCTGACGCTTTCGTTAAGGTGTTTCTTTTTGTCATATGGTGAAGGTCTAGTCAGAAATAACATGGCATGATATTAGGTGTGTGGATATGTGTTGTAATATTTTTTTGGGTAGTAGAATGCATTTTTTGGCTGCTGGTAGAGGGCATGCCGAGAGTTTCCTGCTTTGTACTATTTTTCTTGGCGGTCCAAAACTGACCGGGTTTATCATTATCGAACTATTTCTACTGATTTAAGTGCCAAATTTTATATCTGATTAGGTTTTTTTTTATTCTTAATTTCTCTTTGATAATAAGTCTACAAGCATGTCGTATTTCCTTTAACTACAGCGTCCCCTATGGGAAGATTGGAGAAATATGCCGAGACGGGGAAGATTACATCTAACTGTAAGGCTTTCAATGGAGTTGCTAGGAAAATGTCCGTAGTTATTTGTCTTCGTAGACTTATAATTCGCAAAGATTCCGAGAGCATGCAACAGTTCGAGGTTTTCAACAGAGTTGCTATGATGCGCATAGTTAATTGTGAGAACGGATGCCTCTGTACTTCCGTACTGGATCTGAGTCAACACAAATAGTTTGACACCAAAGTTTTGTTTTGATTTTTTCTTCTCTGATGTAATATATAATGTGCGTTGTGGAGCACCAGGCACCCAATGCAATGATGGTTTCATCTTAGTTAACCAGCGTGCACCCTATCAAAGTTGGGAGGATGAACATAGAAAATTTTATTAGTGGCGACGGATGCTCTTCTAGGAGAAAAAACGTAGCCTACCAGTTCCATGGCAATGGCAATATAGCTGGAATTCATATGCATTCGATACGAGGACTTGGTTGCGGTATACATTACAAGGTTTAAAATCACCAAATATTTTAATATGTGAATTACAACTTTAATCCAAAATTTTTCTAACACAATTTAGGATCTTGAATGATTTTAGTGAATCCTAATGCGTAGTGATGAAGGGAGAGACTTGAGAAGACGAGGACGAAGAGTAGGAAAGAGAGAGGAGTAGTTATAGGACACGATGCGGTTCACTTCAGGGTAGTTTAGTCAGATCGACTATACTATGGATAGAATTCAAAACATTTTAAGATAAAGTCCTTAATTGCTCTATTTTACTTTTTTGGGTGAAAATTCAAGAAAATAAAAACTTAAAGCATACAAAAAGAAACAGTCGGAACTCCTGCGCTCGGTTAGACGATCGTAGGCTTAGCACCCCGCCACTTTCTTCCCTCGAAGCAAATTCTTAATATTTTTGTCTTCCGTCTCCGCTTCCTTTTACTTCAGTCAAATAAAAAAAAAGCATTCTATGGCAAATGAGTTTCTCATGTGGTCTCTAATCACTGCGCTCTTGGCCTCAGTATTGACCTTAGCATCCCAGATAATCAATGCCAGAAGAAACAGGAAAATTGCTGCTGGGTTCTTCCATCCGTATACGAACGACGGTGGCGGAGGAGAGAGAGTTTTATGGTGCTCTGTCAAAGCTATTCAAGAAGAAAGTCCCGATCTTGATTGTGTTGTCTACACCGGCGATCACGACGCCTCGCCCGAGTCCTTGATGGCTCGTGCCGTGGATCGCTTTGGGGTCAAGCTGCTTCACCCACCAAAGGTTCCATCACTATTATTGTACATTATCTACGTGCTTGATTTTTGGATTTTGATTTTTTTTAAAATTTTTTTCGACTAGATTGAATATCTCGTTAATCTGGTTTGAGCCTAAAATGGGGTTTACTTTGATTAATTCTTTTGTTTTGGAAAAAAAATGTCAATTAGTTTTTTGGGATTAATGGGGGGGGTGGGGGGAAAGGATTTGAGATTAGCATCGGGGTAGTTCAAGCGGCCATATGATAAGTGAAGGAACAGATTTTACCGAAACAGGGGTTGTTCCCACACTTACAATTATAAAGCTAGCTAGCCAGTCACCGTTGGTTATATTTTTCTGATACAAATATCAAAGAGATCTGATTGAACAAAAGCTTTCCGTAAACCTATGAGCGACAGTGAGTTAGGAATTTGTGGTCAACGCGATATGGGATTGAGCCATCACAGTGAACGATAACTTTCTCCATCTTTTGCATGCTTAGGAAATCAGATTTTTATGTTAATTTTTTTTATCATAATAGTTAAACTCATGACCTAACTGTTATTTGCAAATTTCGCACGGTTGGAAACACGACATGGATTCTGTTTAGTCTATTTTGAGTGGCATTCTTGTGTTATTCTGATTTAAGTTTTTGACTGTCTGTTCACTCAATGATTCTTGCTGTATGATTTATCAAAACAGTGAAGTATACTATGAGTTTGATCCTTCTGTGATGCTCATGGTTACTTGATTTCCCTAATGCTCAGGTTGTTCATCTTTATAGAAGGAAATGGATCGAAGAAAGTACCTATCCTCATTTCACAATGATTGGTCAAAGTTTTGGCTCAGTTTATCTTTCATGGGAAGCATTGTGCAAGTTTACACCTTCATTCTATTTTGATACCAGCGGATATGCATTTACATATCCACTTGCTCGGATGTTTGGGTGTAAAGTTATTTGCTACACACATTATCCTACCATAAGTTTAGACATGATTTCTCGTGTTCGTGATCGAAGCTCAATGTACAACAACAATGCCTTGATTGCAAAGAGGTTAGATCTACTTTCATCCAATGTATGCTTTCTTGTATTTGTCTCATTCATGATTGCTTCCCCTTGTGTGGAACATAACAAATGTTTCTCCTGTGGCAGCAATTGGCTATCTTGGTGTAAAATTGTCTATTATACATTCTTTTCCTGGATGTATGGATCTGTAGGCTCTTGTGCACACTTGGCAATGGTGAACTCTTCATGGACTAAGTCTCATATTGAAAAGCTATGGAGAATACCAGACCGTATAAAGCGAGTCTATCCTCCTTGTGACACTTCAGGACTTCAGGTTTGTAGTTTTTTGTTTCTTGAATCCGAAAATCAATGAAATGCGTGTACCACATAGGTTTTAACCACTACTATGGCTGTTTGGTTAAGTTGTCAATAAATAAATAAATATATATATATATATACACACACACATAGGTAATAATTGGTGGCAAATTTCAATATCTCTGTTTTCCAGTGCACTTTTATGTTAACGTATCAAGGCAGACACGTGTGGTTTGTTACAAACTGAAGTCTTAACAGGTGCTTCCCTTGGAAAAACCAACAGAATCACCAGCAATAATATCTGTTGCTCAATTCCGTCCAGAGAAGGTGAGATATAAACTTATAAGCAGAAGGTGCTACAGTGATAGCAGCTTGTATTTGGGCCCTTGGTTATAGTATACTGTTACAGTTTGATTCTGTTGATTAGGCTCATCCTCTTCAACTTGAGGCCTTTTCAGTTGCCTTGAAGAAATTAGACGCAGACTTGCCTAGGCCTAAGCTCCAATTTGTGGGTAGTTGTCGAAATAAATCAGATGAAGAAAGACTGCAGAATTTGAAAGACAAAGCTATTGAACTGAAGATGGATGGGGATGTTGAATTCCATAAGAATATGATGTACAGGTCTATGCCAACCAATTTGTACTCTTTAAAATATTTACTGCCAAATGCCAGTTTGTTTTATGATGAACTCCTTAAAATATGTATGCAAATATCAAAAACATAATGCTCTTCAAGCAAGTGTTTGCACGCTTAAGCTTTGTGAAATTCTCGCAACTTGCAGGGACTTGGTGAAACTCTTGGGTGGTGCTGTTGCGGGAATTCATTCCATGATAGATGAGCACTTTGGCATAAGTGTTGTAGAATACATGGCTGCAGGTGCCATCCCCATAGGTAGGCATTGTAAAAGACTTCTTAGTTAATTATACACGTAATTTAGTATTGTATAAGTTTGCAAGCATTGTTTATTCTGATAAAGAGTCTCTCTTGCCTTCAGCTCATAACTCTGCTGGTCCAAAAATGGACATTGTTTTAGAAGAAGATGGGCAGCAGACAGGATTTCTTGCCCAAAACGTAGAAGAATATGCAGATGCCATCGTGAAAGTCATGTCGATGCCAGAATCTGAGAGACTGAAGATGGCTGCAGCAGCCAGGCGACGTGCTGTCAGATTCTCTGAACAAAGATTTTATGAAGATTTCAAGGATGCAATAAGACCAGTTCTATGCCCTGCTACTAAATGAGAAGACTGCATCAAAATATAGAATAGCTGTTAACTACACATTTTTATTCTGAAGACATCCAAATTTTGTTCACAAAAATTAACAGTGGCTTGAGCTCAAAATAGTTTTTTCAGTATATTCTTAATCTTACGCCAAGGAGTTCACTACGTTGGAAAGGAGTTGGTATGCAAGTTTCCTCTTAAAATTCTAATGAATGATAACGCTTTTATGGTTTCCCGTCATATGTTGCTTTATAGTTAGTGTACTGCATGCGTAGGAATGACTTGATTACTGTGTACATGTCCTTCAGAACAATTTGGGTGAAATGTACACAAATTTTATTAATTTTCAAAATAATTTTCATTTTTATTGAAAAATCTATTTTCAAGGGTGATAGTAACTGTATTCTTGAAACCAAATGACTTTCTGTTTAACTGGGTGTTATTAAATGCAAATAGAAGATAGCCACGTGGCATGTATGCATCAGACAAAGCTCATCCCCTCGTTTCGTTGCCCCAGACATACCTCCTCTGTATCTGTCTCTCTCTCCCTCTCTCGTATGATTGGACCTTAAACCAACCTGAACATGGCGGTATCCCTAAACTACGTCCTTGGCTTCAACCCAGTGGTAAAATTCACGATCCTTTTTTGTCTTCTTTCTTTATGTTTTTATTTATTTTCTCTCTCGTTAGTTTCAGAACGGTGACGGGGCCTTCTTCATCTTTTATTTTTATTTTTCCTTAGATTTTTCTGTGTACTTTTTGAGTAAGTTCTTCTTTGTTTATTCTCTCGTGAATTAATGGGATTTCGAGGAGCTGAAAGAGCATAGAATTTATATGAACAAATGAATAATTTAGTATGACTAGTGAATGAAAGGAAAAATCTTCAAGAAGTCAAGCTATAGGTAGTAGTTAAGGGAGGATTTTCTTGTAGTAGGCTGAGTTTTCTGAACTATTAATCTCTGTTTTAATATACAGTATTAGCTCGTACATGGTCTTTTGTGTTGTGATAATTTTGTTCGAGTTAAGGAGCGATGGCTTCTATTTCCGGGCCACTTACGAATTCCATAGCGTTGGAAAATTTAACTTCTTTCTGCTGGATGAAGTTCCAGTTTTCTGCTGCTGTTCTGAAAATGGGATAAGTGATTTTTCTACTTTGTTTGGGTTACTGCCCTTGAGAAGTGACCATTTTTGAACAGTTGGCTCAGATGATGAACTTCAGTATTATGTTCGCATTTGAGAGTGGGTCTCTTCTCTTGAGGAGGATGTTCAGATAGAGAAGTTTTGAGAGAACTTTTAATGCAATTGTTTGAACCATTGTCTTAATTGTCTTTCGTAGTTATTTTTTTTGCTTACAATTATATTAATCTTATATGTTTTTTCTTCAACATGGTGAAATTATCTGTCTTTACTCTATGAAATTTATGCTTATAATGTATGTCTTTCGTTGCTGATTTTCACTTATACCTTCTAAGACTTGCTTTCAGGTCAACCCATGTAGTTATTCTCGAAGGAAATCTCTAGACCCTCTAAAACTTTATCGTTTTATATTAATAACTGAATGCAAGATGGGAAAGTAGCACATTCGGCTATAGAAATCCAGATATTTTGGGACTAATTAGACATATTCTAGCTTAAAAGATCCCATTATAAAAAAAAATTTGTAAAATACAAGAAGTGACAAAAAAAAATCATCTGAGGTGTGAAATGTGATGAGAAAGTGATGCCATTAAAATATTTTTCAAATTTTTGATATCTAAGATCACTGCTAGATAGTGGTAATGGGTAAAGATGCATCAATCTGAAACAGTAACACATTGCAGTATCAGGAATACATTTTGTGTTGCTTACTGATCTTAAATGGTCCTGCAATATGTCTTAAACCATGATAAGAATACAATGGTCCAAAAGCTAATTTTAATGTACTTTTAATTCTGTTGGAAATAAAGCATGTATGTATTATATATATATATATATATATATATATATATATATATATATATTGTCTTTTGATAAGAATGTATTCTTTCTGTTGTCATTAAGAAGCGATTTGCCCATTGGCTATCTTAAAATCCAAGAAGAAACTGTTTTTATAGTATTTATTTTTAATTGTGTTTTGGATATGTCTCAGTGACTGTTATGACCCTCAATTGTTTACAATAGTATTTTCAATTGAAAGTTGCTTGCCAATTACCAGCATGTTTCAAGATCTTCCACCAGAGCTGCACCACCAAGGGCTATCAAATTCGCATCCCCCTTGAACATAATTAGATCAAGGAGAGAAATAAATAAAAGAAGATGGGGCTTGTGTCTTTCAGTTGCAGATAGCAATCACCTTGACACAGACACCAGTAATGAGGGTTCTGGAGATTCTGAAAGTTCATTTTCTAATAATCAAGTTTTGGCTGTGAATACCTCTTCTTTGGATGGTGCAAATGAGAATAGCCATCTCCAAACTAGTGCTGAAGGTTCAGGGCCTAAAAATTCTGAGGCCACTAATGATTCGGTTGTTTCTTCAGGTCAAAATCAGAATACATCATCTTCCCCCAATCAGCAATCTACACCGAAAAGATCACCGTTAACAGCCAGGGAGAGATTAAGGGCGGCCCGGGTTCTTAGCCGTTATACTGAAACAAAGGCTTCGAAATCAGAAATGGGAAGTAAAGTATTGGATGCATTAAAGGAAAGTGATGGGGGAAAGAAGAAAAGATCTGGCCTTCCTGAAGCCCCTACCAACTTGTTTGATGATAGCAAGAGAGGGTTGCCAAAGTCGGGCTTGACATTTCAGTTTCCAGGGGGTGTTGATCTCTTTGTTATTGCCTTTTCTTTTGTTTTCATCAGCACAGTGATGTTTGCAACAACTTACCTGGTCTGGAAGGTTGGTGCCATCCATTTCAACGAGTATTAAGGTCTAGTTTAGTGGAATTCTGCATTTCTGGAAAATCACAATCCAATTTTAGTATCAGGTACTTTGTATGGTCAATTTTTACGGAACTAGGGTTTTGAACTTCTTTTAGACAAGATATATACGTGGAGTACAAAGAATTGCTTGTCTAATGTTAATATACCAATCTTCAGCTTTTATCTCTGATTGCCGTATGCTTGTAGCACTGAAATTCTTTCCCCAGGATTCCTTCAGCATTGCTGCGACTGAATCTCCTCGCTTAAGTCCAGAAGCGTGCCAATAATCAATATATCCAGTGCAGGACGGTGCTCCATACGAGCATCTGTTTCCTCTGCCATGTGATTCAACTCGCCGGCTTTATTTGGGTCTGTTTCCCAGCTGTAATAGATATCCTCAAAACCCTTGTTGGCAATAACTATCCTCATTTTTTTCCCGCCTTAGGATCAAATACCGCGTCAGTTAACATGGAGGACTGTTGGAGAACTGCATGTCTCCATGATGAAGTTTCGGTTTTTTCAACTCTTTTGTCTTGATCTCTGATTATTTTCTCTGTTTTTTTCACTACAATCTCAAATGCTTTATTTCTTAACCTCCTGGTTTTTTACCCTCTGCCGTTATCTTTGATAGATATGTCAAGTAGGACATCATAAGCTGCCAAGTTGAGGCACTAGTTAAAGAGATTCCCTGTAGAAGAAGATCTAAACTTGCCTAATCTTTGACAAATCTTTTGGTAAGTTTATGTTCTGTTCTTGTGTGATTAAAATTTATGTTTCTCATAATATCTTATTTATTAATTATCAATTATAAGTGAAATCAATGATTAAAAGGGAGTTGTAATCCTTAACTACACAATATAGGGATGGTGATGTACGTATAACTTGTAATTTTTATTATTAAAAATTTAAACTTACTGCTTTTATGAATTTTATGTTATATATTTCAATTTTTACACTAAAAAGTGTTCAGACACAACATGTTTGAATAGATTTTGCAATGTGCAACTAGATCTGGCACATGCTGATTGTGGGCGGCTGTCGACCACCCAGATTTGGGTAATCTTTAAAAGCAAATGGGAGACAAGAGAGGAAGAAAAAGATTAAAAGAAACCTGTGGATACCAAAAGGCTCTTGAGGAAGATAGAACATAAAACTTGCTGAATGAGTGGGCGAGGGAGTGGTTGCTAAGGAGTCGTGTCAATCTTTAAAGTTTATTTATGGTGATCAACAAATTTAGAGTGTGAGCAGGGCCCTACTTTAAGAATCCAACTTAGATTTGAGATTGAAGCTTTCTTGTTTGCTTCTGCTGTGGCTGCGTAGGGCATCCAAACAAATTAAGATTTACAGTACCTTAACGCCTTGGGAGAAACCAACAAAATGGGCAACGAAATCCACCAAAGCTTTGGGATAATTTCGTTTTGCATATGAGAATGAATACGGGGCGATATGCAATGCAAGAGCGCAAGCCCTTTTGAAATTGCCAATGATTGAGAGAATTCTAAAAGGTTTCATCTTAAATTTAATAAATACAAATTAAGTGGACCTTAGTGAAAATATTTCTTCTTTCAACTGTTATTTTGAGAGTTATCAAAGCAAGTTGATAGTTGAGCTTGACAGCCGGATAGAACCACGACCCATTTTCTTTTGACCAATTAAACGCAAATGGACATCACACCAATCACAATCAAGATATGATCATCACACATTATTAGTGCATAAACAGTAGTTCCCAGCCCAAGGCCTGATAAAAAAGCTGAGAAGTTGGCTGTTAGATTTCAGTACAATTTTCTGGCCATGGAAAACTGTTTTCAACATCCCGGTTGTCCTGATAGCATGAATTATTGGGCTAACTGTAATTTTTCAGTGCACAATGAATCATCTTTTCCAGTCACATGGCAGCAAACGCCTCAGGTTCATTCAGCTTCTTCTTCTTCAGTTCATCAGTTTCATGAAATTCCTTCATGGTCAATTCCAGTTTCTCAAGAAGTTGCTGAAGAAGATAAAGCTGCTGCTGTTTCAAAAAGCCATAGTCAAGCTGAGAAGAGACGCAGAGACAGAATTAATGCACAGCTTGCAACTTTGAGGAAGTTAATACCCAAGTCTGAGAAGGTAATATCTCTTTCTTGATTAGTTGATCCAGCTAAACGCTCAAATTTAAGGCTGCTGGTGTTGTTTGGGTAACAAAAGGTTACGTTGGCTATTTGGTTTGTTTTGAAAAACAGTTTTTTTCTTTTAATTTGGTTTTTGAACACAAAACAAATGACAGGGAAAGACTGTTTATCTAATAAATATGCTGCAGATGGACAAGGCAGCTTTGCTAGGAAGTGTGATACAGCATGTGAAAGATCTGAAGCTAAAAGCAACGGAAGTGAGCAAAACGTTGACAATTCCAGCGGAAGTTGATGAAGTTATTGTTGATTGTGATCAAGCTCAAGCTGCAGCCAGTGCAACAAATGCTAACAAAAGCAAGGGGAACATATTGATCAAGGCCTCTATTTGCTGCGAAGATCAGCCGGAATTCTACAGGGAAGTCATCAGAGTCCTCAAGAACCTGGGACTAACTACTGTTAAAGCTGATATTTCAAGTGTTGGTGGAAGAATCAAAAGCATTTTGGTTCTTTGCAACAAAGAAAGTGATCATCAAGAAAGTATTTCCTTGAGCAGAAGCTTGAAACAATCACTCCATTTAGTTCTAAGTAGAATGTCATCGTCATCTACGGCCTCAAACTATCGCATCAGAAGCAAGAGGCAGAGATTGTTCTTTCCTTCTCAATGATTTCTCAAAATAATTTAAGCAAATAATATATTTTTAGATTTTATTTTGTAACACTATTTATGGCCTCTTTTTCTTCCTTCTCGATTGAACTTTCACCTTGACATATCATCATCCCCCATGTTCGGTCTAACCATAGATTAATTATACGAGTCAGAGAACGAAGTGGATTTCATAGTGTGACACCACTTTACCCGTGCAATGTTTGCTTCCTGAAAAGCAATTTTACTTTTCCTCCTTGATATCACGATATGCTAATGCTGAAGTGAGTGTCTGGATGATGATGCATTTCATTATTGATGATGTTCCGTAAATGTCCCATTCCACCTCTTCCTCCAATATCAGCCTTCTATTTTCTGCACATCATGTCACCACTACGAGATATGATCTTAAAAAGAAGCACTTCAAACTAAAAGCACTTCTAACTAAAAAGAACTTTCAATTACACCTTAATCTTTTCGTTTGCACTGTGCTGTTAAGGACAACTTAACTAACTGTTAGTGAGGTGAGTTTTGGTTCGGCTCTCTCTATATAACGGCTCTGTCACAAACGTACTCACCCACTCATATTCCCATGATTAACTGCAACAATTGCCGTTACGATTTGTCAACCCTCTCTCTCTCCTCCATCACCTAATTCCCCGTAATCTCCGAATGCAGTTGTTTGACACACCTCTTTCAGCTAACCGATGCCCGTTACCACTCCTTACGTCACCGTTTTAATTTTTTCATTTTTACCCTCAAAGTTTACACGATAAGATGGGAAACCTAACTGCCGCAGTTCCGCATTTGTCAAATCCAAGCCGTTCGTTGAAAGAAAATAAAATTCCGTTATTTCCAACGGTTTTTATGTTTAATAAAAAAAAATCTAATTTTTTAAAAATAAATAAATAAATAAATTCAAAAATGAAACAGAAACAAACGCGCATATAACTTGCAAAGTCGTTATTTGAATGTAGCAGTTTTACGGTTCACACCAACAACCCTTTTGAAAACGGTTAAACCCCTTCTTCTTATAACCCCAACCTCGCCACAATCAAGAAACAGGTATGCATTTGGTTTTTCTCATCGATTTCCCTTTTCATTTTTAATGATAAAGTATATGATGATGAGCAGCAGTTCATCTTCTATGAATAAGAGTAACCACAACAATCGCATCAAAGGCTCGTGGAGTCCCCAAGAAGATGCTACTCTGATCAAACTTGTCGACCAACATGGCCCCAGAAATTGGTCGATGATAAGCGCAGGGATACCTGGTCGATCGGGAAAGTCTTGTAGGTTACGCTGGTGCAACCAGCTGAGCCCCGACGGTGCAGCACCGTCCGTTTACCCCAGCGGAGGACTCGATCATTATTCGAGCGCATGCTGTTCATGGCAATAAGTGGGCTACAATCGCACGTTCGTTACCCGGTCGTACCGATAATGCTATAAAGAATCATTGGAACTCAACTTTACGTCGAAAAAGGGTGGGTGAGTTGTCGTCCGAGTCGAATTCGGCAGTGAAGCTCCCGGGTTCGGACGATTCTGTTGAGTCGGATTCTGACTCGGGGGTAAAGCGACAATGCTTGCGTGATTCACAGGAGCAGGATAGTTATGATGCAGACGCAGGTTTTGCGGGCCCCGAGACTTTGTTGACGTTATCGCCGCCCGGAGAGAGCGTAGTTTTGGGTGCTGGGGATGAGAAAGTGGAGGAGGGTACGGCAGGGGAGAACAAGGAACGTGACCGAGAAGGGATGATTAAGAGGGAACGAAGGGACAGATGCACGGTGGAAATGGAAGAGTCATGTTTGTTGAAGGTCGTCCAGCGTATGATAGCTGAAGAGGTTAGGAGTTACATCGACAGTTTACGCGCTGAAGATGGGATTCACTTCTCTGCCCAAAAGTACCCATGAAAATTTTCCCTTCCTTTTTCCTACTTCTGATATTTTAATTTTGATTTATTCAGTCTTACCGTTCTGTGATTAATGAATTTCTCTCGGCTTGGACCAGAATTATGCTCGCGAGACTCGAGCTATCCACAAAATGCCAGCCAGTTGTAAAAATTAATGAATCAGTTCCTAGGGTTACAGCATGGCTTACGTTACCAGTTTTGTGATTCCCCCTCGGAAATACCGTAAATATTCTTCGTTTGAGGCTTTTGAAACGTCTAACAATTGCGATAATCAAAAAGCGTTTTCCCCGTACATTGCACAGATGCGTTGAGAACGGCAGTGCAATCGCACGCAAAGACAGCAACAACCCTTAAGGTCTGGCAGCATGCGAATCAATCAATAAATACAGTTCAAGATTACCTTCTAAGGCCCAATCTAGGCCTGTCCATTTTAGGATATCCTACAACTGAAGGTTGCAACAGAATAATGAGCAGAAGAGTATGAAAAAAGTGGTTAGTAAAGAAATTTATAAACGTTACAAACTCTGAATCAGTAGCTATAAAGACTCACAAAAACGTTCCCATATCTCAATCATGAACATAGCAACACTCACAGGGCACACTCATATGTCTTGAGCCAGAATCATATACTACTCCCCATGAAGACATAAAACATAGCACACTCATAGTTCTAGTTGCCATGCGCCCAGAGACATAATTGAATCAGCCCCCAGAGACAAGGATCCAGTTGCTATGAGCTGAGCATACACAGACACGAGGAGTACAGTCTACTAGACATATTTAAGCGAGAGGCTGCGATATAAAAGTTTTACATGTTATACAAGTTCTACAGACTGATTAGCATAGACTTGCATTCTTAACAATCTGCATAAAGCCTCCAAACCAACAACATAACATTTGAGAATTAAGAAAGATGGCACCCTCTGATGGCCGGTCCCCAAAATTACAACTTCAAAGTGCAGGATATATAGTCACTCAAAGAGTATAATCTTCTATCAACTTGTAACACCACAGGATTTCAATGTTTTGGAAGTGAAAATGAGCTTCGCATGCCCAACTACTCATATCATTCCTCATTTCCCCTTTGGTTTCAATGTCAATGACCAAGGCATACAGCCATTTCCAATACATAAGGGCTTGACTAAAATTCAAGACTACACCAGCCGGACCCATTGTAGAAAAAACCTAGCTTCATGGGCTAAAACGATTTAACTATCTAATAAACATTCCCTTCCAATGCTCATGGGAATTGATTATATGCCCTTGATTATATGATAAGTACGCACTGGGACCTAACCAAATGCCTTTTTCTTGTATAATAGTTTTTATCCTAAATAGGTAAACCCCCAAGGTCATGGGCACTGAAACCATCACACACAATAGGCTAAAAAACTAATTTCAGAAAACATGACAATACGCATAAATTTAGAACACAATAATAAGAGATAAAGCATAATCCCATTTCAAGCTAATAAAACGGTTTACTGGATCCAACAAAATGTATTAAAACTTTAAACAACAATCCCGAATATCACAACTTAAGGACCAAACAACAAAGGAAACAAAATGCGCCGCATCAAAGAAGACTACTTGGATCTCTGCCTCATCTTTCGGCGCTTCCTCTTCAGCCTCCTCATACGCTTCTTCTTCCACTGCGAACACGCAAAAAACAAAATTCAAAACAACTTCGATAAATTTGATCAATGAGCACAAGGATTTGAAGAAAATGATAATCTGAAGGTCGAGCTTACCTTGGCTCTCATGGTGACAAGGTAATGATATAGGCTACTTCAGTCCAAAACCCTAATTGCTAAGGCGATGATGCGCTACGGAAGGAGAAGGACATGTGACTTGGGGGGTTCGCGTACTATTTATAGGGTTAAAAAAACCCCTAAAGACGGTGCCGCAATCAACGACGTCGCAGGTTCGAAAGAATTGCCAATTGGTCCGGGCTCATTTTGGCATTGGGCTGTACTGATTTGGGCTTCAACCATGATATCTTGTCGATTAGTGATGCGAGTGGAGGCTCAATAGAAACGGTCAATTTCGATTTTTACTCTCTTATATTCATAAAATGAACTGAATCTGTCCTAATTTCAGAGAGAACTGGGTTGGAATTTCAGTTTCTCTTACATTAATCTGTTAAATTTTACTAGTTGAATCAATACGAGATCCATAGAAGGCGTACTCGTGTAGACAACCTGTAGTGACTCTGACAAACTGGGACTTGTCTTCAAACAGGGACGATGCGGAGTAGAATCTCAATTACTTCACCCTTTGGAGTGACATGTCCTACGAGTCTACGCTCCTTGCTGTAACAGCGAAGATAAGATTTTTCTAGGAAGAGAACATTCAGTTTTGATTATCACTTCATAATTCATTTATTGTCAACTTGAATAATTTGCCTGATACTGACAGAAAGCATAAGATAACATGTTATCCTAATTTGTTATACAAAATAATTACGTAGGTGGAAGAAGTTGGAGCTAGAAAACACATAATAGAAATGAAGAGCAGCAAACAGAGCCGAAACAGCTTATGCCAGTTGTAGAAGATGAATCGGCCACATGTAAAATACCCCCACAAACTAAAACGCCCATGTCTCCACCACAGTCCTGCCCATTACTAGCTTCCTTCAACTGCTCATTCACCCGCTCACATTTCAACGTTATATCAACAAACCAAACCAAGCCAGCCCGCCTCAGATATTCTCTTATTTCTTAAATAAATGCAACAACTTCTGGAATCAAGACTCTCTCCCATGCAATTGTTTCATTCCTCTGAATTCTCATTCTCTCACCAAATCCTCACAATCGTTTGCAAATATACAAGTTCTTCCAAATAATGGACAATTTTTATATTTAATATCAAGATTTTAAATAGAAACTCATCGAAAATAATAATAAAAATTATCTAAATATACATTCAACATGAAAACCCAAAGGCGAAAGAAGTTAAAAGAATTACAGAGATGAATTAACGTACTACATTAAAATACGCATAATTTACAGAAAAATACTATATTAAAAATGGAAAAGCTAATTGATACTCTATACAGCAGCAAGGTTGGTTGGTTTTTTGTTAATGTTGTTATGGTTTGCCGTTGGGGTTTACTGTGTTACAATGGAAGGAAGAACTGAGTCAACTCGTAGAGAGTTCCTACAAAGTGGGCAACTCGAGCGAGTTCTGAGCCACATGTCAACACACTCACCGTGGTACCAGTGCTGACACTTGGGTAAAACCTTCACCTTATCACCGTCTTCAAAAACGCCAAGGCATATACAACACTCACTTCCGTCCGAGTCTCCAACATCTGCCGTCGACTTTGACCGGTGCAAAATTATCGGCAACGTGTTAATCGCCGCGGGATCGAGCCCCTGCGGGAACGATGGCGGCGTTACGAGGTGTGCGTCAGTGGTGGAGCGGCGGTAGAAACGACAGACCCATCGCGCGTAGAGAAAGAGAAGCGTGACGAGTAAAACGACAGCGAATAGGACGACGATGAAGAAGAGGGCCCGCCCGCGGATTTGGAAGTTGTGGTCGTCGAGCTCCTCGTAGCTCCAGTGAAAGGGCTGCGATTCTTGTGATACCATTGTGATTTTTCAGTGTTGGCTATGGACTAATTGTTGCGACCGCACGGGGGCTGCGAGGGATTGTACATAGCGGAACTTTCCAAGGCAGCTTGTGGAATGTAAAGGAACAGTCTTGCAACTACATGTAACATATTACATGTCGCGGACTTTGGATATTTCTGTACAAAGAACGTCAGCGTACTCGCATCCAGAGCGCGTGGTAATGAGACTGAAAATATCTAAGGATTCTGTAACTCGCGAGTGACAAAGATTTAGTAGTAATAGATATTTAGGAATCTCTCAAACTCTCTCTCTCAATCAACTTGCCAGATTTCCGCAGAGATTTTGAAAATGAGTGTTGGATTAAAGTGCAAGCAATTAAGTCCAAGCGCTATTAAATTAAAGGGAATCGGACGATTAAAGCTCGGTTGGAGGATATTCAACTCCACTTTTGAGATTAAAATTGTTACATCTCATGCATAAGAAGCAAAAAGTAGGTTATCTTTATTGATGTTTCGGCTGTTGAGCTGCATCCATGTCGAAAGTTAAGTTGCGAAATCCACCAGGGCTTGTGCCTACTGGAAGTTCGGACCTATCCATCACATCCAGAAGTGAAATGCCCACCTCATTGCATGGCCAGTAAGAGAGTGGAGGCATGAAATAGTTCAAAAATGGGTGAAACGGCACCACTTTTGATTGATTTTATTGTGGAAAATTTTTCATTTTCGACAGCCATCCAGAGAACGAAGGACCAGAATTATGTAAAAAGGGGCAGAGAACTCGGTTAGTTTTGAAACCAGGACCACCAAATAGTAGTAACTAGTTGAAAGTAGAGTTGATTGTTTGCTGCAACTTTAATATTACAACATTGCAATTTGCCAAAGTCAAGTTGCTCTGAGGGCAATGTAGCTTGGCAGTGGCCGCAGACCCCAGCACAGGCCACTGCTTGGTCTCGTTGGACCCCCCAATTTCACATGGTTTTATATCATGGCCAACAACTTGATACACACGGGCTGATATATGGAGACTGGCGTTCATCCTACAGTAGCCACTTAGATTGGTTGTTCGATTTCGATCTATTCAAATAAAACTCGGTTACTATGCTGTTTTGAACAAGGTAAGGCTTTGATGCATTCAGCTGCACCTTATATGCTGTTTTCTTTACCTCATTTTATGTTATAATTTTCGCTATAATCTCCAACTTTTATTGTATTTAGAGAAACTGTGAATTGCGTCCACAAAAATTTGAAAATTACGATAAAAGAATTAAAAATTACATAAAAAAAAAGTTAAATAAATTGCTGATATGTTTATTGCAGCTGAATCCACCATGATCCCTTTGAACATCTACTGACCCCTAAATATGTGCCATGCCATCTCCAGCCTTCACAGGAACCAAATAATTAAAACACAGAACGAATAGCACAGATGAGCAGTTTTATAGCGGTTTGTTTTTTTGGATTCACCGAACTTTCATAGACATCGTACGTATGTATTATTAGACATGATGAAATTCTGTTGTTCGTTATATTTCTTCTTATCAACTAGCAATAACAAATCTATCATATAAAATCTCAGATTTAGAGAGAACCGAGATCCTGATTCAATCCCGCTACATCTGAATTCCAAATACAAGCTGAAGTAGGCCTGAAATATTCTACAGATCAAACTTTACTGCCCAAGTTATCATCTGCTATGAATATGTCGTATGTTATAATGATTGTTCTGTGAATTATATGTGAAAGTGGGGTTCACTCAGTTAAGATTTCAGATTGTAAACAGATGAACATTTGTCATTTAGGTGTGCGTGATTTGTGTGAAGTTCAACACAGAGACAGTGTGCTGGCAGATAGAACATGGGTCATGGACCAGCTGCAAAAGATGTCTGTGTGCCGAGACTGATGGCCTTATTTACATCTGCTTAACTGTTTATTTGTCCATTGCTCTTATCATTAGAAGGAAATAAAATAATGGGTTACAATGATCAGTTAACAATCAATTGAAAAGATCTGTTGTGTACAATTGCGTACACGATACACAGAGATGGAAGTAGATAGAAATCTACAGTTCCAGATAATGTTTGCATGAACAAGAGTTAATAGCCAATTCAAAATTACAGTAGCTTCACCAGTTTGCAATTTTGAGAGTAACAAAATTCAGCCAAGAGTAAGAGTTCACGAAACCTACAGAAACAGGAAAAGTCATGAAAACATAACTCATGAACTCCAGCTGGTTCGAAGAAAATGAGCAATCTTGTAAGGAAATTATGAATCATGTATAATTTCATCAAAGTAATCTTAAATTGAAGTTCCGAAAGGTCTGCACCTGCTAAAAAAATCTGTTCAGCCTATGTAACTTGTTGCGTGATTCATATATTTATGAATACAACCACAAAAAAGAAATGTTTCATTAGAAAGCTGCAACGTCCATACTTCCTGCTCTTAACACTGCATAATGATCAACATGGAGAATTTTTATTATTTTTCTTGCTTCAAGTTTGAAGTTACAAAAGCAATAAATCAAGGTGACCATGTATTCAAACTCTCCGGTTACATCACAGGGTAGACACCATAAACAATTACAATTAAACACACACACACACACACACACATATCAAGCATAAGCAGTTAATTCAAAGTGATACAGATCCTCCTGAACAGAAGCTACTCTTATTATATATATCAAATAAGATCTTCAGTCATAGAGGTAAAGAAGTTCAAATTTTCCCCAAATACATTTCATCTGTCACCAACTCAAGCCAAATACGTTATCTAACATGAGGAATCCAGAATGACAAATCTAAGAACCAATAGATGTAGAAACTAGAAAGTCAATAAAATTAACCAAGATCAGCGTAATATTCATGACCAATTAAGATGCTAACAAGAAAGCAACTCCATATGCACTCCATTCAATTAATATTTCTTTTGGGTTCTAAAACTTTCATGTTAAGTATTTCATACAGATACATTAAGAGCCTATCATATCAAGTTTCACAACAAAATCTTTCTCTTCAGTTTTTCAAACTAGCACCTGTAATTATCCCTTAGGTCTAATTATTCAATCAAGTATAACTAAAAAATATATATATATATATAATTAAATATCTGCAATATTCATTCCTTGTGTTAAAATCCATTACCAGTGCTATAGCTAACCCTGTAGAAATTACTAATAATTTCTAAAAAAAATTCTGCCCACAGAAATGTACTGTTCCAATATCTGAAATTTCATAACCTCTTCAGTTGAAGTCTGTCTCTTCAATAGAAAACAATGTAAGAAAATTTTCAATGAATTGTAATGATAGATTCCTCTATTTGTTTAATTTCCTACAAAATGATGCAAAACGATGGAAATTAACACAATTACATATACATGCAGGCTAGATAGGGAAAGAAATGGACATATTTTCATGTAATGAAGATAATGATGAGTTATATTTTTCACAATGAATTTACAATGAGAATTTTTCTTTGGTTCAAAATTTCCTTCATGGTGAACTACATGCAAGAGTCCCTAACCCTAGCGGCAGTAAAACCCTTACACCCCATCATCAATTACCAGTGAAATACAAATTCGAGCCTCGATCGAGATCAATCCTTAATTTATACGAATAGGGTATATAAAACAACGTGCAACATAAAAAAAAAGAAGGGTCATCAATTATATCATAACCCGCTACCTGTAGATATAATAAGTATCTTGTAATCACTTGTAAAAGAGCCTCTATTTCTTCTTGTTCTTTGTCTTGATGAACTAGAACTTGAACTTCAATTCTGTGATTGCCCGGATTGTCCTTTTCAAGAGTTCAACAAGATGAGATTGACTCCATAATTTCGCAAAGTTGCACTTGAATCTAGCAAACTTTCTTCTTTAAGGCAATAGAAAATAGATCCACACATGTATATATATATATATATATATATATATATATATATATATATCCAATTGAGAGAACTTTTAGAACTTGCATGCAATCCCGTTCACAAACAATCATGTAGAAAATAAAAGATCAAACAAGAAAGGATCAGCATAATCCCAAAGACAAGTTGATGGGTACTCCTCATCGTTTATCAGCGGCCACATGGACGGAGATCCCTGTCCAACTGAGATATTCGGATCTGGATCCGCTGGTGCAAGTACGGCTTGAGTTGAGAGAGACAATGTTGAACCCATGGAACCGACAATTGAGTTTATATCATGGTACAAACAATTTTGATTGTGCTGTTGATGATGATTAGGGTTTGCGTACGAGGACGTTGTGGGGACTGGATCAATTGGGTTAACACTATTCATCCCATCAGATAGTTGATGACGATTCTGAATCTCGCACTGTTGCATCATTTGTTGTTGATTTTGTTCAATGTCATGGGACAACACGGTAGAACTAACACTAACGACATTCGGATAACCCCCGTACGGCACAAACCCAGACGAAGATGCCAGACCCGCCGCCATTGAAGTCGGATTAACCAGCGGAGATGAGCTAAAGAAATTGAACCCAAACCCTGACGGACGAGGAAGCAAAGGCCTTAGGGTTTGCTGCTGCTGCTGCCAAGATGACGATCCGCCGCGCGAGGAAGAAGACTGAGGCGATGAAGATCTCGAAGGTTGGAGATTGAGTTGTGCCCTGGCCCCGTAGAGAATGATAGCGGCGCGGTCATACGCACGCGCCGCATCCTCCGCCGTAGCAAAAGTGCCAAGCCACTTACGCGTCCGTTTTCGTGGCTCTCGGATCTCAGCAACCCATTTACCCCAGCTTCTTTGCCGCACTCCTCTGTATCTAAACTTGCCGTTATCTGGTCCACCTCTGCCTCTGCCCTTCTTGCCATTACTACTAGTATTAGCATTGCTGTTGTTGGAGCCGTTGGTGTATTTGTTGTCACTGGTCGTAGTAGTGGTGTTATCAGTGCTTTTTGTGTCATTTGTGGTGGCAACAGTAGTGATTTCTTGGGGAAGGTGAGGAGTTTTGAGGCCCGAGTCGTCCATTTTTAAGCTTTGTATATGCTTTTAAGAATTTAAGTGAGAGAAAGATGGAGACTGGCCTCGTTTATTGGTGTTGCTGATGACGTACTGCACGAAATAGAGGAAGATTGTCCAGTGTGCGGGTTAATTTTTACTGTCGTCGTTATTAATGGTGGACAAGGGCGGTGATCACTCGCATATACAAGCGAACATAATGTGAAAGAGATGGGATGGGGATTGCTGCGTAGCGAAAGAAGGAGACTGAAGAAGACTGAACTTGAGCAGTTTGGTTTTGGAATTTGGAATCATTTATTATTTTATTCCTTCAAATTTTCAAGGTTTCATATTGGGAAAATCCTATGAACTTTCTGCCTAAAAATGGAAAATACTGCGAATCAATATTCTTTCCAATGAGCCATTCTTGTCGCTTCCTTTGCCACGGGTGAATGATTGTTTCATTAGCAACGGACGAATCATATTATTTATAATTTTTTCTTTTGCTTAATTTGGGGTGAGTGATATCGTAATTATTTAGGTTTCTACTCTAATGATGTGGCCTTCACTTCATTTGACACAAGAAAATTTTTGAAATAATACTTGATATGTTATGATTTGAGGACTGTTAATAGCTTCTGAGCTCAAACTTATCAATCCAATTTCATTGTGCAGTTCAAGCAAATTTGGGCAGGCATCATCATTATTTTTAGTGATATGTTATGATAGGAAGAGTTTTTATTTTTCTTTTTCAAAGCGAGAATATTTGCTCCCCCCCCGCCACTTTGTAAAAAGCAAACTTTTAACTGCGACAACTGGGAATGCAAAACTTCATATGCAATCCACTATGAAATTACGGAGCAATTCAGAGACAACTGTGTTTTTGTTTTCCAGGACACAGTTTTACGACAAACAAGTCAAGATGTCTGTCTGAATACTAAGACAACTTCGTCATAAAACAAATAATACATAGAACTAGCGGTATGTCTTAAAATTAAGAGGTACGTACTCATGTTGGATCGTATATATAAGATAACTTCCTCACGTGAAAAAAAAACTACTACATATGATTCAACTTTGTTTACGATTAAAAGAGAAATATAAAAGGGGGCAAAAGCAATAATAAAATATTACCCACAAGTTTCCCATCGGAAGAATGGGGTCATAGCCAATTGCATGCAAAGATGAGGTGTCAGCACGAAACGCAAACCACACAAGGATCGTTTGTAAAGACAGCCGGCATGTTGTGGCCCGCCACCTGCCACCCAGTTCCTCGGTACTCGCAATATATATTTTTTTTTCACAAACCCAGTTGGACCGTTGATTTTGTCTGACGATGCTTGGGTGAATTTTCCTGTCGTTTGTCGTCCTATTTTGGAACGAGCATATTAGGTGGTGGGGCTTGTAAATTGTCAGGATCAAGGAACTGTTCCATTCTCAGCCACAAGTCGTTGTTACAAATTTTGTTCCAACCAACAATTTTCTTATTCTAAGTTCTATATTTTAATTTTCTATTGCAAAAAAAAATCAGATCGTAGAATAATAACGTGGTGGCAGACAATTAAATTTAAAATAACTATAAATATATCTAACATTCATCACAATTTTTTTTTATGATAGATTGTGGCATGACATAATGATGCGGTATAATCATAAATACTTAAATGTATGGTTAGAATTGCAGCTTGTCTGCCATTTTTCTTTAGTATATGATGCCTCGCCTATCACGGCCCCGAAAGCAAATGAAACTCAGGGAGCTTTGTGAATCTTGTCAGGGGCATGGATTCTCTGTTGGGCTTCAATCCAATTCAGGGGCATGAAAACATATCGGCGTCTCCAGTATCCCACGACAGAATCTGGAGGGATTCCGACTTCTCAATTTGTTTAATTTTGTATACAAAACATTGGTAATTTATTTATTTTTTTAATTCATCGTCTTTTGCCCGAGAAACGAGGAGCATAATATCAGTCTGGAATTGTAAGCATTCACAATTTCAAAAGGATTGGGACAACAGAGACTCCTGTGGCATTATCGTTGGTGTAGTCAATTGGCTTTTTTCCCAGGAAACGATCAGAGAATTGGAAGTCGTGGTCGTGCACGCAATCTGCTCACGCTCACGCCCAGCCTGGTTTCTGAGGTTAATATGCCGCCAATTTGTCAGGCCAACAATATGCATTCATTATTCTTGTTTCGTTTCTAAACCCAAATTAACCGGTGGTTTAAATCTTTGCCGTTTTTGTAAACAACAGTCCCAGTAGAGACTGCCGGATATCTAAGGAGAGTCGACTTGCTTGCAAATCTTGTACACAATACAGGGATAATAAGCATCAACAATAAGCTGCTATGTCATTATTTTTTAATTGTTCTATAAAATCTTGACTTCAATTTCATTCCGAGTAAATAGCATACACACTTGCCTTGAAATTAAATCACACTGGACAAAATAAATGGCCAGCATGGGAATTGAAAGTGCGACTGCCCTTCATGTTAAGGTAACAGAACAGTCACTTCATTGGATTTACGAGTGAACGTATTGGAGGGTTAAATTTCTGTGTTCCTCACCAGGATAGACTCCTCGCCAAGTGTTCATACTTTTCAACCGCACTTGTTGGGAACGCCAGCGTCACCGCAACTCCATTCGTTTGATTGAAAACGGGCAGAAAAAAAAGGGCCAAATCTGTCGTAGCACCCGGGGACCCACGTGAATTGGCTTTCCCATCCCCAAGTCATCCTTGTCTGAACCTAGCCTTGACCATTGTGAAATTATCAATGCCCCGGCTGACTCGGGACACGCACTTGACTGACTCACTTAGTCTGCTATAGATTTCACAAACTCGTTATCTACTCTCTCTTTTTCTCTTTTAACCAACATTGTCGCATACCCTAAACCCTTCTCTGTCAAACCCTTGACGCTTGTTTGTGAGCAGCCGAGTACGAGCGCGTTGCCGTAGTAACCACTGGATAAACTTGGGTTAACTCGATTACGTCTATCAACACTGAATAGAAGCTTCAATACTTGGTTTGGCCGCAGATTTAGTGCTCTCTCCCTACATGAGCCGAGAGATCTTCAAATGACGTATAAGCTAACTCATTGTCTAGACACGTCGATAAATAGAGTTTCTTTAGCTCGTTTAAACATCTTCTATCAAAGGTCATTTAAGAAGGAGCAAACCTTTCATTGGAGAAACAAGAAACGAGCCTACAGAGGACAGGAACTCTCTCGAATTCTGGACGACTCAGCGAATTTACACGACTAGGTTTTACTAGAAATGGGTTCAGTAAATGGCGATCCCAGACGGGTTTTGGCTTAAAATCATGGAGTTGAAGTTGTTATTGATAACTCTCGGACAACTCGGCGAACAAGTTGAGAAACTCAGCACTTCCAGTACGGTCGCAAACACAATGGTTAACACCAACACCGAGCGTTGCCGCTCCATCTTTTACCAAAAGTCAGCTGGACGACGATAGGTGGGTCCCCTTTAAGAACATCTGCCATGTGTAACGACATCAGTTTACTCCACCGAGTAACGTCTTTCGGTTCTCCTTCAAACTCGTTGATCGTATGATCAGAAAAAGCTTCAATGAAGATCGCACCTTGTCCTCGACAGACAACTTCCAAACACGAGCCATCTTGTTTAGCCCAGACTTGACCGTCTAGCGGATAATACTGAATCAACGCTCGAGCCAACACACTCCTAACACGAGCGACGGTGGCAACTGGGTCTAAACCAGGGTGAGCCCTGCAAACCAAGAGTTACTTAATGGTAACACGCGAAAAAAAAAGCTGAGTATCAATGGCTGAAAGAGACAAAACCCTGGTTGGGGTTGGTTCAGCTAGGGAAATAACAGTAGCTTCCTTGACGTGCACAGAATTCGGCATGTTTTTGTTTCTAATTCGGCTTTGTTTTTGAAATCTTCTGACGGTGGAGTTATATCGTGAAGGTAAGCACAAATTTGGTCCACAAGTTCGGTGACCAAGTTTGGTGTCGTTGTTAACTTATTTATATAAGCAAAGCCATGTGTATCATTTCTCTGTCTGTGAAAAACTAATATCAAAACAAACGTTAACGGCTTGGCTTTGGTTTCTGTCTGTTCGGCGTACAGATGAAGCTGATCAAATTTGTTTGTCAAATTGTGAGATTTCCATGGCCTAAAAAAAATCGATGGACGTGGGATGCTGATACCTGTCTGTCCGAATTGCTAAGCTAACGTGCGCAGTATGTTACTGAAATGAATGTATTGGTGTCATGATACAATGTTTCTGGGTAGGATATGTGCCAAAGGAGTAAGATAGATTTGGAACGATGTTTTAAGAAATTGCACCCAGTTTCCATATATACATATATATGTATATATATAAGACAATATGCCGTGTGAAAAGAGATGATATGTCTATAAATATTGGTGATGTGTAAAGACCCTTAATTATTTTTAAGATGACAAGAGCCACCATATTTCGGTTCTTATCATCGATATTTTGTGAAAGAAAAAGAATAATAATGAACTGCCAAATTAATAGTATATCAATGCCTTTACATCTGTTCTTTGATTTCAGCTTGTCAAAGAGTAAAGAATTGGGAATTTGTGTCATGTATGTATTACAATGTAAAAATTGGACTTTAATTACGTTACATTGGAGTACATTTTATATTTAAAAATTTTTGTTACTTATAATTTATAATATTAAAAAATTTGACTCTATTTTAAATTTTTATATAAATTATTTTATGTTACATATAATAAAAATTTTTAATATATAAAATTCATTCCAACATGACGTTAATGATCCCATAATAATTGTATTGCAAGGTTAACAAATAACTCTCTTCGCAGTCAAGAATAGACGTCGATAAACAGTAGCAGCTGTCGGATCATGGACCCATTAGAATCAAATGGGGATAGCAATGTCTGCTGGAAGCATCTGGATTTTCCTTCACATATAAACAATAAACTTTTGGAAATTCGATGTGCCAAGTAACCATTGGGTTCCTAGAGATAAGACTGCAAAAATGGTATTTTCTTGTATGCTGTGTCTTGTCCCATCTACAAATATCCGAATACTCGAGATAAATCCATAAATGAAATATATACTCAGCCAAATACAATGATAATCACATGATCACGTTTGTAATCAATTATCAATCAATGTGTAAAAAAGTGTTAATATAATCTTCTGAGGTCATTCTGTATTGTTGTATTATTTTATAAAAGAATTTTTGAGTTCTTTTTCATTTTCTCTGGCTTCTTCTTGTTACAAGTAACCATCGGTTAGATTCGAATATACACACGCAATTATATATGAATATTTTTCTTCAGCGGAAGTAATTAAGCATGCAGATTATAACCAGGAGCCTAGGGGGATTCTCCTAAAGATATACAACTGTGGCCGTCTTTAATTTGCATGGTTGACTCAATTATATTGGTTTTCGGAGAACGTATTGTCTAGTGGGGACACGAAAGTCGTATCCTAATTTATTTGCTGAGACAAGGAGCTACGTTATTGAAGTTGTCCCTCCCTCAGTGCTAAGAACGATGAGAGCCCTTAAGTTTTTCTCTTTTATACCAGCTGTAGATATGGACTACATTAGTAAAGTCGGGATTTATGTATAAGATGTCAACTGATTATTCAAGCGAACACTTTGCAGAACCTGAATTTTATTTATGAACAATGGAATTGAGGGGGAAAAGGGTTCAGAATAGATATAGTGAATGTATATAGCAGGCTAGCTCCTACATTAATGATTCAAATTCTCACAATTTCTTATGCAGATTTCCATAAGCTGGGCCCCTGCCCATTAATTTTGCCCACCAAATGGATTATGAATGTGCATGCATGAAGGGTATTTTGTGCCGAAGATACTAAACAACTAGCAGAATAATTTGAGAACGCCGACGGTTTGTGGATCTACTGTCTGCTATCCGTAGACTTGCCTCAAGATTAAGGATTGAATTAGTTTTATAATTGAGATTTAGTGTGGGGTTTTGTTTTGTATTGTCTAATATTAGTTCTGATTAGCTTTTTTAATTAATTACTGCTAAAGGTACTCCACTACTCCTGGATTTTTGCAACAACGCAGGATTCTTTCATTTTTTTTCTCAGAATCATTCACTTAAATCACTACTTTCAAATATTATAACTGAAATGAATCTTGATGGCCACGTCCCTCCAAGTTCTAGTGGCACGTGAATCAAACTCTGTAGCTAATTATAAGCCGCATACACTATAGGATGAGCTTCTCCGAACGATTCTTATACATTTAACTTGGAATTTGATCCTTTGGCAGGAATTAGGTTTATAGGACTCTGTGACTGTCAATGGTTTGTAGGTTTTGTCCCAGGACAGCACCTTCATGTTTCCCAGCTTAAATCATAATGGCCATGGTAACTGGTTCCCTCCTGCCCACCAAGTGCAGCTCTCAACTTGATTATGTAAAATCCTAAAATATTTTGCAATCATCATGGCCATGCAATAGATGTTCCGAAAGCATTTTGACATTACAAAATACACTTTAATAAGCACCTTTACGCAAACGAACAAGAAAATAAAACCAGATTATTATCTGCACTGCCGCATATTTTACAGTCACCAGAATCTTAATTGATGGGCCTGAGGGTAAAGTTCACCATTCCAGTTGAAATGAGCCTCGAGTATAGAGTGAGGCTATCTACTCACGCCTTTCCATGAAAGTAAGTGTATTGGGTAATAGGAAGGGGTGCATTTTAGGTTCATTCCCGATGTATAAACCCTAATGTCAATCCTCTAAACAATGTGCTCTCCCGATGCGTCCGTTAAACCCCAAGCGAAATGTCACTTCTCCGGAAACTCCGGAAGAAATCTCTTATTCCTCAATATATCCTCACCACTGGCTGCGCAAACGATTTCCCGGACGAGCCCGCCAGCGCTTATTACGATTATCTCGTTAACGCCGCAGGTAGCGAAGGAGATCTCGAAACTGTGTGCCACCTCTTCAACAAACGCGTGCGAGATTGTTGTTCCAACACCGCCGACACGTTCAAGTTTATCAGCAACACAGAGTCTTCCTTATCAATCCTCGGCGATCTTTACAAAACCCTGGCTCGTCTTGACGATGGTTCTACTCGCAAAAGCGCGTGGTGGATATAATGGCAGAAGGAGAGATTGGTTTGAACGCGTACACTTTGCACGCCCTATATTGAGCGCGTTGACGAGGGGAAAGAAGATGGAGGACGCGTGGCGGTTAATTGAGTTGATGAAAGAAGTTAAAGTTTCGCCTGATATAACGGCGTGCAATTATCTCTTGACCACGTACTGCTTGAATGAAAATCTAGCGGCTGCGAGTGATGTTCTTAAAAAAATCGAGGAAGACCGATTGGGAGCCGACGAGCGTACGTACGATGCGCTGGTCCTCGGCGCGTGCAGATCGGGAAAGGTGGAAGAAGCTTTCGTGTTGCTGAGGAGGATGGTGGATGATGGACTGTAGGGATTGTATTCTACATTTGCGCACGTTAACAATGTGTTGTTGAAGCTGGGCTATTATGCGCAGGCGGTTAAGTTCGCGATGGTTTGTGGAGGGAGAGATATAAAGTTGGACGCGGAGCTATTCGAGTCACTAGCTAGCAGGCTTATTGCCCGTGGACGGTGCGACGAAGCGAAGTTCATTTTGAAGGAAATGAATGAAGGGAAACTAGTCCAAGGACTGGCTTAAACTCGTTTTGTTCAACCTCGTAACGGTTGCTGACCTCTTCTTCAGCCGCTTTCACTTGCCAATGGGGTCTTCCTTCACCCTTTTTTATTAATTCGTAATACGCTAACGTTGTAATTGAAACGCATGTGACCCAAAGCACTTTCATAAAATCACACGGAGTGGACAGTTTTGGTTCCTTGAGGAGAACAAAAGCTTTTATATTCTGAAACAGGGCTTTTCTTAAGGGTCCAGGATTCAAGATTTACTTTCAACAAGGCCATTTTACAACCTTGTCAGTGAACTAAAATTAACAGAATAAAGGAGAGTCGAGTGTGAGAGAGAGGAAGTGAGATGAAGCATAAACTTCCATATCTTGCACTATTACACTGCTTTTATAATTAAGTTACAGCGGTAACTATAAGAGGAAAAAACAATGGTACGTCAGTGGTAGACGTGGTCTTGAAAGATTTTACAACACTTAAAAACTCAAATATTATTGTGTAAATGCCTAGTTGAATAAGGTTAAACTTATGTTCAACCAATCAGAACTAAACTTTGACATAACAATGGTAACCTATGAGCACTTCCGTGAACCATAATTCACAGAAAGCAAGTTGAGGATCTGTAAGTATTTTACGATTCTATCAATTCCAGCACAATATGGGAGCCACTTAGCTTGTAGTTCCAGTACCAGCTCCCGGTACCCATCATATTCTGGTCAATGGGGTCTAACTGGGCAGCTAAACCTGAATTCCGAATTCAAATGTTGAATGAGTTAATGATTATGTTCTAATCAGCATGTGCAAACGAGAGAGTAATGGATGCATTGGTACTAGTACAGAGGTCAATGCATTTGATGTAAGAGGCACATCATTCATCAATGATTATCCACAAAAAGAAAAAACCTTCATACCCCATGTGTGCAGTGCACTTATAATGTCTGAGGTCATTGGTTGTCCGAATGTTTATCAAGATGAAACCACAGGAATGCATTTCCTTTCATTTGAAGCAAATGTAAATATGAATTCTATTGAATGTCCACTTTGATAATGAGAATGCATATTTCCCCACAGAATGATTGGTGTGGACGGTAAAAGAAAGTCAATTTTGATTGGGATGTTTGATGATTCAACAGAAAAAGAAGGCTATTAGTTGATGAATATAGAGTATATAAAATGTAAAACCTGAATTTCTAGACGTAATCTTCAATTTGTGGCCATCTGGTACTTCAAAAACATCATTACCCTGCATCAGGCAAAAAAGCAGCAGATAAAGCTTCCTGGTACAAAATATTTGCCAAGGCATGCATAAAACCAGTTAAAATGCTTAAGAAGTATCAGGAGCCAAGTAACTTTCTCAGTTGACCGAATTCCCTCGTACAAAAATACTAATTTCATGGATGATTAAGGACTTGCTGTCATTTGTTGTATATACAAGTATCCATATTATTAATTTCATTTCTCATAACACAAAAGCAATTCCATTAGGTCCTCTTGGTGGATGTCCCACTCCCTGGCATGTGACGAACTATGGTTATATGCATAAGTCACATTCTGTACTTTTTGAAAGACCTAGTAATCCGGTGCTGTATTTGCACTGATCTCACGTTAATCTAACCTTTAGAGTAACATCACTAGCCTCAAATTCAGCATTTCCGTGCAGTATGACCTTGAATGCCTCAAACCGCTGCACATCATGCTTCCAGTATGTGTTGTCTCCACTACTCCAGTCAATTCCTTCATTCAGTACTTTGACATTATGTAGTTTACATCTTCCACACCTAGATAATAAAATCACACTTGAAGCCAAAAACAAATAGCTTATCATAGAAAATTCAAACAGAGGAAACCAAATAACTTACCTGTGCCCATACTGTAATATTGGTTCACCATTCTCATCAATCTGTGTTGAGCCCATAACATTTTCAGCCACAATGATAAGGCTGCCATCAAGCTGGAAAAGAGAAAGCAGATTAGCAAAAGTACGATGATCTGTCATCACCCAATTGAACAATTTAGCAGAATATTATAACCTCAACATTCTTCCACAAAAACTCTGCAACCTCTATTTGTAACTCTGACCCCTTGGAAATGGAACCTCCATTAAACTGAGACAGTGAAGACAATGATATTACACATGTAACCAGTGGCTCAATTATAATCACCACAATTATTATGCCTAAAGCTAGACACAAAGATCAGGGAACATTTCTCAACAGAGAATATTTACATAGAGCTTATAAGTATAACAACAAAATCTTCATATAAAGGGAGACTAAAAGGTTTAAACAGCATTCACTATGCAAAGTCATAGTAAATGTAATGCTTGGTTTTAAAACAGCCGCAATAAACTTACCTTCTGTCTTGTGACCTCCCAAAGGGGGCCAAGGGCGGGATGGAGAAAGATAAGATATGGAGGTCCTGAATCAACATATTTGTCATTACCTTCAATCTGGAAAATATGAAAGAACATGATCATTTCACATAGCTTCTAAAACTATTTCCACCGGGAACCAACCGGCTGCCATCAACTCTTTTATTTTTTTTACAAGCATGAAGTGACATCCACCTCAATTCAGATGGGATAAATTTGTGCACTAATTTGAGGTGCTTCAACAAAATATACCTCAGGTAGTTCAATATTGCATGGGCTGAGAAGATCATAGGCATTGCGCACGATATCCAACAACGAACCTTCAGGAGTCTACAGAAGAGTCAAATTACAAAATTAAAATGAAGAAAATTAAAACCAGATGTGGTGGCTTCTATGTTACAAACTACAAGGTTCAAATTTGTTCATTCCAATTGATCTCATAAAAAACACTTTCGAACATTCAAGCACTACAAGGTTATGATCACAGATAATGTGCCTGGGAAAACTTAAGCATGACCTTAAAGACCATAAGATAAGAACTGGTTCATGTTCAAAATAATACAACTTCCAAGACTGACAATTATACTGCAATCCATGACAAAAGACAACAAAAACATGGTAAGAAAGAATACAAACATAACAAAAATCAGAAAACAGTTACCTGGTGTAAAGACATGTCTGCATGTTTTCTCTTCTTCTTAGCAGATGATGTTACCTTCCTTCGTTCATTGTAAACCATAAAGGTATCCAGCTCATCTTTGGACATAAGCATCCAAGATGGACTAGTTTAGTAAAAGAAGAGCATAAAATCAATAAGCGATTGAAATACTCCAGGTGAAAAACTAGCAATACCTTCTACATCCTTGTAACATCTAGACGAGTATGTATTTAAAAAATTGTCCGCAATATTTTGCATTGTGCACTCCAGCCTTCCACCAAGGACACTGCAAGTGAAAAGTTATAAGCACTTTCTATAACATATCGCTGCAAACTGAAATAGCTATATTTAATTTCCTAAATAGAACAGTATTTAAAAGAGAAGTTAATGGCACATTGACCTTTATGCTAAAAAAATCAATGAATCTAAATTTGTAATTTACATTTCATTCAAATTAATAGGGTTATAATGTTCCCAATCTTGAAAGGGCAGTAAAAATCAATCAAATTCTGTAGAATGCACATTTCTTAGTAAATTTGACAAGGAAAACAACACACAGCTACACATACAAATAAGAGTGGAAAAAAAAAGTAGTCAAAGTTGGAAAACAATGAATGTACCTGTGACAGTCTCCAAAATGATCCACATATACAATTGGCTTCTTTATATTTAGCACCATTCCCGGTAAGCTTTTTTCACTCTTACTTGAACCAACTGATTCAGCAGAAGACAAGTCCACGTATAGAATATTTGTATTGGCAGGGAAAACTGCCTGCGAGCTTAAATACCACAAACAAAGTTGACGTGGATCATTTTCTAAAACCTTGAGCATAAGAAACTAGAATAAAGGAAGCTCAAAAATATTAGATCTAACCATCAGCACCTGTTGATACTAAATGTAAAAAAATAATAAAAACAACAAAAGAAAAGCTAATCCATGATCCAAAACAGAATAAAACCCGCAAAAAAATGAACTCCTTTGCGATATAAATGCATATACTAACACATATAAACCCATTAATGTTGAAAAGAGTTTTGAATCCTAAGAGCATTTAGATGTTCCATGTTGCAGAACTTAAAATCATGTTACTTTACAATTTAGAACATGCAGACAACTGACATAAAAAAGGGAAACCACATTTAATCATGTATATCATGTTAATTTACGGCATGCAAAGGATCAAACCACATCATATAAAGTACATCCAACACTGCAAGAAATGACAGCAAACCTATTAGAAGAAAATGGTCCACGCGTGATCCCAAACTTATCAAACTCAGTGTATTCAATGCATGACAAACCATATGCCCACTTCCCGTCAAGATTCTTCTCAATTAGAACATTTATTCCTTCTGTAGCCCCTGAGCTCCTCTTGCATGATGCAAAACCCAGTTTCTGTGACATGTCCAATAAGTACTGACAATAGAAGCTATATAAAGATCTTAGTCTTCATTTTCTCATTTATTTTCTGGCTTGCTATTCCTTGACACCAGTAAGAATTTTCTCAGACAGGGACATGGCCAGAGAGAGAAGGATTTGATAATCAGACCACCAAATGTAAACATACCTTTCCATGGTGTAAACCAATTCCCGCCAATGACAAGAGGGTCAAATCTGTAGCAGCCACAACATTACTGCATAACCACAAGTCTCTGTGAAGTCCAAAGATTGGTAATTCATGAAAATTGAAAAGAATTGCAACATACTATATATAGCTAACCTGACTTGTCGGACAGTTGCACCTTTTCTTTGATGGTCACGGAACCACTTGAAGATACCTTTGTCATAAGCTAGTTTCCATATAGCACCATGACCACCAGGCTTGCATACAGGAGTAAAAGGTCCCATGACCAGCCACTGACCATCTGCTGCACTGACAGCAGGAACCAGAGGCTGGCAATTCAAAAGTCATATTTGTTAAACAGACAATATTATCCATTAGACAGACAAAAGAACATTAATTTTAAGGGAAACCATTTTAAAGAAATCCTCATAAATTTTCAACTTAGAACCTGTTCAAAAAGTTGGAAACTTGATTGACCTCTTCCAAACCATTCAAGTCTTTCACAAAGAGAAGTGACATGTTCATGGTTGTTCTTCGCTGAACTTGTCATGATTGCAACAGGGGTGATACATTGTTTTCCATTAAGCTTAAAGTACAAAAACTCTCTAGCCTTGCAATTGTGAATTAGAGTGTAATCAGTAAAAACACAATTATTCTGTTTCCATCCATAACTAACTTCTTATTGTATTTTTTTTCCCATATATGAAGCATCAATGGCGTAAAAAGAGCATTGCCAGGTCTGACAAACAGAGATTGCATACCTGAAGATCTCTTATAAGACCTTCCAATAAAGTACGTCCACAATACAGAAGCATTGCAGCAGGAAGACATTCACCCGTGTCAGGATCAACCAGACCAAGTCTGTCTGCAGAACCTCCCAGAGGGTAAATTTCGCCCAGCTCTGGCAGACCCTAAGAGAAATAAGATCTTATTATTCAAGAAACACATAAGATATCATTTATGTTAACATGACAAAAAAAAATCAACCCACAAACCTCAATTCCCCACAGAGCTGCTTGAGACGCGTACTCTGTACTTCGAGAAAGATCAAGTCCACCAGGAACATGAATTTCTAAAAACTGGCATTCCATTGATTCATGTTTGTGTTGGGGTTGGTTTGTAGTCTGCTTTTCATTTTTTGATTGGGCAAGAAGCTCCAGCACCGCTACCTGGTATCTGTAGTATGTCATTTACAGTGCCAAGGAAAATTCAAATGGTTTAACATCCAAAATAATTCTTTTGAAATAACAAAAACATATATATTTCAGGTCTATATTTCAAAAATTAAAGGTAAGTTATTGAAAAAAATGGTAGATTCCTTGTGATTTTACCAATCATCAAGTTCTGCTTCATAATTCAAGTTGCATTACTAATAACTTACCCAATAATACCACCAATGCAATCATAGAACTGGTCAATCTCTGCCAAATTCTTCAACAACTTATTCAAATCTTTAACTTGCTCATTCTCCAAAATGACATCGCTTCTATTCGCCGTAGCTTCCCCATTACTACCCTTAAAGTCCCATCTCTCGATCACCTCCACCAATGCATAAAGCGCGCTCCTAATGTCACTCCTCGCTTCGTTCTCTACAAACCCAGTCCCCAGATTCAGCACATGCTCTTGCCCCGCAGCAAGTACACACTTAATCAAAAACAAATGGTAACTGTCCAAATTTAGCGAACCTAAGGCTCTAGCCAAGTAGTTATTGTGATTGCTGAAAACGTTTTTTAAACGAGAATCGGCATCGAGAACTGCGAGTTTCTGCTCGAGTGATTTCGAACCGGAGAGTTGCGAGCGAAGTTTTTTAAGGCGGGAGATTTCCTGGTGGAAATTAAAGTCAGGTGCAGGTGGCGCATACTCTACAGGCGCGGTGGAAACGCGCGTGATGTGGGAACATGATTGTCGTGACGATGAGCTTGAAGTAGAGAAAGAAAACGACAGTAGAGGTTGAGTTTTGAAGTGGAGAGAGTGAAGAGAATGAAACGGTGTAGGTTTGGAAGTGAAGGAGAAGAGTAAACGATGCTGGAGGTTATTGTTCTGGTGAAGAATTGAAGTTGTGGACGACATTGTTATGAGAGAGAGAGGCGGAGGCCTGCCAATTGAAGACGGCAGAGAGCTTATGAAGGAAAATTTAAAATAATTAAATTAAAAAAAAATAGAAGAAGAGGAGGGATAAGACGAGATGCTGGAAGGATATACCGAGGAACCGAAGAGACAGAAAGGACACGAGAGGGAAGAGGGAGATTTTCCCTTTACTGTCAAAAACCGTGCCTATTTCTTTTTGTGCGTTGCAACTTGGACTTTGGAACAACCTGATCTGCAGCGTTGGGTTGAGACTTGCGATTGGTTGGTCGCGTACCATGTTGCTGACTTGGTGTGCTGCCGGGGACCGGGGGTGGAAGTGCCAAAACAGTAAAACTTTTGGGACATGGACACTGGATCAAGTTATGGGCTGGTTTACCTGGGCCAATATAATTGGGTAATCAAGTTTAATCAAAAAGACAAAGGAGTGGCCCAGATCCAGCGATTTGCTCTATCTTGGCGCCTGTTTCTGGACAGGAATCCGAGGAAATCTCTCTCAAATTTTGGCGTAAACATTCAAATACTGTCCATGTCCTTAGACGAAGAGTGAAAACTCTTTTCGCTTTTACTTCAAAAAATTAAATTACTAACGTTAGATTTGGGATCCAATGTACTGTTTCTTGTCATGCTCTAATAAACCTGCTTTACAATCACAAGCGCATGATAATCAACAATGATCAAGAGTTGGTTTTTTTGATGAATCAGCACATTTAGTGCATTAACCCTGTCGACAGTTTACGTTTCACTCGCTCAGATGATCAGTTGCTGGACTTCTGCATCTTAAGTTTCAAGATTCCCGGTAATTGCTCTTGCAGTTTAAGTTGGAAACAGTAGTTGTTCTAGTTCCTGTCCAAATTCGTCATCACTACCTTGCTCATCACACTGAAGTTGTTGCGGTTTCTGTTCTGCTTCAGCAGGCTGCTGGTTCAGTCTTGTTTGTTGATAAAACACTTCTCTTAGGACGATCCAGTTATCTGCAGTCTTCTCTGCTAAGTCCCCCATCAGCTCCTCATCATCTGCCAACATCCACCACCTCGCTGGGCTCTTTATCAATAAAAACGAAAATTGAAATATACAAGGATATTGTGATATAATTGAAAAAACTTAAAACGAAACAGTAATAGAGTAGTTAGGGCAGTAGTTCATTCAGAAACACTAACACAATTAGCAAAGTTATTCTTTTAGTCATTTCGTAACTGCTAACAAGGACATGAAAAAGAGAGAGAAGCATGCCTTCATGGTTTGTTTCTTCGCCTCTGCATGTTCGGTTGACATTTGCTTGAGCACATTGAGATCCACTTGCATACCCTAGTTTAAACAGTGACGAGAATGGATCAGTCTTAGTCTTAAGCCAGGGTACATATAAAATGTTTTCCCAAGAGTGCCATAGACTTTTTCATCTCATTAAAAATTATTCTACTTACCAAATCCATGCGGAGAAAGTGCTCAGTTCGAGCGCTAGCAAATAACCTGTAAGTCAAAAAGGAAGCTAACCATAAAGTGCTGATACTGTCTAATTCTGAATAATACATTACCAAGATTTTAACAAATTAAAGTTAATGTTTTGACCCGTACTTCTCCTATGCAACTGGCTCAGGAGCATTTTGCAAGACCGTAAGCTGGTTCACGGTCTCAGTAACGGAACCTTCATTTAAGTCCGCGAATCCAAATAGAAAAATGTTCTTTACTAGCATCCTTTTCACTAAAGCAGGTAGTACTCTTACGAACCCTTATCTTTCGCCTCAACGATAAGGTATTTCAGCTTTCCTGTCAGTCATCCTGCTATCCCTATAATCATTCACTATGATTTGGCACCTACTATACAAGTAGTATGGGACTGAGTTGCATTCCATCTTAGCGCAATATACGATAATTTCACATTAACTTGAAGGAAAAAAAAATACAAAAGGCCATGGGAAGGCATTATCTTAGAACGAAACGCCTTAATAAGACTGTTACTGAACGAAACGCCCTTACTTTTGGGTGATATGGCGATTTCCATTCTCAAAATGATTATTTTCCCTGAACACAGATAAGCGGTTGGTTTAATGAATAGACTCGCGGTTGTACCTTGTTAGTTTTGATGGTTATTTTTCTAAAACCCAAATTAAGTGGTTACTTCTGCAAATTACTCTTTTGCATGACACAAAGGGAGATATGGGTTTGAACTGAACGAGAGAAATTGTTTATTGTTTAGGCCCAATTTGGACCTTTGGGCATGATCCGATTCTCTAAGGCCCATTATCTTAAACTCTATTACCATAAAAAAATTAAATGAATCTACTTTATTAATAATAAAATTATTTAATTAATAAAATAAAAAATTATTTATTTATATTAAATGAAAAAAATTTAAAAAAAGTCTCACCATTAAATCAGCAAATAATAAGAGAGATTTTATTTAAAAAAATTTTATTCATTATTAATAAATAATTTTTTTTACTTTATTTTTTAAATAATTTTATTATGTTAAACATACATAATATAATTATTTTATTTAAAATTTTCTCTATCAATAATATATAACTTTATATGACTTTATACATTGATGGAATGAATCAAATCAAAGAATCATACTTCACTTTATTTTCGATAAAATCCTTGACAATCAAGATGAATTCATTTTATTTTTTTTCGATGTTCTTTAAGAGTCGTAAGTGTTAAGAATATATCTAACTTTCCCATTTCGTTTTATTGAAACTAAGTCGTTTGGTAAGAGTCTAATCAAACATAGATAGCATAAATACATTTTAACAAAATTCTTTAAGTAAAATTTGAAATCAATAAATGATTGATCGATCGAGATTATAATACATTTGAATAAGAACTTTAATATAAATACCGTATCAGTAAAATTATTTAACCTCAACGCTTCATATGTTATTAGACTGATGTGATAAGAAGATGTGAATGAATTAGTTAATATTCCATATCATAGCGGTGTTGACATAGTTTGCTGGCATCTAAAACCATACAAATCATATTGTATAATTTCAAAGGTGGTCCCGTTGGAAGAATTTGATTGAATATGCCATGAGTAGACCTTTTAAACTATGCAGCAATTTGTTCTTCGTCTTCGGATCGTAATCAATAGTCTAGTTGGTTTCAACTTATGGGCATGTTACATATTGACCAGAGAGGAGATAAAGGGGGTCCTTTGCTGATTCACCAAATGAAGCTTAGCTTGTTTTTTTATTGCTGTAATTTAATCTTCTTAATTTGACCTGGAAAATTGAATGAAAGCTACTAGAAACTCAACAATGCAATATATATATATATATATATATATATATATATATATATATATATATATATATATTCGAGATAATTACATTGAGATGCCCAAGTTTTTGGATCTTTATTGAAATGATTGAAATATATGTAATGAGAATGTGATCATTCTAATAAGGTGATGGTCTTATATTTTATAAAGATAAACATTGTGTATTTACGTTTAAAAATATAAAAAAAATAAGGACCAAAATGTTATTGTCCATATACTTGCTTCCTAGTCAAACCATTTACTCTCTTTGGCGTTATAAATGGTTAATTTATTGTGATCACTTGTCAAGCTGACGCAGCATCTGCGGAAATTTCGATAAACGAATTGGAAAATACTGTCAGTGAATATTCATTACGCACTTGGATTTCAAAGAGGAGAGAATTCGAGGATTCAAAGTTCTGATGATTGTAATTAATATCATCCATGAACAACGAACATATCGACAAGAGCAAGCAGTGTAGAGTCATCGCACTTGCATGGTCTTAAGTGTTGAGCATGAAACTTTTGACCAGTCGTTTCTCTTCGTCCTTTCTCTCTTGTTTTTGTACACAAATGTAAACGCTATGCATCTGCTAGAAATTTGTTTCAGAGATTAATGATGATTGTGTATGCGAATTAATGAAATGATCGTGCAATTTCTGTTTATGCTTGCACTTGTTCAAAATGAAGCAGTTTGAATTGTTTCATGAAATCCTATGCTTTTACAACAAGAAATAGACCAAAAGAAGAGTTTCTAGATGGAACATTGCATACATATACATACGCGTGTCATGTATACACATAGTTATGCAATTGTCTATAAAACCTAGCTGTCTTGCAATCACTGTATATATACGGTCATGCGACTTTTTCAAAAGCTAAGAAAACCCATTAAACTATAATGCAAATTTGCTAACAAATTCTTCGAAAAACTGATATATATATATATATATATATATATATATATATTCCATCTTATATAAAAAGGCATAGCATTCACAGTCTCCTCAGAGTTCCTGTTAAATGCATTATGAGCTCCTGAGAGATTGATTGATGCCCACTGTACCCAATGCGCATATCTAGTTATGCTAAATCTATTGGTCTATGCATGCTTCGATATTCTGCAAATGAATATTTATATGTCTCTATGTTTATCATGCATAGAAACCAATGAAGAAACAAGAGGAACAAAATGGAGTAGAAATTGTTATTATAATTACGTCTTGTGTACATGACTTTGATCATCAAGCATTAATTCTAGAACATACAAGTACTTCAAGATCTTACTTGAACTATTATTCTCTCATTCATAAAGTCAGATCCAGAGCACTTGCTGCTGTCGTCCTTTCTTGCTTCAGACATTCATATCCTTCCTTTCGTCTGCTAATCTTTGAGGATGAATTAGATGATGACAGAGAAAGAGACAAGCTGGTACTTTCGACTTCATCACCTTCAAGTATTTGATCATCGGTATTGCTTGGTTTTAGAGATAAATTCAGATCTGTGTTGCTTTCTGAATCCCAAGTCTTCCTTTTCAGTCTGTTTCCCACTTCTTGAGCGATTGGCCAGCTCTTACAACCATGCGAGCTATTGTCGTTCAGAAAATTTATATGTTCTTGTACTTGGGTTTTGATGATGGGTTCCATTGATGAACTTGGTCTGCTATGGTTTTGGCTGAATCTGTGAAACAATCCAATCTCTTCAAAAGTTTTATTGAAAGAACAACTAGTAGCCGTAGCGGAATCAAGATTAAGTGATTTTGTATTTTGGCTTCCTATAAGTTTCTCGGCAATTGAAGCGTAAAGACCACTTTTGGCTCTACCAACTACATTATTTTTACCCAAATCAAGACCACATATCTGGTTTCCATGCCTTCTCCAAGCAGCAACATCACCATATCTTGATGAATGAATAAAACAGGTTGTTAGGGTGCTAAATTTTTCAGACAACTCAATTCAGCACTCAAAAAAAGAGCATGAACTTGCGCCTTCTTTTTTCCCCTTTACCTTAAAGTAGATGAAGGCCTTCGATTGAAGCCTTGCATCATGGGAAGTTGGTTGAAGTTACATATCTGGCGATCTCCGCCGTAACCGGCGCACCCAAATAAAAGCCCTTGTTCTGTCAAAATAACGAAACAATCCTTTAAATTAAGAGACGTGACTATATGTTGCATCTGGAAACAAACCCTAATTTTTGCAGTAGTTGTGGATGACAGGAAAAAAAATATTAAATTACCATGATTAGGGTCATCAAGCTTCTTGTTCCTATACATCTAACATCAAAATAGCAAATACAAATAGTCAGCAACATCAAATGGAAATAAGAAAATTCCACAATTTTTTGTAGATCAGAGCACCTGAAGATGACTCTTCACATGAGAGATGTTAAGGCCTTTGATGTCCATAAATTGAAGAACCAACTTAGGTGTTGCTCCTGCAGTATTTAAAATGAAGACAAACCAGTGACAAACTCCTCCTTGAAGCAATTATTTCTATATTTGATGATCAGCAAAAAGAGAACACTTACTGTCCTCTCCTCCTAATCTTTCAACTGCGTGAACAAAGCAAAGATGAAGCTCAGGTGTCCAACGCATCCTCGGCGCCCTGGGACGATTATACTGCCTTGCAGATCCAGAAATTGCTGCTGCCGCTTTGCTTTCATCCTGTAGTTCAATGGAGCTGTTGCTCGAGCTCTCTCCATTTATTTCTGGGCAAGTTTTGTCCATCTCTTCTCCTTCATCTTTACTACCAGTTTTGTTTGAATTGCTTGTCTTGGAATGTTCAGAACTATCAAATCCTCTCATGTTTCCAATTAGCTTTCTTCTCTCCAAATAAGTAACGAAAAACACTTGGCAAATAGGTATGGAGGGTTATGTGGGCATAAATTTACGAATCAATTTAATTCTTTTTTCATTCTTGTCTTACCTTAGACTAGAGGAGACTGTGAAAGTTATATATCGCAGTGTAGAGCTGAACACTGGCAGTACCTAAAAGTACAACACCCGGAATCAATTTTAAACCGTTGCCCTTGATAGATGGAGTAAATGCCTCTCTATGCTCGACCTACTTCGCATGTGTGATACAATGTGTGTGTGTATGTACGTACGTATGTATGTATGTATGTATGTATGTTCAAAATATGACGACATAACAATCACTTAGTGAAACGATACAAGCAATAGAACTTCTGCATTCAACGGAATATACAGGTAAGACGGTATTAAAGGAAAGCGTAAATACAACCAGCGCAATCACATAACCCTTGCATTTATTTAATAAAATTGTGTAAAAATAATAATTTATTAAAAAAAAACCTAGGCTGATATATAAATCCTGTGGCTCAGAAAGGAGAGAAAATGGTTGAACCCTTGTGAACGGATGAAGACATAAAGCAAGCATGCACATTTGCAAGAGCTAGAAGAATGAATGTGCGTAGTACGTAGCTAGCCATAGCTGAGATATTGCCTGCTGTCACCCACAAACAAGAACACACACACACACACACACAATCACATTAAAGAAAATTTGGCCTCTGTGTTTCCGTCGAGAATCACGGATCTGTCTTTGTCTGCATTTGAGCTTTTGACGACTCTTTATCCCTCTTACGTCAAACCCACGTAGAGAAAATCAAACAATTAATTATTATACTTTCTCTTATCGGGGTTCTTTGCTGTCACAGGTTAAAAATTATAACCTAGGGGCAGTCCTCATTCTCATGCTGATCACGTATCGAACAAGCTCGAGCAATCTTCCAATCCTGACCCCATGTCAGGAAAACACGTAAAACATCATGATCTATCAACTCTAAGTAATCAATCAGGATCATGGTTGGGATTGGATGGGCCACATAACCTAACAAAAGAAGAATGTAGGAGGAATTTAAGCCCCCTTTTTTGACGTAAATCATCACCATCATCACCAATTCTGAGTAATTGATGATCCAAGGTATATTATTTAGTCAACAAGTCAATCAGCCTCCTCTCTCTCTCTCTGTTCTGTGTGTTTCTCGGGATGTTTTGGAAAATGATTTTGACATCGTCAGAGCACAAGCCCCTGGACATGTGGAGTAAATTATTTATTTATTTATAATTTTCTAATTATTCTACAAAAGCATTTACATTTTATGAAATCTGAAAAGATAACTGAATCCATGGCCGTGGTGAATCTAATCAGTTGAAGGACGATAAAATTTGGTTAAGCCTGTAAACATTCTAATTTCATTCACGAGAGTGAGAACTTTTCACCTAGCTTGCCATATTATTCCACCCCACGTGTAATCTCAACCAATTATTCATGGACTTCACAGGCTGCATTGCATTGATTTTTAACACATAGCATGCTACATAACCACGAACTGACAGGCCTTTTCACTTTCTTGTGGCTCCAAAGTAGTGCTAGCATCACGGGCATCTTGCGAGAAATGACAGCCGTCCAAGAAATGCTCAACTTTGAATTATCTGTCGAAAATTCATCCTTAACTGCTGTTGGCTCAACCATAGCCGTGCAAGAAATGCTCGCTAATTAACTAGATTTCATTCGCAACCGATGATGGTCCCCATTAAAATGGAGAATTGACAATCCTACATCCAAAACTATTGCGAATTTGATCAGTAGACAGAAGTGGCGATGAGAAAGCCAAGCGTGTTGGTTGGGATGGGCAGTATGAGTTGTTGCCTCTGCTTGTGACAGCGACGATCATAAAGAAGAAGTACGGGCTGACAGATTCCGGCCTCGAGCACACAACCTGCAACGTTAGTCCTCAACTCCTTTTTATTATTGTTATCGTGCTTGAGAATGCGTGAACCTAATTATGCGGATCTACCCTTCATTTATAAAACCAGGATGTCTGTCTTTTCTTTCATATATTATTTCATTACAAACTATAACCATCTACATACATCATGATTTATGAAGCCAACAATATGCATGACATCTCGCGGCTATGCCATGAAATGAATGGAAGAAATTTTAACCATTCAAATACACAAGGAAATATAAATTTACCATACTTTAATGTCCGAATTCCTGATTGTGCTACACAAAACTTTACACAAATATCAACTTCCAAAACAATAATTGAGCAAGGTACCACATCAACATGCACACAAATTAATAACTACACGTTGGTGATAGTAAAAAAGCTATAATACAATCGATCTACTATCAATTTCAGGTGATTGAACAATTTACATTTTAAAAGATTCATTATTCACTTATGAAATACTGTGTAGAGTGATATGTATGGAGGGGATGGAATGTTACTAAATATATAAACACATTTTAATTTCAATGGTATTCATGAATACTTTACAATCATTTCATGCATGCCCTACAAATATGACATTTTAGCTGTCACTGATATTTTATGATGTGGAAAGAATTTGCATTACACAATGGCAATACAAGTGACTTTAGAAATAGTGATCGTGAATATTGATTGTACAGAACACACACATACATGGAGAAACACCAAACAGATAAGGTAACATTGTAATCATAAGCCAGCCAATCTTGGAATTATACTGACATTTAATCTCTCCATTTTCATTAGGTTAGATATACTGGACATTTAATCATGCCTCTTCATTAACTCTTAACTTTCCAGGGAATGATATAAAATAAAGCAAATCCTATAACCTTTAAATAGGATTCAACAATTACAGAAAAATAGATTCAGTTATTTGTTGCATTCCTTGGGTTCTATCTCATGCTAGTCACTACCACTTTAAATTACACCTCTGTCTCATAATTCCAGCAACCAAACAGTGCAGATGATAAAAGTCAACTTTCTTATGTGAATTAATAACCTACTAACTGAAGATGTACAAACAAGCTGTGCTCAACTACAGAGGAAAATAAAATATAAATAAATGAATCGTGTTATTAAGCATTTAGTCATAATAACAACAGAAGGAAAAGTATGATTCCCTAGAATAACATGTTTGGACACCAGACCATTCAATAGTTACGTCAAACAACCTGAAAAAAGGGTCGATACATTTATCCAATAACTGAGATACCACATTATTTCCTTTTATCCTTGTGCATCATAAAACACCGCCATCTGGATTTCATGTGTAATTGCAAAATTACATTTAAAAAGTAAACACTTGCTGTCTCCACTGAGGTATTCGGGCAAAACCACAACTGTAAAACCATCAAATGGCCAAAACAATTTTGAAAGTAAAAAAACTCAAATACCTGAAGATGACAGGCTTTCTGTCACATCAAGGGATTGCTGGACATCAGATTCAATCCAAAAGAGCTTATATTCTATAACGGAGCAGATAAGCTAATCTGAATGCCACTTTTTCCATTGTCATGACTGAACTTTTTCAAAATGTAGCAGTAGTTAACCTAACAACAAAATGAAGCTCGTCAACTTAAAATAAATAGCTAAATAACTGCTCTTAAATAAAAGGAGAAAAAGGTAAAAATATATATATATATTGGGAACTTCTTTGTAGGTGGCAACACTGCGTATAGCACAATGATCTACAAAACCCAACAGAATCTTTCCCAGTTATGAAGTTCACACATTTCTTGAAGATCACTTATGATCAATAACCCATATCATAAAAATCCAACATTTACCTCATCAGAGTACACAAGCAGATTGCTTGGTGAGGGAGTGTGTTAGGCCCCTTCTTTTTTAAATGACTATCTTGGCACTGAATATTCACTTTTAATCATTTTAAACCTTGTCAAGTTATTAAGCTTTTATAACAAAAAATTTGTTCTAAATAATTCCAACTGACCATAGACAGTGTCTGCCAATATACATTCAGATGCTCAATTGATATTGCATTAGATATCCTTCCTCAATCATAAAACCACCCAGATCAAAGCATGATGTATTGCTTAGATATAATAAACTTAACAGAACATATAACTCACCTCTAGGCGGAACAGGTTTGTGGGGAAAACAATCCCAGCTCCTACAGAACTTCGAAATGACTCTAAAAACTTCAGAAAAGAGAAATTCCGGTACTCATTCTCTGTCAACTTGGCAATGTTCCCAGCACTAGCAAAAAGATGTCCATGAATTCCTTTTGCTCTAAACCACCTCAATGGAAGATCAAAAGAAAGATCTGCAAAAGCTGAAACAGCAAAGTCTCCCCCAAGAAAATCCCTTTCAGAAGCATCGGTCACATCATTGGAAATGCCTCTAACTTGGGTTCTTGGCTCTGCAGGGCCTAGTCCTCTTGTCTTGAAGCCCCATAATGCCGATGGCCCTCCAAAAGAGCAAATTGGGGATAAATTGCCACCCAAGAAGAATCTCTCTGGCAAAGATGAAGACATGCTCAAGAATTCTCTTCCAAATGGAAGAAGGACACCACTAGATATCCCAAAGTTTAGTGCAGTATGATAAAATCCAAATGGGACAGCAAAACGTAGATCAAATTCCTGTTAAAATAATAGGCAAAAGAATTAACAAGGTTAAGACAAATAACAATCGACCTACTATATAATACATAGAAAGTGCATACAAATCATTTAGGAACCCTGAAATTTAAAAATGCGTGAGTGCAGGCACCTGGACACAGACAAACACAGGCACACACACAGGAGAAGCAAAGACAAGTCAGATCCCATAATGTAGCCAGTCAAATTACTAATGAACAGTCTCCTGAATTATTTGGGGTTTCCAGCCAAAAAGGGTGATGATAAATTGCTGTGACCTAAGAGAAAGAAAGAGGAGAAGAAACACTTAGGTGGAACAATGGCTTGTACGTTTTAGTTTAACCCCTACAGGATTTTGTTCTCCTAACTCTAATAAAATTATGAGACCAAGAAATCAGGGCAATCCCAATGTAATGACACAAACCATTTTGCTATCATTGGCAAGAGGAAGGGTTAATGCATGTAATCTAAATGAAGCACGTTAGGGTTTAAAAGAAAACCATGGCAATTTTCATTCCAAATTATTAAAAAAAGGGGCCAAAGTGATCCGTATTCCCTTGTACATAGAATGAACAAAATACCAGATATATGATAAAAAGAAAGTCAAAACCTCAAGGCTTCTAGAAACAAAAACCTGGGGCATATCATATACCACAATGTTGAGTCACAATGTACGTCTCAACTATGCTATGCAAGTAAAATACCATGAAAGCATAACAAAATAATAACAGTGACAGAGAACTTATTAAACAAATGCAAAGGAAAACAACAAGATCAAGCTTAAATATTAACCTGGCGCAGAAACCGTAAACATCGACTATCAGGTGCAAGGCCACCAATTTGAGAGGTAGAAACAAAAGCATATCCTCGAGTTGGCCTCAGATGAGAATTTCTCTTGTCAAACTTAAATGTGTACTTTACAGATGAAAGAAAATCGTGTCCAAGCTGCATCCTGACAGAACTGGATGACATTTGTGATAGATCTGTTAACGTTCGCCACACAAGATTGTACGCCAAGTCATGATGCTTGGTCGAAAATAAGCCAAGAGAGAGTCCCAGTGATCGCTCTTTGTAAGAAGAAAATCTTAGCCAATCTTGAGAAAGCAAATATACTCGTGCCGTCATAGGACTTACAAAACCTTTAAATCTTGGAAAATACACACCAGCACTAACCTCTGCTGAGCGGTCAAAACCATATGCCAAAGAAGTTTCCCACAGATCCCCATAACCAAAAATGTTTTTGTACTTGAGTGATCCTTCGACTGATGAAGATTTAGCCTACAAAAGTGTTCCATATATTTCAAAAACTTATGAGAAGTGCTCATACACACAAATTAGTAATCGTGGATGAAAGACATATAAGAAGCTTAGCTTTCTACATAGACACCATTTAAAGATTAAATGAATCACAAAATACTCTTAACATCCCAAGGCTTTGCTATATGCAGGTGTAAACTGAAGTAGTACACCATGGAGTAGCCAAGGCCTCAAGTAAAGACGGTCAAGGCAATTTTACTTCTATGTACAAGGCATGATACATGTATTACATACTCAAACATAAGCATAATTACCTTTTATCACCATCTAAGTTTTCTTCTTCACACAAATTACTGAAGTTCAAGATCCACAAGTTTTTTGCGTGGCCAAAGGAAATGCCGTAATTAAGGCAGTGGAGCATGCACTGGTAAGTCCTCAAGGCATGCACAAGTGAACAATATGAATGTTCCACATAGAAGAAAAATATATTTTTATTCTTTTTTGCCTTTCACTCTTAACCACTGTACTTTTTTTTTCATTTTCAGTAAGAAACAGATACTAACTGCTATACATGTTCACACAAATTACCAAAATGTTCTGAAAATTTACATGAAAATCCATTCCTTCTATCTTCTTGATAATTATTGTTTCTTGTTTTATGGCCACAAACTTGTGTGTGCTAAACCAACAAGAAGTAAATCAAACATAAATGGTATTTTTGACAGAGGACAAGAGCAGTAAATTATGGTCAAAGTTCTTAACATATTGACATCATAGTCATGTGATCTAAACACAACCAAAACATTAGAGTTATGCACCTCCCTTTTACATGCAAATTACAGCAAATATATGCCATTTCAGACACATGGTATTTATTAACTTGAATAGCTCTATGTTTACCAAAAGTAATTGGAATTAAAACGAGAATTCTCCCACCATATACAAGCAATCTCACATCAATACCTACACAATGCAACAATTCCAAGTGTAAAATTGTTCATACTTCGGCCACAAGTTTTCCCTAGTTCTCAGCAATTAAACATTAATCACGCAATGAACAATGCCAAACACGAAATCCTAAAAACCAGCAACATCAACATTTTTAACATAAAATCAATACAATGTAAGCAAACGAACGACGTATATATACCTCTCCCTTCGTGTAAGTTCCTATTTGACCAGAAAGTGGATTCTCAGTCTCGACAACCTCAATGATCACATTCGCCGTACCTGGAAGCTCCGGCGGTCCCGCGTCGAGCGTGATATTAACAGAGTCAAAGCACTCCAGCTCCTGCAGCTTGTAATTGACAACACTAGCGGCCTGGATGATCTCTTGCATTGAAGTCGCGTTCCTAAGCGCAGCCAATTCGGCTTCGATTAGGTAGTCCTTGGTCTTCGTGTTGCCCTTTACGATCACTTCGTGGACGCGCAGCAGAAGGGAACCATTTTGCAACCGCCTTAAAAGGTTGTCCCGCTTTGACTTATCCACTCTTGATTGCCTCGCCCGGTCTCTTCGCAGCGTCGGTGGGGCCGTTTCGGAGTCTTCTTCAAGATCATCGTCTTCATCTTCGATCCCGTTGTCTTCCTCTTCTTCTTCGTCTAAATTTGGATTAAGTGCTTCGGGTTTTTGTTCCGGGTCGGCTTTGTCACCTGCGACGGCCATTGACGTAGAGGCGCGCAAATGAGATGAGAAGTAACTAAAGGAAAACTGTGGGTTTCGAGTGTAAATTCTACACACAAGGAGGATGGCAGACGGACGACACACTAATTTCTTCTTGTAATTTTTGCAATGGGGTCCCTATATTTGTTTATGTTTACATCTTCGTATCAAAGTTTGGAAATTTTTCCGTTCTTGCCGGGCTGTCTGTCTCTCATTTTGATTTCTCTATTTATTTTTACCTGGGTAAAGCCTGAATTCCCTGGTTATTACACAAGCATCCAATAATTTTAGAGATTTGAGTAGATGGATTTTGTGGACGAACCAAGAACGTTGTTGAAAGCCATGGAGTCGAATTGTATTGGGACGAAACAGTCTTTGTTCTATCAAGCAAATGCTCTATATTTCGCAAAGTTGATGGAAATTGAGGAGGCTGAGAAAATGTACCATATAGGTGTGCTTAAGTATGCTTGTATATTTGAATTTTTCATAGATAAAAAGAGTTGGCAATCAAATCTTCGATCGTGCACAGATTTTTCATTGCCGCTCGAATTTTGAACCAGCTGTGATTAGTTTTGAAGACATGACGAACAAATCATGCGTGTATATGATTGGTTCCTTGCTTGGTTCAAGTTCTTAAATACACTTTTGGAAACTTAGACTAGCTCTTTCTACCTTCTATCAACTTTTGAACAGCCTAGCACAGCCTGCTGATGAGTTGCAGAAATCTTATGAGCAGGTTCTTCATCGCCTGCAGATAATGTTTGGTGTGTTTATGCAGTGTGCGCTTATTTATGTTGGTAAAGGGTTTTCAGTTGTCTAATTATGGCCAGATGTGCGGCAGCAGCAGGAGCAAAGAAACTTCCAGGAGGCCTTTCTCTGCTAAGAGTATCACTGTCGCTGCCAATGAGAACGAAGACAAGTGAAAACACAGGCAGAGCTCAGGATCAGTGTGCGTTATCTGATAATAAAAATCCTGAAAGGAAGGAGATGATATTGAGTGAAAGCTCTCAGAATATGAAGCAACTAGTGGAATCTAACTATGTTAAGGTTTTGGCAATGACGTCTAACGTTGGATTAGGTGGTATGAAAAAGGAACATTTTGGTAAAACTGGAAATAGTATATCCAAGCAGCAAGTGAATGATAACAGAGAAAATATCTGCTGAGGATGATACAGTCGCGGTGAAGTTTATTGATTCTGCCATTGTTGGAGAAGCCTGAAACAGAAGGTGCCTGCCATCATGGATTGGTGGATCCTGCGATTAATATGAAGTTGGCTATGAATGCCATCAACTCTATGTTCAGAGAGCCTCTAGATATGGCAGTCATTGGAAGAAGATCACGCGGAAGCCAAAAGAAAGAAAATGATATGTCGGAAAACGGATTTGAGAGGTTCATTGATGAAGACATGGATAAACGAATTGAATAATCAGACAGAGAAGAAGAAAGAGGTGTCTCACTGCTGCAGCATGGTAGAACTTATATTTGCCAGCCTCAGCCGGAGCCGTTCAAAATTGTTGTTGATGGTGAAGAAAGTGATGAGATTGCCGCAAGAAATGATGAGTTACAGAGTTTACAGCAGAATGAATTAGAGAATTTGGCACAAGGACCCAGTTCATCTTCTACACGTTTTAATGGTAGTGTCTCCCAGTCAAATGATCTAAACGCAGGATACAGTAGTTCATAGGTTTGCTGGGTCCGCCATTTTAGTTGAGCCAGGGGTGGAAAATGTTTGCCACCATGGCTCATCAGACCCCACAATCAACTTGAAAGAGGCTGTGGATGATATCAATAACATGTTAGGAATGCCAATAGATTTTGCGAGGGCCAAGAGACCAAAGAAGCAGGAGAAAGCACCAGTTAGAAATCAAGATCCTGTTGGGTTTTCAATACTTCCGATGATGACCAGGAACATCGATGTCAGGCTCCACCAAAATCATCCAGCAAATCGCGGGATTGTAATTTGTTTTAGCAACTATGTTTTCAAAGGAGGCCATGAATGAGATAAACAAGATGTTTGGAAAGCCGCTGAACTCGTAGAGAAAAGATAAGGTGCATTTTACTTGAGCTGTTGAAGTTTCAGGTTAGTAGCTAAATATGAATTGGCTTTATCATCATTTGGATCGCTCCCCGTTTACTTCAAATGCAATGATTTTTTGGATAGACATCTTTCTGTGTCCAGCTGAAAACCCTGAAATGTGAGTTTAGCGTGTGCCAGTGCTGTTGATCCCCTAACAATGCAATGATTTGCATCGCTTAGAATATAGTATAATAGCCCAGAACTAAAAATACATCAATGCTGCATAAAAGTAGAATTCAATATGACCAAGAAATAAACTGAAAGGACAGCAAAATTATTAGCATCGTTACTTCAGCAGACAAAACAAAGTTGAAGACAAAAACAAAGATTAATCGAAGGTTGCAGATAATTAGTAGAAACTTTAGTAGTGATTTGTGGGTGGACAATCAGTTGGACGGAAAGCCAGGGGGCCTGCAGCATAGATGACGGCTTCGTAATTCCTTCCAGTCAACGTTTTCTTCTCGAAACGAAGTGGAGCACCATACAGTCCATAGTTAACATTGGATAGGAGGCTGCAATCTTCACGAGGAGATGAAACAAGTTTAACATGGCATGATTGGAGTGGATGTTCCAACAAACAATTGGTCATCTTGTAGCCTTCAAGTTCTCCATAGAAGTAGCCATTGCCATTTGTTTCAAAAGCTTTGTAGTAACTGACTTGATCTCTTTGGTTTTTGCAGATAACACTGACTTTAGCTGAAGGGATTGGCTCGGCGTCAGACAACGACCATGTTCCAAAATTTTTGCAGCTCTGGCAGTACACCATGCCTTCAACAACCACATCAACTTTCTTCTCTGCCGTTTGGGCTTTCTCATAAGCAGCTAAGGAAGGTAAGACCAACTGAACCAACAGGATTGACGAGATGAAAATCATGAGATTGTTGCTTGCCATTTTCTCCGATTGGATAGGCAATTGAGAATACAGAAGAAGAGACTCTGTGAATTTTAGGGGTGCGGAGACATTGGATGGAGTGGGTATATATAGTTTGTTATTTTCACCAATTTTCAGTTTTCCTGTGGAAATTTTGATGGACATGCAGGCTACTAGGCTTCATGTCAACTACCTGTATTCTTCTATTGTTGTTAACGTGAAGGCCACCTTCCTTATATTATTGAAATAAAATTCTATCTTCGACATTTTTATTGTGTCCTAGGGACGTTATATAAGTTACCCTGTCGGCATGAATTATTGACACAGAAAGATCGGTTGGCGATTGAGCATGTGTGAATCATGACAGTGAAGATTACGCGTCAAAGTTTCGTATAGAACAGACACAGGTTCGTCTGTGTCAACGGGCCAACCCAAGTCGAGAAAGCTGGATAAACCGTCGGCTGAGGCTTTGGTTTAGCTTGTTCTGATTTTGAGTTAATTAAAGCATTTCTTGAGGTAATCTTTTACAGTTCCCATTCTGGAACGAATGCATCCTTCGAAGACATGAATAGTAAGATCAGAGACTCTTCACATAATTTAGTTCTATCTTTCCTCCCCGGTCCGCCCGCGTTGTATCTGTTAATGGACAGCGGCTTGCGGAACCGCTTCGAACTTCCGTCAGACCTTTAATTTTTAAATAAATAAACGAGCAATGTCCAGAATTTTCAAACTTAGCTGTCTGTTGTTCACAAAATCCTTCACGGTTGAAATGGTCAACAGGAGAAGGAGAGGAGCCAGAAAAGATAGAATGCAGATTGCGGGGAAGTTGATTGAGCACGTCAACATTCAAAAACAAAAGAAACCTTTATAATTAAATGTTACAATGTGTTTTCTCTTATGAATGTTCACACCCAAACTTTATAAAGAGGGACAAAAAAAAAGGATTTACCCGATTTCACCGCGATCTCGGATATACAACTGGAACTCCATCAACTACGGTACATACAAGTGGTTTTGATCTTAAGGCAATTGTGTTTTGTGCCTAACAAAGTAAAGAAGATAAAATTTGGAGCTTTCATACTTACAATCTTCTTAAGTTCATGTTCTAGGTTGCATCTGTAGACAAAATCTCAAGCTCTGCCCACCAAAGAGGAGAAAGTTTCGGGATTGCTCCATCGGGTGTTATACCGGTTATCTCTCTCAATCTCATGGTAATTTCTCTCATTGTTGGCCTCTGTTCTGGGTCGGGATGAACACAAGATTTTATCACATCACCAAAATTCTCTAGCTGCTCCTCATCGAAAGATCTTAGAGTTGGATCAACCATATGTCGAAAGGGCTGTTCTCCTGCCAGATAATCGGACCCCCAGTCTTCAAGAGAGCTGCTGTCCACAGAGTAAGGCAGCCTACCTGTTATCATTTCAAATAATAATACACCGAAGTTGTAAACGTTGCTTTCTGGGCTTGTTGAGGGGGTATTTGAAAGCTTCTTGCTAGTTGCTTCCATTTCAGCTGCAGCTGTCTCGTTCCAAAAGCTGAGGTCTGACAGTTTGGCAGCATAGTCCTCAGTGAGATGGACACCTGAAGAGCTTAGGTAATTGTGGGCCATGGGCGGATTCAGTTGATGCATATAATCCAGGCAGTAAGCCATACCCATTGCAATTCGCAGCCTCATTCCCCAATCCAAGTGCTCTGATTCTCGAACTGCATGTCCAAAAAAGTTAGAATCTTAGGAGAACATTTTCCAGAAGACAGCTTGATAACAACAATTAAGCACTTACTGTGTAAATGTTCAAAGAGTGTTCCATTAGGAGCATATTCAAACACCATCATTCTAGTGAAGGGCTCCTCTTCCTCGCAATAACCAATAAGATTGACAAAATTTTTGTGGTTCACTTTTGATAATGTGTCAATCTGAAACCACGACCAAAGAAACAATTAGGGAAGGTCATCAATATCGCTTACAGATCAATAGGCATTGATAATTACCTTCTTCCTAAACTGCACTTCTAAATTCTTCGACCAATCCTTGGCAGATGCCACTGGCACTGCCACAGCCGCCACTGCTATTTCAATTCCACTAGACAGTGTTCCTTTGTACAACGTACCAATTGGGGATGAGCCAATTACATTACTGAAATCTTCACAAGCTGCTTCAAGCTCAGATCTCTTGAGCTTTGGAACACCTGAAATCAAATTCCCAATCATATAAGCACACAGACACAAACCAGAAATATCAACATGATAAACACGTGCAACCAAGGTGTGGGGACTGGGAATGGACGGAGAGATGCAATTCTGCACACTCTTTGCTTTTAATGAGCATGCAGGTGACCAAGCATTGGCCACTACAAAATTTGCAAGGTCAACATTAAAATGTGAAATCTAAGATCACAACCTTTTAACTTGTATTGCTTATGGCCTGGACATATCTTTTGTGTAATATGGGTGAGGCCTAGGAAATAGTCTGTGGTGAGACATGCATGTACGTATCAGGCCTAGGAAATAGTCAGGTGCCAATCACTAAAGGATACATTTCAACCTTCTGAAAGTCTCCTGTATTTAGCCACCGCTTGATTGTTTTTATTTGATTTATTGGCACCACAGATATCCTTACAAATGATTGTCACCTGAGAAAGAATAATTACCAGTTACAAATGCTTTCTGAAGCTGTCCACTCAACCCTGTGGCCCAAGGTTTGATGGTAGATACCTTGTGGCTTCTGTAGAGATATATGCCAATTATTGCAATAAAAAATATGGCGCCCCCTATGGTTCCACCCAGAATTGCAATATGCTTTGAAGAACTTCGACTTGATTTTGGCAAGTTTTGTGGACGGAAAGGAGTTGGAGTTGAAAGAGAAGGAGCTGGAGCCAAACGGGGAGGGGGTGAAATAGAAACATCAGGAGCAGAGCTTGTTGCACTTCCCTTTTTCTCATTTGAGGGGGCGGCAGATGCAGGTGATATTGGAGCAGATGATGAAGGTTGTAAAGGAGAAGGTGAGCCACTAAAACTATAGAAAGGAGTCTTATCTTGCAGCAGTCTCCTTTGAACAGTGTCTTCAGGCTGGACACCATTCCTAACAAAGATAAAACAAGAATTAGAAGGGGGAAAAAAGAAAGATGCAAGGGATCATAAAGTAATTACTGTTAAAAAAAACATACAAGAAAAGCAAATCAAAAGTAATTAAAAGATCTAATGGAAAAAGGGAGCAGATTATTTCTTCCATAACTTCTATTTGCTTATGTTTTCAAAATGTACAGGGCAAATCACATTATAAAATGTAAGAATCATGCACAACATATTTGTTCTACTAAACTTCCTTTAAGAGTCCATATGATATGTCACATACCATATAATGGATCTTTTGTTACAAGACAGGCCCTTTTTAGCAGCATTAGACAGCTTGCCTTCATCTACTTGGGACTCAGAAAGTTTCTGAAGTTCACGTATTTCAGGAGATAGGGTACCGAGAAGTTCATTGTTGTCCAATAAACTGTAAAGTGAGCAGAGAATTGAGTCACCGCACAGTGGATAAAATTGATCTGTTTGCAAAGAGATTGAACCCATTTGATGCTATCAACTTACAGAATTGACAGTGAAACATTAATGCCAAGATCATTTGGAAGAGATCCATTAAGGTTATTGTATCCCAGATCCAATACTTCTAATTCCTTCAGCTCCCCAAATCCGTCAGGAATAATTCCACTGAAAGAGTTGTTGCGTAAAATACTGCAGGAAGACACAGAATCATCAAGATACCGATAAAAAATATAGAACAGAAAGAACTCGAAAACATAAATCCAAATGAGCATCGGGTAACTAGCTAATAAAGTAAAAAGATACTTACATAGACTTTATGTGAGTCAGACTTCTGAGCTCAGGAGCCAAAGTTCCTTCAAGGCATAGATCTTTCAAGTTCCTGAAAATCACACACATTTATGTTTATAACCAATCAAATTCCAATACATGATATCTCCCACTGTGTTGAAAATAAAAACAGCTTTAAACAAAATTAACTCCCTTAATTAGATCCAGAATTATTAATTATTGTACTTAATGAACTCTCAAATTCAAATGATAGGGAATTGCTATCTGAACAATCTATTTTGTTTTGATTTTTTGAATCTCAACATATTCTCACTAAAAATAACTGATAACTCGTAGGCAATATCCTTCTTGTATCTCAATAATTATGATATTATTCTCCCATGTCAAAATATGACAGCTATTTTGAGCCTGAGCACACGTAGATCTAGAACAGTGCATTTTGTTTAAAAAAAATTATAGAAAGACTCAAAATTTTATTTCTTTTCTTAGAAACCAAACAAAAAGGTGATCCTTTTGAGCTCTAAGATACAAGAAGAAGAAGAGGAGATCAGTTACTTACAAAATTACAACTTTGCCATCAGAGCACTCGACGCCATTCCACGAACACGGATTATCCTCTGTATCACTACTTCTCCAATTCGTTAAAGCACCAAATGGATCACTCGCAACTCTCTCTCTTAACTTCAACAAAGCCAAACCTGCACTCACAACCAAATATCGCCGCGAGTTTCACAACTCTTTCCTCCGCTTCCTCGAGAAACAAAGAGACAAGCATGAGGGGGAAAAAAACAAGAGAGAGAAAACCATGATCACGCACCTTCATCATTCAGAGACAAACACAAACACAAACACAAACTGTGAGAAACCAAAACAACAAGCAGAACTTCTAATCTACTGAAGTTCCAGCTCTTGTCCATTTGCTCCACGATCACGATTAACTTAGCCCGGATTCCACCGGAGCCGAGACGATCAAACGATGCCGAATCCGATAAATGCAAAACAAATAAAAAAATTCAAGCTTTAGATTGTACGAAAGAAAACAAAAATGAAATATCTGTTAGTTCTGAAGTCCTCTGCGCGTGCTCGCAAACAAATTTAGACTGGAACTTCCAACAGAAAGCAGCAACTTTTGAAAACGCGTACGCCACTGAAACTGTTTATTATTTATTAATTAATGTTTCACTGAGACGGTGAGAAACGACAAGTCGTTCGGGTGAGTTTAGCGGGTGATCCCCGTTGCGGGCGACGGCGAAGGCTTTTGAATTGCTTACTTGGAACCAGTCGTTTTCGCTGTACATTTCCTTTGGTCCACTGGCCTTGTATCTCGCCATGCATTCTCAAATGATATAATTATATTTTTATTATTTGGTTGGCGATTTATGCTGTTTCCTCGATGTTTCCTGTGAACAGTTCTTGCGACTATTCTCTTTCCACAAACAACAATATTAAAATAATATTACTTATCTTTTACTTTTTTTTAATCTTTATAAATTATAAATATTTTTAAATAAAATAATCTTATTACGTTATTACAGTTAAAATTAAAAAAAAATTATTAATATTAAATAAAAATTAAAAAAATAATTTTACAATTTAATTAATGTGATAAATTTATTAAAAAAAATTTTATTCATTATTAATAAAAAATTATTTATATTTTATTAATTATATTAATATAATAAGACTATTCGATATAATAAAATAATTTTATTTAAATTTTTTTATAAATAATACCGATCAACCGTACATAATTTTATATTTTAATTAATATAATATTAATATAGCTTTTAGTTTGTTTTGATTTTATTATCGTATTATTTATTACAATTATTTGATATTTTTTTAATATTATGGTTAATACCCACTCATAATTATAATCTTTGGTCGTAAAGAAGAGGTCAGGAATTAACAGAATGATTTTTTAAGCAAATGCAACGCGTTGATTACGCAATAATTTGAAAATAAATAAATTTTTTAAAAAAAAATACTTTCGATATGTATTTTGGTAAGGCAATTAATCGAGTTTTGAATTTTGTCTTTATAATAATTTTAATTTTGCAATTTCAAAAGAGCCGTCCACGTGGCTTTTGGTCAACAATGACGGCTACGAATGCTTCCAATCACGTGATTGCAAAATTTTTCATTATTTTTGAACACATGAGGCGACCTAAGTCGCTAATTTTGCCCACTCTCAAAATGAAACAATCAACGAAGAGTTTAATATAATTATATTAATTATAATTTAAATACGATAAAATAATTATTTTATAAAATTATTCAACATATATCAAATATAATGATATATTTATTTTTTTAAATTGTAATTTTGTTATTTTAAATTTTTTAAATATATTTTTAATTTTATATAATACAACATATTTATACTAACCAATCTCTTATTTTTTAAAAAATTTATATTAAATATTAATATATTATATGAATCTATTAAAATTAAAGGGAATATTAAATCGTTTAATTTTTATAAAATTTAATTTTGATAATTAATATAAAATCGTGAAAATTAGTAGCTTCGAAACAGTGACAGGGACAGAAATTAGAGCTTGTTGTTTTCTTCTTTGGGGCATTCGAAAGTTCATCTAATCGATGTTGATTGATTACTTTTTTCTTCTTGCAAACAATTTAATATATGTATATGTGTGTGTATTACAATTGGCATGTGTTGATTGTTTTTGAAAATTTCCAATGCTACCACTTGCCCAATTTTCTAACTCTTATCACCTAATTTTTCTTATTTGTTCATCAATTTTTTTTTAACTTGACCACGTCATCCTAAGAATGGGCTAGATTACATCATATTTATGTATTATTAAATATATATATTTTATTTTTGTATTATTAATTTTAAAAAAATATATTTATATTTTAAATATTATTATTATATATTTTAAATTTTTAATAAATATTTTAGATATTATTTGTTATTTATTTGAATATTTTTTTTAATTTTATAATTATTGTTTTAAATTTTAAACAAGTAAAAACAACGGAAAATACGTGCATGTATTTCTTCGTCAATTTACCGTTTAAAAATAAAAATTATTATTATTATTATGTAGTAATATAAATAAACAACGTGTGAGATAAGTGTAATGTTAGAGCAAACCAAACCCAATCTACAAATGCAGGCCTTTTGCTTACCTTGGCGTAAAATATAATATATATTTTGACAAGTGGACGGTCGAGATTGTCCTTTTGGTTGATGGTTGATCAAATCACTGAACTAGTAAACGAGAATTGTATAATAATTATAATATTCTAAAAATAAAAAAATAATTGTAATTCATAATAAAAAGAAAATATTTGTTTGTCACAGTCATTTAGACTTACTGTTTTTAGGGAAGGAATTAGGCGCACCTTGTTTTGATAGAGAAGTGGATTGATGGCGAGGGGAGGATCAGAAGTCAATCCTCCTCGATTGCATTCTTTACTATCACTTCACTTTCAATCAATTTACGAGGTGACCCATTCAACACTCAATGTCTTGTTGACAATTCTCGTTGCTTCTCGTGTGAATCTATCAACATGACTGTAAAACACATGGATGCTTTATGGAAGGGTTGGGTTTGCCGGTGACACGGAATCGGAGGCTTTCTTTCTAAAATCACCTCTCGGGAGAAACGGGTAAGCATGCTTTCTAGCGGATTGATACTCTCTGGATTTCCTGATCAACAATTCCTTCGGATTTCCCAGCACATGGCTTTCAAGCCAGTACACCACAAACTTAACATCAGATGTAATTAACACCCTCAAACCCAGTCGGTTCCACAACCCCAAGGCTTGAATCCCGAAGGCTGATGATTCTTGATGTTCTGTACAGGTTGAGATGGGGAGTGCAGCATATAATGACTGCCGCAAGAGAAAATACAGTCTTCTTATAAATATGAACACGCAACTTGGTCTCTGAGATCATGTGACTGGAATAGGAATTCCCAGACTGCTTATAGGAAAACCACTAAAATAAATGCACGTACACAAAATTGATATATAACGAAGGAGATGCATTCAACATAGGAAAACAAACAATCTTCCATCATTTCTAAATGGTTGGGATTAGATGACCAAGGAATGCTGCAGAGGACAGTCTCAGGCACCTGAAACAATTAGATCAAATGAGGCGTAGAAAAGCATCGATATTGGTAACATCGACATGTTAAACGTAGGGCCGTAAGGGAACCGGAGCCGGATTGAATATCAAAATGTGATGGAAAAAGGTACAACTGCTTGTCCACATTACCCTGGTGATCACATAAACCGCTACCGAATTGAACTCAAGCCTTTGAACTTTCTTCGCCGTGCAAATTGAAGCCAACTATCAGCAACAAAGCTTGGACTTGCATAGAAGCAAATCCTTAACTCTTCTAAAGTTTGAACTTCGAGTGGTCTCAAAACTCTTTATCAATTGCACCCACCAACTTTACCCGTATTTTGTTGATTTGATTTACATCAAATTCACGGCAAAAATTTAAGCACATTTCCAAGAGCCTCTTTCTTAACAGATCGTCAACACAACCAGCAAAAGTGTCCATTAATAACACCCTCCTACGTGATAAGATGTTGGTTCTTACTGCCTGTTTAATAGACAAGCGAGACAATAGACTTGTGAGAGTATCATCATCGGGAATTTTAGTATGTGATACGATCTTCCATGTTGTTCCTTAAGGGCAGAGGCAAAGAAATTGCGGAAGCTGCCATTTTCAGCTGAAAACCAAATATACAGGACGAGTTTTGGAAAACAATTAATGATTTTCGGGAAGTTAGAAAACAAATTTCGAAGAAGATTACCTTCTTAGAGGTTAGAATTATTCTGCCATTGAAATTCATTTGAAACTGTCTTCAAACTTTTTTGTTTTCGGTCCAGTTCTAGGTTTCATGTTGCTTCGACAGCCATAGAGTTTTTGAAATGGTAAAAATTCTTCAGCGCACGATCTTCAATAGCTCCATCAAGCAGTTTAAAACTCAGGACAACACAAGAATGGTATTTTTAATCTACTGCATTGCATTTGAATGAATATCCAAGTATTCGCTCCTTAATAAGTTTACAAAGCAACAGTTAAGAGTCGGGTATATTTGTCTTGGCCAGGGCCGCAACAGATTCATCAAACGGACAATACATACCACAAAATTTACAATATCACAAATTCCAATAGAAGGAATTTTGCCACAAACGCGCTTTCTAGCATACAGATAGTTCTCGGTATTCCTGTACAACAACTCCATGAAAGTTCCCAGATAATGAGGCCTACAAGTATCCATAATTATCTTCTCCGGCATTGAAGCATTCTCAAGCAAGTCCGTCAGAAACTCGATATCAGCTGCAAGCCCCTGTCAATTTCAAAACCCTCAGGCTTAAGTGTGGGTGCATTGTGATCCTCCGTACATGTACAGATGGTATATACAGTATCTGCCACAAGGGAAAAGACAGTAATATCATTAATATCAACGTACAGAACGATCTAGGAGAACATAAATGGAAGGGGAATACTGGCTATTGGGAAACCACTGAACTAAATGCACATGCACAAAATCAGAATTCCATCTACATTACTCCCCATTGAAAACAACAAATGCGTAAAATCTGGGATGACAAGGAGAGAAGACATCCAACTTCACTGTCAATTTATATAGCGAAGGAGATGCTTTCAAGAAAGCAGCACAAGGAACAAAGCAATTTTCACACGTCAAGATTGACGATTCCAAATGCTTGAGATTATGTGATTCAGGGATGCTGCAAAAGACAGCCTCCGGCACCTGAAACAATTTGACAAAACAATGTACAGGGAAGCATTCAATGCCGGTAAACGTTAAAGGGTGTGGAAGAAAATGATAAATCACAAGGAAAACAGAATGATACTAACACTCTGCAACAACACTTGAAAGCTTGCATAGATTATGCAAGACAAGGAACATGTTAAAATTTAACATTAAACTCTGCTCCAGCATATTTGAACAATGGGAGATTTGCCGCATCAATTTCAAGATCCTTCAAGTTGGGCAAACACATTTTAACTCCGAACACTTCAACTTGAGCGATGGTCCAGAAACTCTAATACCCGTCAGACATTTCGCAACCTTCAGACTTAAAACACCTCAAGAAAGGGACAATTATCACATTAACAAATTTTCAAAAGCCTTATTTGTTGCATCAACATTTTTCAAACGTAGGGCAGTGAGGGATCTGACGTTGGAATCAGTATCAAAAGCGTGATGGAACTGAAATCCAATTGAAGCCTTTTTGAACTGCCTTTTCGATGGAAATTTAACCACCCAACTGGCAACATCACAGTTCCTTAATTCCTTAACAGACAGATAAAAGTAATAATAAATAATTCTTATTGTATTTTAAATATTTTTTAATTTATATAATAAAATATAAAATTAATTTATAAATTTTATTACATATTATTATTATTTTATTAAAAAAAAACTTAATTATTAATGTAGAACAATCTGTGTTACAGTTGGTACATGTACAGATGGACCCAGCATGGAAACTTATTTATTCTAATATTACAGACAACTCAGCATGGGTTAAGACTTGAATTGAATTAATTAAAATCATTTCGGGCAACTTTGTCTTTTCAAATTAATATTCCATTGGATAACCAATCAATTAATATTTTGACTTGGAAATTTTCATTTCATATCTTCCCGAAACTACTAACGTCCACAGCATTATATTACATCGACACACTTGGCATGCCCACAATTGCAATTACATTGTCCACGAATAAACATGGGTTAATTTCAGTCTTTCTGCTGTAAAAAGTTTTATTACCCTATACTTTGTTGTAGAGCTAGGATCAGCTGCATCTTCGGAGCATGGGACAACACGCGGGGCACCTAATCAGACCGTTTACGTTGCAAGCCGCGCAAGTCCGGAACCCAAATTTGTCCACGTAGATCTTGTGACTCCCGTTACACTGTTCGCATAACACAAATCTCAGCCCTCCGCAAAAGTCGCAGAAAGTGGGTCCCTCTAATTGGAGCCTATTGATGAGCTGCATTAAATCCCCATTCTCATTCAACCGTTTGATCTCCTCTACCCCACCGATGTATCTCCCGCCAACGAAAACTATGGGCGGGCTTAAGTTTTTGGGGTTACAGCCAGTGATCGCCTGCAACTCGTCTAGGAATTTACCATCCATCGACAAATCTCGTTCGTCGATCGGGACACCAAACCCTCGGAGGATAGATCTGACGGCCCGGCAGTCCTCGTAAGTCCTACGAACGACACGGAGACTGGTGAAGTAAACGACAATGCCTGTATTGGGGATTCTGAGAGAAGAAGGGATGGGATTTTTGTAGGCCCATGAACGGAGGACGGAAGAGGAGATCCGGACCCGGTGGAAAATGGATGGGCTTTTGGGAAAAGTGGGTCCGGATTCAGGTTCGGGTTCTTTGACAATGGATTGGATGTCTTTGAAAGAAGAGCAAGAGAATGATTTTGAACGAGGGTGAACCCTGCTCGGTGATCTGAGCCACTCCGGCCACATTACAGAGAAAGAGAGAAATGGGGTTGAATTTAGCAGGACTGGTAAGAGAAAGGAGGCGTTTCGGGGGTTTATATAGAACAAGGAAAGCCCTAAATAAGGGAAGAAGATTAGGAATTATTATCTTTTGGTTGGTTATTATTTATTTATTTCTATTCATGAAAATAGATAGAGCAAAATTTGGTCATAATTTCAAAGAAAATTTTTTGAATTTTTTTTTAAAAAATATAGTCAAATTTCAATAAATAATCTAATTTTAATACAATAACAGGATTCTAAGGGGAAGATGGGCATTTTTTTTGTAAATTGATTTAATGGCAAGTGATTGCTTGTAAATTTTATTTAATATTTGATGCTAGTAAACTGAGATCTGCAAACTGATCTGGTTGTTTTTTTTTCACTGGAATTTTGTAGTTTATCTTGATGGAAATGGCAGTTTGAGAATTAAGGGGCAATTGCGTTTAGGGTTTGAAAGCATGTGCAGGAACACCCAAGAAATAATTAATTATTAAAGCAGAGTACGAGTTGTTCATGAGTGTAAAACAAGTTGTCTATCATGTGACCACATATTTAACTGGTCAAGTGTATCATTATGGTTCGCCACCTCCAATAACACCAATTATGAGAGTATGACTATTATTAATCCAACGGAAATAGCACAAAATCCCTATTGCTTGTTTATTCAAAGTATCAAATCCCTCTTACTTTATTCATAAAAATATGAGATTTTAGGGACAGACAAGTTGTTATCTACTGGTTTTCTGACTCCAAATGCAGGAACAGGACAGAAGAAGGGTTCTTTACCTCGGGTTTCATTTAATTCAATCCAGTTATCTATCATTCATTACACATTTTGATGTTGTATGTGATTGTTTTTCTGCAAATTGCCGTTTTATAAATTCTTCTGCGGTTTGGATTCTGAGAATGCTAAAGGAAAATATATATACATATATATATATATATATATATATATATATATTTAGTTTACGCATTCTTGATTGCAGACAAGCTTACATGGCTAGCTGCTGCAGGCACCCAACTAAAATGGCCGCTGCAATTGCAGTGTGTGTGTGTGCGCGCGCGCGCCAGATGAGAATGAGGTCGTTACCTTACGGCTGGCTCCTTTTGTTTAACACAGAAAGCAGGGGATGAATATGTACTGCCAGTTTGATAAAAGAAAAGCAGGGGAATGGAAATGTCGAACAGTGAACATAATCATGCAAATCCACGATGCTCGGCGACACCATAGAATCATCTACCCCTCAAGTCTCTCATAAGTGAATGTTTCTATTCTACTGTACCAAAACGACAAGACAAACTACCGTTTTCAATTTGTCACCTTCCTTCCCTTCTGGTCCCCACTAGTTCACGTGTGTTCCTTCTCCATAACCAAAGAGCATATTCTCATATCATCTCTGATCGAATCAATTCTCATTCGACCTTTCAACAATGGAGAAACTGCTGGCGGTCTCCGACCAAGAAGTTCTCATAAACTTCAAGTTAGACACCAAATGCCGCGCCAACATACGCCTGATTTCTCTCTGCGCTACGAGTCCGGTAGCCTTTAAAGTCCAAACCTCTTCTCCTCACAAGTTCCTGGTCAACCCGCCGAGTGGACTCGTTCAGCCTTTATCACAGACGACTCTCCAAATCATACTCAAATCCCAAAATCAAATCCCCCCGGATTTTCCGCGCTCTCCCTCCGATCGGTTCCTCATCAAGACGGCTGTTTTCGACTCGGCTGAGTCAGTCAACTCGCGGTTCTTGCGTGTTCCCGACGGGTCAACTCAGGATGTTAAACTCAAAGTTGCTTTTGTCGGTCCATTCCTTTTAAAGCACGCGGTAAGTAGTGGAGACTTAAACGCTGTGAAGAATATAATCAAAAGGCAGAAGTCAGTAGTGGCTGAGTTGTCGAAAACAGAAGCTGAATCACTCTTCCGAGTTACGACTCAGTTGGTCAACTCGGAGGATATGATTTGCTTACTGCTTGGGGCTGGGTTGAGGGTCGACGCACGTGTGAAAACGGATGACGTGAATAATTTCTACAAAGAGTGGAGCGAATTGCACGTGGCAGTGGTGTTTGATCGGACGGAGGAGATCTTGAGTTTGGTGAAAATGAAAAAATACGAATCGTTGGATTGTAGGGACAAGGAGGGAAGAACACCGTTACATTTGGCGGTAAATAGAGGAAGTATCAGATGTGCGAAGGTGTTGCTAGAATCAGGTGCGGATAAGGATGCAAAGAATAAAGACGGAAGAACAGCATTGCATAATGCAGCGGCCAATGGAGACCGTAGGATGGTGGAGATGCTGATCGAGCTCGGAGCCGACCCTACCATCAAAGACGATCGTGGCCGCACGTGTTTTGATGTTGCTCGAGATAAGGGACATGTAAGTAAATAGGATCCTACTACATTTAAATTCCATGTAATATACAGTAACTAGCCATTGACATTTTCAATCTACATCGCATTCTTCCACTTTGGAAGCTCGTAGATGAACCGGTGATGGAATATTCAATTTACATATGCAGCTTGAAGTTCTTGAGACTTTAGAGCGCGGAGAAGCAGTACTAATGGCGGCAAGGCGCGGAGAATTAGATCATCTCGAGGCATTGTTGGACAAAGGCGCCAGCATGAATTACCACGATCAATATGGATTAACAGCCCTGCACACCTCGGCAATCAAAGGGTACAAGCATGTAGTATTGCTGCTAATTGAATACGGTGCCGATTTGGAATGCTGCGACAACGAAGACCACACGCCGCTGCATTTGGCGGTGGAGGGTGGCAGTCTAGAGACGGTGGAAGTGTTGCTTGACAATGGAGCAAATGCAAATGCCAGAAGCAGAAATGGTGCCACTCCTCTTTATATGGCTCAAGCCATGGGATATGATGGTGTCTCGCAATTGCTAATTAACAGGGGAGCCTCCTCTTCTTCTCTTACTCCATCTTCTTTTCTGTTAACATCATCTGTGTTATAAGAATATTAAGAAACCAAAACTTTTGCAATATATTGGCAAGTGATGAGATATATATATATATATATATAAATATTATTTAAAATTATTATAATTTTTTAATTATTTATTATTAATAATAAATTTATTTTATTTTTTAAATAATTTTATCGAATCCCGAAATAAAAGCCTACTTCAAGAACCAATCATATTCCACTGTTATGAAGATTTCTGTTAAAATATCTTCATCCAATTTTGTTCGATTTAGTTAATTAGGACCGTAGGATCTCAATAAAAGCCCATCGAAACCGCTCTTTAAAGCCCCCCACATTCAAACTTAAACCACCCGCAAAATGTTTTACGCTTTAGCGCTCTTTCTCCTCTTCTTCTCCGCCCTGTCACCGCCAGTTTCCCTCTCCTCCTCCTCCCTCGCCGCGCCTGATCACTTTCACAAATCATTTCACCGCCGTAACTCACCCCAAGAATTTATCCAGATCGACCATCCTCTGCCGTTGGAGCCCGTGACTCCATCATGCGCTCTAATTTTGCTTCGTCACTCTTTCGCCAACACTATCAACAAACCTCCCTTCACCATCCCTTACTACCCGCCGACCGGTTGCGCCAGCCCATGGTCCCGGGTAATCCTCGAGTTTTACGCCACTTGCAAAGGCGAGCAATACGACCGTATTGTCGGCTTGTGGCTCGGCCGCTCCGAGCTGCTACGTACAAGCACAGCTGAGCCGACCAAATCCGGAATTTTCTGGAGAGTGCGTAAAGACATAACGAGGTACTCTTATCTTCTCGCCCAATCTAACCTTAATGTTACAATGATGCTGGAAAATGTTGTCAACGACGTCTATACTGGCGTTTACCGTGTGAATTGCTCTCTCTTCTTTTACAAAGATAAGGCCGTTAGGGTTCCGTCTGTTCTTTCTCACCATAATTTTGAAACGAGATTGGGGTTTGCATCTGATAAATATTACGACCCACCTGCTGATTTGGTCATACCAATATCGGGTGACGGTAGGAAGGGGCATTGGTTTCGTATTGAAACCTCATCAGATTTACCTTTCAAGAAAGTTAAGTTCCCACGTAATGCTCATAGAGCAGTCCTGGAATTATACGTGTCCTTTCATGGAAATGATGAGTTTTGGTACTCAAATCCGCCAAATTCCTACATAAAAACTAATAATTTGCCCACTCGCCGCGGTAATGGAAGTTTCAGAGAGGTTTTTGTGACAATTGATGGGAAATTGATTGCATCAGAATCTCCATTGCCGGTTATTTTTACTGGCGGTATCAATCCGTTGTTATGGGAGCCTGTTGTTGCAATTGGTGCTTTCAATTTACCTTCCTATGATATGGAGTTGACCCCGTTTCTGGGATTGGTTTTAGATGGAAAGGTGCATGAAATCGGCTTTGGAGTTAATGATGCCATTTCATTTTGGCTAGTGAATGCAAATTTGCATATTTGGTTAGATCATAGCTCATCTAAGGTTCAAAGTAGGTCATCCGTATATCCGTATCCGAATCTCAGTGTTCACCGCAGTGAAGTTTTTAGATTGCTTGATGGGAAATTTGAGGTTGAGGCGAAGAGGAAGACTAAGTTTGTGGGTTGGGTTAAGTCAAGTTTAGGCAATTTGACTACTGCCGTAACAAGGCAATTTATGGTTAAGAACTCAGTAAGGTTTGAGAAGAATGGTACTCATAAATCAGTCAATCAAAAGGTTAAGGTTATCAGAAAGGTGAAGGTGAGAAATGAGATCAATAATTTGGTAACCCGAGTGACTGTTCTGAGGAGGTATCCCCTTAATGTGGTTACTTCAACTACACCTGGATCGAAGAAGGGTACATATGTGCTTGTTACCAATGTAAGTCATTTCATTAAGGAGAAATGCATAGGAGAATTTGAGAGTTTGACTGCCAATCATCAGGTTTCTGATGGATGGATGGAGGTTAAGGATCATTCTGTGCTCTCCGGTGAAGCAAAAACTAAGCAAAGTTATAGCTACAGTGATGAAGCCACTTGCTCCAATAGGGATGTTGTGGCAAGAAATGGCAAGCTCATCAGTGACACTCCAAAATTTTGTGCAGCTTCCTTTTAATTTTGGTTTACGTTTTCTGATTCTTTGGCACTCCAAAGATTTCTAGTTTAATGTTTTCCTAATAAGTCTTTGTTGCTCGTGTCAACAAACATGGCATCTGTTACTATATTGTGATGTACAGCATCTTAAGCTTGTGTTTGTATGTTTATGTTATGTAAATCTGAAACAATTATGCACGATTGAAATGTTTTACTCGCTTTTACCCCTTGATTTAGTTTTGTGCTTTCGTAGATCTCTCAACTTTCTCTGCATCTGGTTTCATTGTTGGCAGATTTTAAGGGTCAAGCATTTAGTGTTGATATTAAGTTGTCTGTCATTTAACCGACAGATGTTAGCTTAAGATGATCCAAGTAATGAGTTCAGAAAGCTGGAATAACCGAAATGATCACATTTGGCCTTTACTCAGCTTCAGTTAAAGCAAACGAGAGAAGCAATTAGTTGATATACGTTAGAATTGGAAAGAAATACCTTGTATGAAGCTTCATAGCAGGCATGCAAAATAGTGAAACTTCCTGGAAATCACTTGTCTCTGGATTTTCTGTCGACAGTGATTTGAAAATTCCTCAACAATATTGGTAAATAATAGGAATGCTTTTATGGTTGCATTAAGTCACAGACCCAACCACTAAAGTTAACCAATCTCAAATTTGCCTTGTTTCTTGTATGCAAACGATCTGTTATCTCTTTTCGATAACTTGTGCGTAGAATACACACTTAAATCCCAAAAACAAGAGGAAAAGAAGTATCAGAAATATAGATTTGTGATTGCCAATTCTCAACATAATAGGCTAAGATAATCATTTCCCTCTTGTTTGTCTTTTAAGCCTATGGGTAACACCCAGCATACCAATAACGTCTTGCAACCTGTTGGACGCCAAAAACCCTTCTTACCAACTAGAAATTGGTCTAGATATATGTTTGTCGACTAGCGAAGAGAGTGAAGTATTGGTCTAAGCGTGTTAATCATTTCCGTGGTGTCTTGGACCAAAATGTAGCCGCGAGGTCTCAATATTCGATCCGTTTCTGCAACTACATCTGCAACATAGCATCTGAGAGCATTGTGCAATTTCAGAAGGCAAATCAAACCACAAAATCGGCTCAAATTTTACAAAATTGTCAATGAAACTGTACCTTTGTGTTAGACTTCTGAATGGAAAACTTGAATGCAATAGATCATAGTTCAAGGACAGGTGTTAAAGGTATCACACCAATTATGATACATTCCAATACATTCTCTTATCAAAAATAATGAATAGAGTATTTTGGGCACCAACGGGCATGACATTCATGACCAAAAGAGGTTGATCGATAAGTGCTGCAGCAAAACTACGAAAAAGCAGCATCCCAACGTCAGTATAAGATCACAATAACCAGGAAGTACCATTTATATACTGAGGCAGCAGTAAACTACATTGTTTTCCGAAGTGAATGTTATGAGGCATCTAGATGTTAATGGTTAGATAGAAAAAGAGAGTAAACAATGAGTCAAAGCCGTATGCAACTAGGATTAATAACACCAATCAGCAAAATCACCATGACCAAAGCAGTGTCACTGTGGAATTTGAAGAAGAGTTAACCCAACAGTATAGAAAAACTTGTGGCATTCTTGTTAAATGCTTCTTCAGCATCTGGTGTAAGGCTCCAAGGTTTACGGCTAAGTTTTTGGGGCCAAGGTGCGGGCGCCAGCTTTGGAATTTGCCCTAGCTATTAACTAAGGCCTGGAAATGTAGTAACTGAGAGGCTCTACCTAGCACACAGAGTAGGAAAAACTTGAAACAGTTTTATTACAAATTGGTACTAATGGTGAGCAAAAACCATAACAAATAAGGGGACATAAAATGAATTTTAACAATGAGTTATGTTACTCCATTTTCTGATACGAATCTGTGACCAGCCAAATCTCACTTGTGCTCTCTCTTTGTGCTTTCATGCATTAATATATATAAAACAGCCAATTGAGGTGTGTTTGTGCATGTTGGTGAGTGGCTGTACGAGAGAGATATGCTAACAAAGCATTCCAAACATGACAATGTTTCTCATCGTGATGATAAACTGATGTAGCAGACCAAATAAAAAAACCCCAGCTCTGAGAATCCTGTTCAGCTCCAAAGTGGTTTCCCACCTGCATTTTTCAGCCCAAAGCATGAGTTTCAAGACTTCCATGGTAAACTAGCAAAGAGATAATGAAATTCAGCTTAAGTTATTAAGGTTTAATGCAGGATTTCCTCTGGATCCCAGTCAACTCTGCATCATGCACTATGAATCAAATCATGTGCATTATCCGATAATGTCAGCTTCTGCATTCCAGTGACAGAAAGTGTTCCTCGCTCTAGAGCAAACTGTATTTGTGCTTCGTGTTCATCCTTTGGCCCAAATGACATTGTAATGACATCTCTGTCCAGCAAATGGCTGCTAGCGACACCACAGCCAATATCTAAAATAATCCCCATTCAATTTTAGGTAAATGTCTTATAAAAACAAGCAAGAAACGCTCAAACAAAGATATACAAATCTTCAGAAACACTGAAACAAAGATATCAGTCCATAGGTATTTACGTAGATGTTCATTCAATCACAAGTGACATAAGATGAACATACCATAAACTAAAGTTTTGCTACATAATATGGACTGATATAGTTTCAGAATGATAGACAGTCAGACTGAAAAATACATTTATAATACCTTGACTATAAGCTCAATGTAGCAAGTAACTCCGTCCTTGAACTGACTACTACCTCCTGGAAAAACAAAATAATCACCAGACTTACACACCCAATTGTGATCTTTCTTGTATTCAAGAAGATTAGGGTAAGGCACGTTGTTTTACCAAATCTGGAAAACAGAACTAAGAAACCACATCACCATTTTGTCTAATCAAAGCAGTGATATACGTCAGAGGCATACCGCCAGCGTGAATATCAACTTAATTATCCCAGCAAATTGCCACAACAGAATCATGTGAACTTCATTTTGTAAAATTGATCTTTCTTGTTTCATCACATTCATATTTCTAAAGTTAGGCTTGATGTGATTTGAAAGCACATCATCCAAAGTATTTACAAACAGTAACGTTTAACGCAGATAAGCTTTAAGGTCAAAGCACCTCAATTTAGAACAAAGGGTAAATCAAAATTCTATACAGATACATATTTTATACATCATCATCTGATCTCAACAAAATTCGGGCTAATTTGGGCAAAAAATATCTAGGAAATCAAGCAGTCCTTGAGAAGATCAACCTATTGAAAACTTACCCTCTTATATTTGACCCAGAACCCACCTTAAACCAAATGGCGCTATCCATACATAAGCTGATAAGCAGACAATAAGCAAACTCCAATTACTTCGGCTATCATAAACAGAACATTTACAAATCAAACTATCTGTAACCCAATCAACACATGAAACGCATTTTCAGCTGGCCGATTCAAGAACCCAAATAACAAAAATTAAAACAACTAAAACAACAGCAACATTTACATAATTACGTATCAACCAAGCAATTTTAAAAACCCACCTCACCCATAATTCCGCTAAAGCTAGCTTAAAATAACATAGTATCCATTCAGTGATCATGAACTACTGTAGTGGATTCACAAAATTGTGGATTCAGCAGTTAAATTTTATATAGCAGATTTATTTTCCGTAATAAAGTGCAAATAAATGAAGAACCAGTTGGACACTAAAATCAACCGACCTTTAACAGAATGAACCAATTCAAGTCTTCAAGAACCGGATAAAGTCAGTAAAATAAACAATAATAATAATAATAAAGATATCTAACCGAAAAAAAGTTTCAAACAATCTCACCATGTCCCTGCTCTTTGTGGACGCAACCGGCAGCTTATATCTAAAAGGAAAAGGCACCAAACATCTCGAGCTAGGACTACGGCAATGGCGTTCTCGGTGCTCAATGTGCCTCCTAGATGCCGATTTTTTTTTATCGCTTCGAAATTATCCAAAGAAGGTATATAATCAACAGCAAACAGCCCCGTACAAATATCCCATTTTATCAGATCCAAACGGAAGTCATCGATGGCGCTGCTATTACTGGTAATATTATCAGTTAGACTAATAAATGCCGCGGTAATATCATCAGTTTGCTAGCCAATGAAGTGGCGGTGGTGGTATTAGGTAAAACGATGACGTTTCGGGAAGGCGTCGGTTGAGGTTAGAAGTAAGAGACGATGGCTGCGGCGGTGTTGTCGGTGGACGTGAGGACGACAACGACGACGGTTGCGAGTGAAATCACAAGAGCAAAAATGAAAGGATAATTTTATCTCCTTGAAGAGATCCATTCGAGTTGAGTCGAGGTTTCTGGTTTGGCTAATTTTGCTTGGTTGATTCAAGATCTATGCGATTGCTAATGCTATAGCGGCTGCAATTTTTCAAAGAGTGGGACGCTGCTAATTTGTACGTGGATTTGAAAGGCCGTTATCCGAGTAATGATAATTATTTGCTTCGGTTGCCATGACAATAACATTTGAGTCCCTATTATTTTATAATTTCTAAAATATACATTATTTATCTTTATATATCAAATTTATTCCTAAACCAACTGCCAATGACGGTTAAAATTTAAAATTATTAGAATAATTTGATTACTTTACTAGAAATTCGAGATTTCTTTTTGGAAGAATACGATACATGAACTAGAAATTTAAGCCGACAGAGTATGTTCTGACCAAAAACATTGCAAGAAATCGGGGATCCATTTGTTATTAGCCGGCTTAGAAGAAACGGTGTCGTATTTTTTGGCCGCGAAGGAACCTAGAGTTAATGGGGCCATCCATTACGAGAACACAAAACCGGCAATGCGCAAACGAAAATTGCACGCTTCCACTCCCGAATTGGAACACTAGAATGTTCAATAGAAACTAAACGCCATGCACGGATTGGTCTTATCATTGGAGTGCCCTAGGCTAGGGCAGTTATCTTACAAAGAATACAGGGAAGAAATTACATTAGAGACCGTTCATTCGTCAATGAAATCTGAACTGTGTAAGAGGACAGAAAACATTATGAGCACCTAGCATATTAACAATCTCAGAGACTGAAGAATATCTAGCTTTTCCCATAATCAAGAACTCATTATGAAATAATAAGGTGTTATGTATTTTCCTTGCTCTAAAATTTACCTCATGAACCGGTAAACTTGCAAGACAGCTCAACAGTATAAATTGGATTTAAAATTGGTTTCGTGCGACGGCAAAATCTTGTTTCAAAGAAAACAAAAAACTAGGCTGCATTTTTCACTCGAACCCATGACCTGAATTTTCCACATCAACTTCTCCCATTCCAGTGTCTTCCTCTTCTTCACTATCTTCATCACCACTTACCTCCTCGTTATCTTGGTTTAGCTTAGCCATGTGCTCAGCGAGCAATTTATCATCTCGTTCACTCACCTGAATCAATGCAACCGCAAATCAGAAACCAAATAACAGTAGCAAGCACCCGTATAGAGCAAATGATAGATTTAAACAGAAGTTTCTCATGAACAGTAAAGTTTGAATCAAAACAAGGTTAACTGGAGAAACTAAGTCAAAATTAAAACAAAAGGATTTGCATTCACCGCTCTTGGCTCCTCCTTCACAACAAGTTTTCCCTTGTGCTTCTCTATCGCTTCAGTGCAAGCTGCAATTGCTTTATTCAGAACTGAGATCCCTTGCTCCTGTCCAGCCGAATATAAAACACCAACCAGTCAACGGGAAACATACGATTCCATATCCATGGAAAAACCAGTGAATGTACTATTCATGCACACATGAAATGAACATCACAAATGCCTATAAAAGCACGGACTTCCAACGCCCCTCCCAAACATTTGATTCAAGAGGTTTTACTTCTATTTGTTAGTGGCCTTATGAGATAAAACTATTCAAAACATGTACAGTGGGCAGAGATAGAAAAGCTAAGGGTAAGGTTCAGCTACAACGTAGCAGTCAAGTTGACTAAACTTATTTCTGGACACCAACAACATTAGCTCCCATTATACTGCCTTTCAATGACTAAATTAGTTGTGCTAACCTTGTCCAGGGTCTGTGTGGTAAGAACATAAAGTGGAGGAGCAACCAATTTGATTTTCACAGGGCAATCATCATTGCCAGCAGCCTCAGCTTTCCGCATAGCATCCTGCAATGCCAAAATACGCATAAGCAAGAACATATCAGTAATTTGAAACTAAGTGTTCCTCGCAAGTAAATCATGATAAAACAAAATAAATATCAGAAGAGAAATATGTAAATAAGACCTTAATGTGAAGAACGCCATCAAACTGGAAGCATTTCATTTCAATGTCAGCTCGAATCTTCAATGGTTGTGGGGTCATTCTTCTCCTAATATTCTTCACCAAAGCATCTTTCACTTCCTCTGTCACAGCTGGAACCACCTTAGTCATCTACAATGAGACAGGAGGAACTTAATTATCAACGAAGAGAACAGGCATAAGATCCTACCAGACCAAGTTTACCTCTTGTCCATCAGGGCCAGTTTCTTTGACTTCAAGGGTGAGGGAATTCAAAACAGAATCAGGATCAGTAACAATAATCTTGAATGCCTGCATATTAAATAGAGTAGAAATTTAGAACTCCAATTGTAAACTAGAGAAACACAACTCGAGAGTTGCTAGCACTTTACCTCGAAAGCGTGTCCATATTTCCGATACAATGGCCAGCCAATGTTGACATAAAGTTCCTGTAATAAGAGGCTTGCATTATCAATGGCCAATTGCAGATATGTTGGTTAAGCATACACTACTATAGATAGGATAAATGTGCTTGCCTCCAGACAGTCACTTGTTGGGATAAAAAAAAATTGACTAGCCTGACAAAAAGGCATAAAATGTAAAGCGCACACAAAAATAGGCCAGTGCGTTAATTTTAACCCCAACCCATGATGGCAGGTCACTCAGTAAAAGTTCAAGCAGCAACTCTCATAAGCAAACCAGTTCTTTCAAAGTATTGTACTTCAAGTCATAAACTTAGACACAAAAACCAAAGGCAACTACAGGCATTATAACATTGCCAATAAATTAAAATTAATACCAAAGATCAAAAATTAAATATCTCCATCCAGGCCAAATGCTTCAATATTATAAGACCTACTCAGCCCAGTTCCAATTGAGGAAAACAACATAAAAGCATGGGAAAAAAAATTCCTGAATACAGCAGTGACTACACAACAAGCAGAGGCATCTAGTAAGCAAGAAAGAAAAAGACAATATTTAACACTTCTCCAACCATTTGAGTGAATCAAAGAAATACAACACATTAAAACTGAACCAAACATCCTCAAAATTAAGTTCAATGGCATCTTTAACGCAAGCAGCACTAACAATAGGTCAAATGAATAACAAAGCTTACAAATATTTTACTTGCATAAATAACACTGTAACAAAACAGAAAGTAATACATTACAACAAAACAAACACCAATCATATGTCTAAAAATGCACATCATCTTTTCCCAAGTCTTAATTGTTCGATATCCTCTAATCTAGCTAACCGAAGTTCTAATCAATGTAATCTATATCCGATACGTAAGCCACATTCTCCCTATTTTCAGATAAGTAAACAAAACACTAGGACATGAATCTAGCTTCCCTCAATAATATTGCCGATGGCAGAACAAGAATTAAAGAAACGTCAAGATGTTATTCCTAAACTCACCAAAAAAGTAAATATATAAAAATATACACTTAATTTTCTAACACTAAATTAATCCACAATGGATATTCCTAAACAATTGAACATTACAAACTATCAAATTACATTTAAAAGAGCTTTGCTGTTATTAACCCCAAATCGCTCAACACACAAACATTCTTTTAACTTTGAATTCACATGACTGAACACATATTGGAACACATATAAAATGACTAACGAACTTTATAAAATCGAAATCAATACCTCTAAATCGATGCCCAGAGTCTCAGACAAGTGTCGCATGATAGAGTGCACGAGCTTGCTCTTATTGTATCTCTCTTCACAGGCTTGAATATCTTCTTCACTAACTCTCCGTTTACTCAAATCAATGTAACCTTTTTCCTTGTCAACACGCAGGACCATGACGGGCTCGATGCGGCCCACCTTGATGAGGCTACTGACACTACGAATACGACGCCGTGAGAGCTCCGAGAATAGGATCAACCCTTCGATGTTGTTGTACTCGAGCAGTGAAACGTAGGCGCCCATGTCGGCGATGTTCTTCACCTGAATCATCACTGCCATGTCAACTTCAGGGTACTTGGCCTCGTACATGCGGCACTCCAGGTTCGGTGTGTGGCTAGCCATGATTGGTCGGTCGGAAAGTCTTTTCTTGTGAAAATTTGGAGTGATTGGGAAAACTTAGGGTTTTAAGACCACCGGAGAGAATCTACGAGACTGAGCCGACCCGTACTGCTGTGTGTGCGTTTTGGTTTTTCGATGGAGATGAAATGTAGAAGGGTTTTGTTTTATTTTTAAATGACCCAAAATTTCATTCCCAATTTTTGTCTAACCCTCAAATACTTTTACAATCTTAAGAGCAAAAAAAAATTACAATAATTGGACGAAATTATCCCTGAATCATGTTTATGTTCTCCTTGTTCCAGTTAAAAGTGAAAATAAAAAAGAAAAAATATGTAAAATTTACAGAAATTTGATTTTATTGAGACAATATATTTATAAATAAATATTTTTTAAAAAATAAATCTTTTCTAAAACAGAAAATTTTAAAATTAATCTTTTTTTTTAATTATTGGAAAAGTACTTTTCCTCTTTGAAAGAAAGGGATCCCAATGGTATGATCATATGCTTGGAGTAGTACGGTGACGTTTTCATGAAAAGCTAGGTTATATCTGTGCCGTAACTAATCATTTAAGTGTGCTCTGATAATTAAATTCCTTTTTTTTATTTTTTTTGTTAATGAACTTCAAGCTAGTTTTAGTCCTCTTTATTGTTATTCTTTTTGTTTTTTGCGACTACAGGTTTGAAAACCTGCATCTATCCCTGCGGAACACTTTCAAGGATAGCCATGCAGTGACAAGAGTGGGCTCCTGAAGTACGATTACGGTTGTGATTAAGCTGCCTGTTCCACTGGTGGTACAGCTCGTGAACTAGCAATCATTAATCTCATGGCATGCTCCAATCTTCTGTGGATGTTTCTATTACCATTGTTGGACAAGAACAATAACTGCAAGAAACTTTCAACACTCGGGTAATTTTTCTCCATTGTCGACGAATTCTGAAGCATAGGATTTTAATCTCCGCTGATTATAATCTCCAAACTTAAAAATCTATTTTGGAGGTTGATTCATGCGGTGACTTCTTAACTCATCTCATTTGTTGCTGTTGCGCCGTGGTTCAACGATGACGTGAGCTTGACTCGGGGGCTTCAAGGCTAGTGCCATTGACTTGACCTAGTACATGTGAAGTTCAAGGTCAGAATCTTCGGGTTCAGTGGTTTACCCGGGCGAACCACTTCTGTGCATGCTTACGGCAAATTCATTTCTGTGCATAAAATAAATAATAGCATGCAAACATGCGATGACTACACTTCATTAACTGATAATGCACAACTAATCTGAGAATATTAAGCTAAAAAAGCGGCAACTTTGATCTCTAATGGACTAGAAACGTGGAAGACCTTGTTACAGTTGAGAGGTGTCGTGGAACATCAAAACCTTGAGCGATATCATGTAATCGCTTTAATAAAACTAAGAATATGACCAATGCAGAAGAAACCATGTTCCTCTTCATGTTTCACTTTCTCTCGAATGACTAACAGATTTAGCCGCGGCGCGGTCTTCGGTGTTCGCGTGAACAAGTGTCCATTGGCGGTGCATTTGAGAGGCGGCGCATTGATTGTGCGCCACGTGTTCATACTTTGACGACGGCGCCATGGAACAGCTCTGGGAGTACCTCGTGGCAGTCTCGCTTTTGCTTTAGAAATTAATTTTTCAATAGGATAAGCAGGGTCGGGCCGGGGGCAACGCCCGGTTATAGAAACGCCGGACCAGACGGATAGGGTTCAGTCGGTAACGGCATAATCCCGGTTGACGACTGAGACGCTGGGCCTGAGAGGGAATCTGGCTTTCACGAGCCCAACGTTGGATAGTGCGCTGGGGTTTGGGAGCATTTCGGCTGCTAGCCATAAATTTACTGTCAGACCATAACGTGTAACGTCGCCTTAAGTGGCTGTTACAGTTCACGTAACGCCCTCGCCCAACAAGTTGTCCCATCAGCGCGTCTAAAGGCCTACCAAATTATGGCCAATACCGATACGTCAAATACAGGTTATCAATAAAAGGGCATCAGACAGAAAGCCATATGCCACTCACTGCCTACCACTCGTTTCGTTTGGCAGATTTTAACTGATCTTTAAAGGTCATGACTCAATTATCTCACATACGCACTCATCAATCAACAACGGAAAAGTTTCCACACCGATTGCATGCCTAAAGTTTTAAGTTTCTAAACGAGAACTAACAACCCAAAGCACAGCATAGGTCGAGAATTCCAAATGGTAGCCGGGTACAGAGCAAGATGTGACCATCATGCCACAGCTTCCTCCTCATCGAGCAGCATCTGATCAAAGTGCCAAACTCCTGAAAGTTCCATTGTAATAATCAGTTTAGAGGGAGAAACAGAAAATAATTCAGATTAGTTCAAGATACGGGAACAAAATGGTACAAAATTTTAGCTTTTTACCATGTCCTTTGCCCACTCTTCTCAGCTGAGCAACATATTCTGCGATCTTTTTGATAGCTTCTACCTGCCAAAAAAAATTGTAAACCACTCTTCCCTAATCATAAAATGAAATTCATAACGGAGAATGAAATGTAAATGTTGTACTTTACCTGCTCAGACAAAAACTCACTTTCAACAAAATCTGCTAGCTGCACGTCATTGTTCCGCTCAGCTACCTGTAGGTACAATGTAAAGAATGGTTTATGAGAGTGATTTCCTTGGCCAAAAGAACTCACAACCTCAATGCAATAGCATTTCTAGACACTATCGCTTATATCAAAAAGTCAATGACACTGTCTGCTAAGTTGACATCAAATACAAGTTCACGAAAGTAACCAGTATAAGTTGTAAGATATTAAGTACACTTTACCTTGTGCAAGTTTAGGAGTTTCTCATTTGTTAGCTTCTCCAGTGACAATGCAAGCTCCATAGCTGAATCATTGCACAAACAATAAGTGTCAAACAAAATGGCTACTCATGCAACAAGTTATCATAAAGGGAGTTCAAGTAGGTCAAAAACATATGGACAACTTTATCCATTGTCACCCAAGTAAACATTACTACATAAGTAGGCCCTTAGGAATTGCCACAACACCTGTAACGTGAAATCCAGAAGGATTCTCATGGAGCTAAGAAGTAAGAATGCACTGAAATATAATTTAATTACATTGTCCTCCAAGTTATCAATAAACGCTCAAATCTTCACACATTAATACAAATGTACCATGCATTCAATGATTTATAACCCTTAAAAGAAGTGCACAAAGAACATTCCTTATTCCATATATACCCATACTCCCAATAACAAATAAAACTAAATCCTTTGATAACAGATGCAAATAGGGATGGAATATGATTCATAAGTCTCGTGTGATATGGAGCTCTTTCACACAATTTGCATGATGACATGGTACAAAATAAAAGGCATTAAATGTTCAACAATATTTGAACTTGAATCTATTTTCTCAAAATAACACCATATGCTGAGATAAAACTCAGTAAAATTGTATTCAGTGATCTCATTTCAGTAATCATGTCCATACATAAGGAATAATGCTTATCAAAAGACACAACTGTAACTAATATCATGAAATTTACCATACAGAGCATCTCCCTTCTCAGCATGATCAAACTCACTAAGGGGCATCAATATAGATTGCAGCTTTACTTTTCCTCCACGTTTGTTCTAAGGATTATAAAACAACAAACATTAGCAAAACAACACAGCTATGGATCAAATAAAGTTTGAATGCCCGCCAACCAATAGTGAATATACAATAACAAAAGTATATAAAAGCAACAAATCAAAAACCTGATATTCCATAAATTTCTCGGCATGCTCTCTTTCTTCTACGCTTGATTCCTTGAAAAACCTGTAGCAAGAAATTGTGAGCTTTAAACACAACTACGAGAAAGCTGAGAGAACTTTGAGATTTCCAATAAAAACAGATTACTTGGCAAGACCCTTGAGCGCGACGTTGTCCCTGTCAAAGTAGGCAAACATGGCATGGTACACATACGAGATATTGTATTCCACGCTGTTACACAATAATAAAACCATCGTTAGGAGAAAAGAATGCAAAGAAACAAAAAAGAAGCCTTTCACAACAGCAAGAACAGTGCATTAAAGCAAACACTTTTGCAATGAATCGATGCCAAACATCAAAAAGTTAAGCATAAACTAGAAAACAAACAGAGAAAGAACCTAATAGAAAGCCCAACACTAATAAATCAACGAGTAATGAAAACCAATTTCACGAGACATCAGCTTTTAATCGAACACTGCATGTATAAACTAAACTAGACCTGGTAACACATGTGACGACCGGTTTAAAGATAATATAGAAAACACTAAAACAAACAATTTTTTTTTAAAAGAAGAAACACATTTTGAATACTTATATAATTCCAAAACAAGAAAAGGGAACCCACTTGATCTGCTCATTGATAGCGGTCTCACAGTCATCGGTAAACTTATGCCTGGCAACAGAAACTTGAGGCAAAGTTGGTACCAAGTCAAGCTCCTTTTTTACCTCTTCAAAGGGCGCAAAAACAACGCCGGTGAGGGGGCTATTACTAGAACCTTTTGAGGCACAAACCACAACCCCAGTTCCATTTCTTGCTGAAGAAAAAGCAAGATTTGAATTCAACGAATAACCAGAAGAAACATAGGAAAACGGCGGATTTAGAGCCTCCTTCTGCGGGCCCAAGATCAAGAAAGCAGGAGACGCTTTGAGCAACATGTTTTTTGCTTCTGATTTCCTTTTCTGTTTTTGTTCTCGATTTCGATTTCTGAAACCACAAGAAGAAAATGATATGAACAACAAAAGAAAATGAAACGGTGGCTACGTGGCGACGACGACTGCAAGTGAAGAAAATAAGTAGTGTGGCCAACGGCCAGAGTTTGGGCGGGGTGATTGACCAAGAAAAGTGGACGGTCAGGATTGAGAGATGGACGCGGACGCGTGCTATGCTCGTGGTATTTTATCTATAGACAGTAGTGGCTTCTGGGAATTTGAATCCCGAGGAGAAATCTAGTATTCAGGGGGCATTTATGGTATTTTTGGGTTATTTTTAGTAATTTAATTATTTTCTTATTTGTACTTCATAACGCCAGCCTAAAATAAGACAAAAAGAAGAGGCCGGCTAAGAGAATATTTTTTTACTTTCAATTTCCCAATAACCATTAATTAATGCTGTTAAATTATCTTAAATTACAATTTTGTATTCCTAATAACAACTATAGATTCAATTTTCACGTGACACTGACATGCTAATGAATTATTAGTAGTGCTAGTGGCATGCCAAGTGGGCTCTTTCGTAATGGGAGGAGACAAAAGAGCCTGTCAAAACAATCCCTTTCGCCTGGTTATCAAATGACTTTTGGAAAGAAATAAAGTAGATGCTCTCGTGACATGCTTCGAACTTTGGTGATAAGGTCATGGATAAAGATGAAAATAACTTACACTAATTATCCAACCAATCAAACACAATTGAAGTGGAAATAGTTGTAAATGTATGATAAGGGCATTAGTGTAATCTTGTAATTGTTATTTTAATTATATTAATGCTATAAATATTTACGTAAATTCTATCATATATAAAAATTAACCTGTTATTTTATCGTATAAAGTTTAACACACCGTATTAGAATAAATAAAAATATACAATCGTGATGTGTTATTTTGACTTAAGCTTGTGTTATGTTTATATAATTCATAATTATATGACAAGAGAGATTAGTTTTAGTCGAAGGTCACACGCACGGGTGCACGTGGGAGTGGTAAAGTGATTCATTAGAGTACTGCAACAAATGCACGTGTTAGCCGTCGTACGACAAGGAGTGTTAGCCGATGGCTCGCACGAGTTACAGATTTGCGGTGGACAGACCGGATAATCCAGACCGTTTTTTCTTTTTTTTGAACGTGATTTATTTGGGTTTGATAATGATATGGGCCGACGAGACAGCACCGTTTCTCATGGACTGTCGTTGCATTTTTCGTTTCATCTCGGGGCTTTTCTGAGTACACTTTAGGCCTATTTATTGGTGTCCTGCACGAACCCATCCCGGAAGATCGAGCTCGTTCTGAAAATTTTGAAGTGAAATGTATATGCAAAAATATTGTAGCGAAGCCATGACAAGCCATGATGCCCTGCTACGCTCCTTTAATGCAAGCATTGGACGTGTCGTAATGCTTTGCCTCTGTTTTCTTTCTCGTAAATTATTATCTCAAATTTCGGTAATTAATTCACAGAATCCGAGCAATCCCCAGAGAGTTTCTGGTTTTTGTCCATATCGAAGGCTTCCCTCACTTCTACCCAGAACAGATTAGGGTTTTGTGCTAAGAAATCTGTGTCATTGATTCCATTTATTAATGAAAGGAGACCTGGGTTTATATATATATTGGAGGACCAAAAAAAGAAACTTGGAATGGTGGGATAAGAGCCATGAATGCAAGCGATACAGAACTTAGCCGAGTATGCTGGTGTTCTATCAATTTGACTTTTAATTATTAATTTAATGTCAGTATCGCATTAAATTTCTTGCTGGGGTTCTGTTTTTCTTGGATTTCCATCGCCCCTGTATCACAAATTATTATTAAATATATACTGTGATTTATTTACTTAGCCATGGATCCTTGGTTTTTTATAATTATTATGTATTATATATTTTGATCTAGAGTTCTCGCACATTCACGTGTCGGTACCTGTTTATAAATATATATATATATATATATATATATACAACACTCCCATGATTTCTTCATTCTCCCCACTTCAACGCCCTTTTAAAAACTTGTGCGCTCTTCTCCAGTCTCCACTACGATCGTTCTCCTTCCTTCCGAGCTTCGTTTTTCAGACAAATATGGGCGGAAATTCTCCGTGTGCCTCGTGCAAGTTGCTGCGACGCCGTTGCGCCAAAGACTGCGTCTTTGCTCCCTACTTTCCTTCAGATGATCCCCAGAAGTTTGCCATCGTTCACAAAGTTTTTGGTGCCAGCAACGTTAGCAAAATGTTACAGGTGCATAAACACATTTATACATACACGTGTACGTATAATTATACGGTATATCTACAGAAAATAAGAGTTTAAAGTTTGATTTTACAATTTCTTTGTATGTGATTGTGACGGAGCAGGAGCTTCGAGTTGAACAGAGGGCTGATGCAGTGAGCAGTTTGGTATACGAAGCAAATGCGAGGGTTAGAGATCCAGTATACGGCTGTGTTGGGGCGATATCTTTGCTGCAAAACCAAGTGTCACAGCTGCAAATGCAACTAGCGGTGGCGCAAGCAGAGATTTTATGCATCCAGATGCAGCAAAAACCGACGATGAATATCCCAACTACTCCACAAATAGTCGACGACCACCCAGATGACAAGTCTTTTCTTCGACGAAATAACCTCCCTCGTCATCAACGTCACCTTAACTCTACTTCTTCTTCTTCATCTAACAATGACACTGCAATTCGTGATTCCCTCAAAAGTGCAAGCATTTTCGGACATGACATGGTCCCTTAATTGAATCACTTTTGTCTTCTGTTTAATCTACAGTTCTTTAATTTACCTCTTCTTGTTCAATCATTAATACCTTAGTTATTTGTTTATTTATATATTTTTAAATCCATAATTAATAGAGTGGTTGAGATCAGGAAGAAATTGTCTTAAACAAGGGTAAGTGCACTCAGGGTCAACCGTTCTGGCATGTGAGCAAGTGAAGTGAACTAGAATTTTCTCAGTACAGTACATAAACCTGTTTAAACTTGTAAATTAAACCAGTTGGCCGGTCGGTGGTTAATTCCTGTATGCAAGGCTTTTTGGCTCTTCATTACAACCTCAAATAAATAATACGAGGGCATGAACTTGATGTACATAACAACAGTAGAATGGCGCTCAATCATTAATGAAATATTTTTGTCAGTCACGAGTCACGAGCCTTGACCTTGTCTAGTTTCGATTTTTTTCTAATAAAGGCAATGAGAAAAGCATAAAATTGACATTGACTGCTACGTGCCCAAAGCTAACGACTTCCTTCTTCTTCTTCTGCTGCTGCTGGTGATGATTATGCAGTGTGTATTCACGGGCAGTTTTTTTTTATTAATTTAATATTAAATTAAAAATTAAATAACATTATACGATTAATTATAAATTTAAATTTTAAATTAAATTTTAAATTAACTCATATATATAAATATATTAAAATAACAAGAACACAATTAATTCTAACCTTAATACGAACTGAACGAGATTTAATGATGATAATTTAATAAAATAATTCTTAGCAACAAAATTTGTGTGTTGCAATGTCAATGCCTGTGCAAGATCACATGATACACATACTTGACCATTTTTATTGAAGGTAAAGGCAGCTGTTTATGATATTTAAGATGTAATGAAGGAAGAAGACAAAACTTGTACGTAGAATTCCACTAAAAATTGACCCGTTTTGGTTGAGTGCATGAAGCTTCAGCGGCATAAGTTTAGACAAGTTGCCATAAAAAGAGACAAAGGAAGGCATTTCCCTTTCATTCTATCAACTTCCGAAATTGGATGCTTTGGGGAGACAAAAGAAAAAGACTGGAGCCTCATTTGCTCTTTTGAGGGCTCCAGGATAATACTTCCAACCGCAAATATCATTCAATATTCTTTCTAAAATGTTATAATTACATTATAACTAGTTTGAGATTTGAATGCTGGTTATACTAATTGGAACCAAGCAGCAGATTGTCAAGAGATCTTGATTTTTGACGCTTCTCCTTTGCATAGGCTCGCTGGGTTTCAGTACCTTTGATTATTCTGTGCGTCAAAAGACTTGCTGAACTCGAGGAAGATATTACTGAAAAGTATATATGAGTCTGTTGTTCTCTCTATTCTGCACAAAAAATGGAGGATTGCCGCGTGTTGTGTCAGCCCTGCAAAGAAGTTAAGACTGCAGAGAGACATCACACATTCCAAAGATAAATGTAATATGTACAACAGCAGTAGGAATAATGATACAGCAGTTCATTTTTATTTTCAAGATGGAACAGTATCCAGATACAAAACAGTATTAATCACTCTTTGAAGGAATTGAAATTACTTGTCTTCAACATTCAGTTGAAGAAATGGAGAATCATTCAGATTCTGGCTTGTCCCATCAACGGCGCATACTTGAATAATTAACTTGACACTATCAGTTTTTGAAGGAATAATTTGGTCAGAAACGTAAAAGGACTCCACATGCGCCACCCCAAGATACTCATGTGACGCTTCTAGCCTTCCATCCGTACTTCCGACTGCTTGTTTCGCAATGTAGACATTATACTTTGGGAACGGAGAATCATTCCTGTCTTTCAATTTCCAAATGATTTTAACATTCAGCGTTTTGGCATTCTGGGAATCTGAAGTCCATTTGATATATTGTGCCTCAACTAGCCACGAAGAAGATGGAGGAAAGACTGCATTCTGTCTAGAGCTTTTAATAGAAATATCACCAAGAATTGCGAAATAATCTGCTGGACTGTGACTGAATTCATTGTGTTGGCCATCTGATCTGGATTCTATGCCCAGGCCACCGTTCTTGGGATCTGGCCTGTAGCATACAGCACTGATTCCTGTCATTGTGTATCCGTTCATTTCAATGCTGCATTCCTGTATCACCCATCCTGGAGCTACTTCTGGGCCCTTAACTCGATGTGGAACAATCACTTCACTGAATTTGGTTGAAGGTCGACCAATTCCCCAGGATGCAAGAAGTACAGACTCTCTTTCTTCTGTGGCAGAAGAGAACTCGAGAAGAAGGCCAAGCAGAGAATTTTCTTCTGATTTCACCTGCAGCAAATGTAAAGGTCGGGAGTTGTTCTGAATGGAAATTGATAATGGTTTGAGTTGCGGTTTTCTCAGCAACCTTGGTCCATAGAAGAATTAGCTTACAGAATATGTTAAGTACAGAGGCAAATCCCCCAACAGAAGCTCTCCTTTAAAGAGCCTTACGATGAATTGTGCATTGTTTTCAAGAGTTCCTTTAAACGTGACGTTCCCACCTCCGCTGTAAGATGCTTCCTTAAAACTACAATTGCAAATATATGATTAAGGCAGAACCATGATGCAAACTATAGATAAACTCTACTATGGTTTTTATTTTTAAAATTGAGGTACGATGGCTTTTAAGCAATGGTTGCTATGAAATGGAAGCACTAGATGTCAAATGTTGGTGAAAAAAATTGGTAGGTCCCACTAAAAGTATGTGTCACGAAACTTCTTTCTAACTTTGCTTGCAAAGTTAAGAGGAATACTACAATCCCCAAAAAGCGTAAATGAATTAGTTTAAGGAGAAATTGTGAATGAGGAGGCACTTTTGGTTCTATTTTGCTTTTCATGCATTGATCTTAAAGAAGAAGGATTTGCATTTTGTGCGGTTACCCTCTCAACTGATGGATCCTCCTAAAAAGGTCTTGATGGCAGGAGAAAAGAGTAAGAAGATGCAGAGCAAATCAATTTTGATCCTCAGGGACATAAAAAATAGTCTTTCTTACTCCAAACATAAGACGAAATCTGAAGGTTCACAGAAAGATAAAAATATTTCAAAATCAGTTAATGGTTTAGACCACTTTCTCGTTCCTGTATAATGAGATGTATATATCGCGTTGTATGATCAGCGGAAAAGGAAGCAGTGAATATGTTCAAAATTTAGTAATTTTAGGAGATACATATGAGCAGTGAAGACTTACTCAACAAGAACTTGAATGGTATCTGGATTAGGGTTGTCTTTGAACTTGAGAAAAGGCTGCCACAGATATAGGACAAAGTTAGAGGAAAAGCTTGAAAAGCAGATCAACATCACTGACACAATTAAAAAGATTCCAAACATAATTGACAGATGCAGTAATAAAGTCCAAATGTATATAGTGAAAGAAAATCTTGTAATTACTAAAATTGACAGGCCATTGAAAATGGGTTTCCATGTCTGAAGATTATTATTATCAACATGACCATGTAAAGTCACTTGGCATTGTAATTAGTTGTTAAGTTCTATAAAGATCTATCCATTACCCAAATACACAACCATACAAATGAAATAACTTTACAAGAAAAGGAAAAGAAAAAATTATCCTGAATATGGGGTTATGCTACAAAAATGAGAAGCAAAAGAAAGAAACAACAGGTCCACTCAGTGTTTACCTGAAAGCCTTGGGAAGAAATGTTATTCCATTGAGTGTCCGACACTTGTCCACCTTCAAAGGAAATATGTAAACCATGACCCTGAACAATTTTGTGATGGTCAGAATTTACAGAACTGGCATCTTATGAGATGTAATTGACTGGCTGCAATGCTTATGAAGATATAAAAGAGTCCGAAATTTAACAGAGTTGATACCTGATCAAAATTTGAGTAGAATGGTAATACTTTTGGATACTTCTGGAGAATGCCCCATGACTTCTCAACAAGGGACCACCAACTGCAGAAACAATGGTGAATTAAAATTAAGTTCACCAAAAAATTTATTCCTACAAGATACTATCTCCACAATGAAAGTAAGAATCATACTGCTACAAATAAAAAGTATTGAAAAGATAATCAATTAACTGAAATAAAATAAACAGAAGATAAAAGTCATAGTCAAGGACAGATTCAGGTCAGAAGAACTAAAGCATCATTGCATGAAACCAGGCAAGTTAGAAGAAAAAATTAGGCCTAACAGGAATAGGTTATAAAAATCTGTTGCCATGAGAAAGAGAGCAAATAACATAAATGCAAAACTTAGAAACAAGTGCTCAAGTTCAGAAGTGAAAATGACAATTTGTTCAGCTTGGATTGTCTCTGCTTGTTATGCTACAAAGGACAGGGTCCAGTGGTGTCCGCATGAGTGCTATTCCCACATAAGTCAAATAGGTAGTAAAACAGGGGATATAAAAAACAGTAAGAATGGTATCATTCATATGATAAAGGCAACAATATTGAGGGCTGTGTGTGTGAGTGTGGTGGGACTGACAAGCTTAAAGATGCTTCAGATTCACGGAATTTCACAGCAAGGGGCAAGTTATTACTGATTTTGAGCAGTCTGAAAGTCAGGTGGTTGCTTAGTCTCATAGACCCATCCAGGAGCAAATATGGCAGCCGACACATCATACTTCTTTAGCACATCAAGGGCAACATTTGTCTGATTAACAAAGAATTATTATAGTTAAGAAAGAAATCCTTCCACTGTTCAAATTTGATGCAGAAATCAGCGAAGTTAACAACTCAAACTACCATTAATTGTATTTTAAAAAATGCAAAATATTATAGCTGGGATTATCATCTTTGCTATGCAAATCAACTTCAAAACAGGTCTTAGTAAGTGAAGAGTCCATGTTCATTGGCTCAAAATAGTTCACTGCCTATATATGGTATAAATAAAGTAAAATACTCCAACTAGAACCAAAATAAAAAATGTAACTTAATTTCGTTCAATATGTTAATGCAGAACTAGTATTTTTGGATTTGAGAAACGATACCTCATTGCATGTGGGTACAAGAGCCTAGAGAATGGACATTCAAACTATTAACAGGATGCATGATGATGCATCAAGTATCAGCGTGTCTAGATAAAGATGATGAGAATGAAAGCATATTTGCTGATTACCTTCCACATTGAATCAAATTGGATGATAAAAGCCAACAGAATAATCAAATTAAAACTTATGCCGTGTGAAATTTCCAAGCTAACACAAAAATTAATGGGTCGCATACATTCCATTGTCCACCTCCAAAAGTACCCCTTCCAAATACATCTATTCCCATGTAGACATCAAACTTCCTATCACCTGCAATAGCTGCTGAAAGCTTTGGGTAGTCTTCCTGCTAGGGATCTAAGAAAATTAGCACCCAAGAAACAATGATTAAGTCCCAGATGAGGGACAAATATAATCATCACCTGCCATGCATAGTTTGTGAAAATGCCATCACATATATCAAAGAAAGGTTTATTTTTTTCAGTCAGTTGATCTTGCCAATTAAGATCCCCATCGATAGTAACGCTGTCATACCTTCGAAAACAACTTTAATCAATCAAATATAACTTTAAGACAAATCATAAGAACATAAAATTAAAGTGACAGGAAATGTCAGCATATTGTTCCTGGCACTCACCATATAACCAAGGATCCAGGCACTGAGAAGTGCATAGTTTGAGTTAAATGACTGATGAATTCTTTCAAGTTAGGGATTCGCACTACATCCAGTTGAACCTCCATATTAATCTGCAAGTACCGGTACCTATATCAACTACAGAAAGGGAGCGCACAGACGAGACTCAATGTAGTGCATAAAACTGCAGAGAGCTAGAATAAAATTCAAAAGTCTGCAACTCGGAAACAACTATACCATCCACCCATCAAATCCTAAAGCAACAGCAAGCTCTGCCAAACGCTCAGCATATGTATGAGCAGACTCCTTTGTGGATAACAATTTATTGGCGGTAACTTTCCCTTCATCCCATTCTGTGATGAAAGTCCCTAAAACCTGTTATTCCAAGAGCACAAAAAATAACATCATGTAATGGCAAAATGCCTTTAGCCATTATCACATATAAAGTGCAAATCAAGTAGATTATCATCCGAAATGTCAAGCAAACACAATAAACCAACTAGCTAAGAAAACAGAGGAAGGTAATGGCGTATACATTTCTCAATTGGATAGCGTTGCAGCATCGATTACTGTACTCAATCCTCGACAGTTTCAATTTTAAGAACTTGGTCAACCCCCAAATGGAGCTTATATTTCCAATTAAATTAGCTCAATAAGCACATTGGTTATGCATAAACAACCATTTCTCAACTTGAAACACTAAAATCAAAAACCCAAATCAAATCAGCAAACAGACAAAAAAAATGAAAAACGTGTCTTTAAATCAAATTTCAACAAACCGAACACTTGTGATTTAACATCAAAACCAGAAACGATACCTTAACACCATGTCTGTGAGCAGTGTTAGTCCAGCAAGGAGGAGGCAACGTGACCAAATCATGTGAAAAATAAACAAAAACATCTATCAAATACCAATGCCAAATAGCGTACGCGTCGGCATTGGTTCCACCCTGGACCCACTTATCATCCACGTAACCTCCTTGCATGTCATGGCAAACCAAAATCCTCGGCCTGTCTGGCAACGCACTGTTTTGGAGAGGAACGGTTGACTTGTTAAAAGGGTAGTGAAAGGAGTCAAAATAAGTCCGGGAGCCAAGGTCTTTGAGGGTCTTGATAGGGTAGGAGATGGGAACCGACGGCTCTGATGGGTCGAACGGTGGAAGGTCGGAGACTGTGCCGGCGGAGGATGGGTGTTTGTCGTCGGATTCAGACATGGCTATGAAGAGAAAGACAGAGTAGAGTTTTTGACGGATTGAGAAGAGAAAGTTGCGGAGAGTTACGAGGGTCTGACGATTGACATGAATGCTAAGAAGCAGATATTTTAACATGGGATAGTAGCGACGTCTTGCAATCAGTTTGGAACAAGCAACGAAGCTAACGGCTGACAGGAAGTGCTTCTGTTTTCTTGGTCTTGGTCGTTGTCCCTGTCATTGTCTGTTATTATTATTGGTGGGAATTTTAAAGCGAAGAAATTTAGCTGTTTCCTTTCACATGCAAGTCGCTGCAAGTCTACGCACCTTAGGCAAGCAAAGAATACAAGTAGGTATTATCTCCCAGACTGTTACAGACGATGCTGATAACGCGGAGGGATCAGATACGGTTCTTTTTAAAAGAGGGATACGATTTCTGAAAAATCAGTTTTATCTCTACCGTTTGATTTAATTAATAGAGCATGATTAGAAAATAGGTCACAAAATTTTTAAAAAAACGCCTTATTATTTATTTATTAAATAATTACAGAGATTTATTGATTTATATATTATATTATATATATATATATTTTCTATCAACCCATGTTGACCTCAAAAGTCTCTTGTAAACTGAACCAATACTTGGAACGAATATTATGGAAACTAAAACCGTTTAAAATATATGTAATAGAAGGAACCAATGCATAAACCACATTCTGCGTAAACAATTCATGCAATGTCTTTAACGTGTGTTTCAAGATAAGAGAGTAATGGTGAAAGATGCACACTCAGTTTCAGTTCCCAGTTTAGCCAGGGCTTAAGTTTAATACAGAACTCAAAACTGATTGATCTTTGAACTACAGAATACAAATTTGAGAATTAATGTAAATATATATATATATAATATAGCTTAAGGGGAGCATGAATTTGGCTCTGGAATAGAATTGTCAATGAGGTCGATCGCCAAGGCCACGGTTCAATTCTGTGGTTAGAACTCCCTTTGCGGAGAAATTTCTCGGAGATCTGACAAGATTGACACAACACAATGCGTAATATTAAGGGGAATGAAAGAACAAATCAGCAACTAAATCTAAATTCGGGAAGAATTTCTCTTTCCATCACTACCAACAAAAGTTGTCCGTCCATGGTAACTTTCGTTGCATTTGATGGCATCTAGTTTTCAGAACAAGCTTTAGATTGCGTTAGGCCCCCACTGGCCGCAGGTTAGGATGTATCTCACATCCAATCAACATCTAAAGTTGTAGTCATAACCTGCATCCTGTTCTTCAATTCAAAGTAACTCATCTGTTCCTGTCATTTCTGCAAACTCACTTTCATCTATACTACCTGTTTTCAGCTTTTCGAGCAGACAGTAATCCCGTGCCTGTTCATCTCCAATTGTCCGGGAGGCTCATTTCTGTTTTGCTGTTTTCTTCCTCCTCACAGTTGTTGCATGATTATGGATCTTGTTGGCTCTCTGCAGTTCTGGTTCTCTCTGTTGTGTTTTTTTGTTTGCTTGCAAATTCTTCTTCCTCTGTTTCTCACAAGATTTATCCCTCCTGATAGTATAATTATCAGCTATGATCACACTTGCATAATACCATTGCAATACATCTAAACAAGCATCTCTATAAGACACTAATGCTGGAAAATTCTAATAGAGAATTCATACTCTCCCCATGGTTTTCCTTTCAATACTTAAAAGTGGCAGAAGAAAATTTAGGTAAATTTTTCTGCAGGTTCTCCATGAAAAAGAGGCAGGTTTCAAACACCATACTTCTAAAAATTTGGTTGAAAAATAGAACTTTAAAATTATTAAACGAAGGCAAGCAAAAAGAAAAATAAAAGACTGCTTGTGAAGTGAAAGCATTTAAGAAATTCATGATGATTATGTATGGGGTTTCTTCTTCTATGATGGTTTCCATTTGCAGTGTCAATGCAAACTAGGCAGCCATATGATTCTATCCAAACTATATACAATTGTAAGTTCTTCCTTATATACTTGATCTCCCCCAAAGTGACATCTTCAACCAGAATGAAACGTACCATGGAAAGAGACTAGTTCTTTAAATCAGGCATTGAAGGCATCTGCAGTAAGCCATATCCCATAGCCAAGTTCCCTAGCTCAAGTTCTTTCCACCTTCAAGTTATGACCGGGAGAAAATATTATAATGACAACAGAATTAGAAAAATGCAAATGGTAATAAAGGATAAAACGCATAGTAACCTGAAAATGTATGAGCTCTTTATATGCCCGGATATAAGAAACAAATGCTCTTAGTACTTTCTTCAAGACATCATGATCTCTTTCGCAGCATATCATATCTGATACAAGTTGTGGCAATTGCCATGAAATAAAAGGGAAAAAAACAATGAAAACAAAATTTCAAATCAGATGGGGCTAGCTTCTAATCTCAACTCCCCCCCTTTAACCTTTTTTCTTCCTGCTAATAATAGGCTCAAATATGCAAAAAAAATTTGAATTATGAGTAAACAAGTAATAGTCAATTTAATAGAAATTGTGCTCACCTGAGGAACTACATCAGAAACATCATTGGTGCTTTTCCCTTCTTATGTGCAGGAATTCTATCTAAGCTTCCTCCTGCACAAATGCAAACTAATTAAATTCCATGGAAATTTTCTTTAAAATGAAATGTAGTCTACGGAAAAATGGAAATCAGCAAATATTTGAAAGAAGAACACCTTCGGGGAGAGAAAAACAATCACTCTCCCTTGTCTACCCAAACCAACTGCTCGGCCAATTTTGTGAATGAAAACATTTGGATCTTGGGCGGGAACATACTGCAAAAGTAACAGACCAATAAACTACATGGATGATACCTACCTGCACTACACAATCAACCCCGGGAATATCAAGTCCACATGCTGTAACATCAGTACATAGAAGAATGCCACTTGAAAGAGATGTGAATGAAGCTAATGCTTTCTCCCTAGCAGTCTATAGGGGCAACAAAAATAGAAATAAAAACAAGTCAGAATACACAATGGATAACTTCTGACATTTAATCTAAGCCACTAAAAAAATTTGCCAAAAACCAAAATTTTATCTGCTTCACCTTCCCATGAAGAGGAATCAAAGAGAGATCCTTCAAAACAGCCAGAAAAAGAAGCATGACTCCCCAATGGTCAACACAAGCACAAGTCATGAAATATCCATAGAAATATGTAAATTACTTTCAGCAAATTATGATATCTCATTAATGAAGTTTCCATGAGAACTTACAATATAATTTTTTTTAGAACTGTTCTTAATAAACAGAACAAGAAGTTGAGATAGTTTCTTATCTGTTCACATTCCAAATACTGCAGAATCAAAGGAGAAATTTATCCGAGTACGTGAACAAAGTACATTATGAAGACTAAATTATGAGACTAAAACATCCATTGTGTTTGGAATGTGAAGCAGATAACAAAGCCACCCAGTTTCTTTGGATCTATAACTATGGAATGAGGTTAAAACACGAATATTCACCAATACAAACAGAATGAAATTTTATGGTTCTAAATAAGAAAAAAGAAGAGTTCAAGGGAAAACTGTGGGATTTGAGTCTTACAGGATTCTAATATATCGATTGCAATGTCAATTACACAATTAAAATTAGAATTCAGTTCCAATACATCTCAAATAAATCCACATGCAGCCTACCTCAAGATGAAGGCCCGAAGGTGTTTTTGAAGAGCCTAGTTACTGTGACTTTGCCTAACTTTAACCCTCACAGGATTCCTCAGCCCCGCTTTGGATAGCTCTTCAACTGCCTCAGTTTGAGTAGCTGTAAAAAGACCAGCTCTGCGAAGTTTTGGTAAGAGAGATATTATGTAATTAATCTGTTTCTGAAATCCCATATCCAAGGGCCTGTCAGCCTCGTCTAGAATCAAAATCTTCACCAACCAACCAACAAAATGAAGATGAAAGGTCACCAAACTATAACTTCAGCAATGTGAATTATAAGTTCCCCAGCTGTAATTAACAGAATGAATTGAAGCCAAGATTTCCATAAACTAACAAAGACCAACTATAGTTGTCAATCTCTATCCAGAATCAAGATTAGAAATTTACACACACTACACAAGAAAAGCTCCAAGCCCATTCAAGAAAACCAATTGTTGAAGTAACTGCCTCAAGGTTCCGGAAATCCAAAATGTCCATACATTCCATAATGTTGTGTAACCTACCAGGTGTGTCAATCAACAAATTTGCCCCTTCATCCTCTATTTTCTTCTCGTCTGCTTTCACCCTCTACTCCCCCAACAAGAAGCATAATCCTAACATAACGTTGAAATGAATGGTTGTGCAACATGGTATATTTGCGATGATAGCTCCCTTGTTGGCGAGATAATCATGCCCATTAAGTGTACTCAATCCAAAAAAATATTTTTTCAGCATCGTAGCCACTAAAAGCACATGAAATCACTTAATAATAATAATAATAAAATAAAGACAAAATTGCTCTGGGAAATGCAGAAATTTTTTCAGAATCAAACACAATTACAACTAATAGTCGGTTTGGGAGAACTAACACTGCTTAAAAGCCTTTTCAATTAGTTAAAGAGCACTTTTTAACCATTTTAGCCTCTTGGTAAAATAAATTAAAGTGCTCGCTCGAAGTACTTTTCGGAGAATCACTTCACAGGTGTTTTGCAGAATTTTCGACTAGAAAATCACTTCATATGAAAAAATCGAAAAGAGCTTTTAAACTAAAGTTTTACCAACAAAAAAGCGAAATTTCAGCTCTTTGAAATCATTCAGTTAAATTCATATTTCAATTGAAACTTTCTATGTGTTTCTTTGATATTCCTGAAAAGTTTCTCGGCAGCCAGACACAGTGAGAAAAACTTTTTGAATTTGGTGAGGTTTCGTAGGAGAAGAGGCACGGCGGAGTATCCCGACCAGAGGAACCACAAAAGCAAGGGTTTTTCCCGAGCCGGTGGCGGCGCAAAATGCCACATCCTTGTAACTGCATAACAGAGGGATTTTGGGTTGTGGCGGCTTGAACCGGCGTGCAGAACTCAAAGCTGGCTTCAACTAAGGCTTCGAGGACCGACACGGAGAGCGGCGACTTGAGATCAGAGAAGCGAGTTTCTGTTAACGCTTTCAGGAAAAGCGCGGCTTCGTTGCGCGTCTCCAAAATCTTTTAATAAGCGGTACGAACATGTTTTTCTTTTCGAATTTGGAAATTTATCATTTAGGTTTTGAGTTTTCATTTTTTTATTAAATATGATAAAGAAATAAAGTGTGATCAAAGAAGGACACAATTTGTTACGTTTCGTTAAATAAATCATGTTCGTATCTTTCATTAAAAAATATCGAAATTTGTTGTTTCATATGGGGGTCAGGATGTATTTAATAAAAACAATCATTTCTTTTTAATAAATTATAAAAGAATTAGGGGTGTAGATGATAAGACCCTTCTTGTTTTTACAAAACAACGTCGTTTTAGCAACGATTGGCTCTCTTATAAATACCACGAAGATGAATGCTGCAGTACCCTTGAGCTTTACTTCTCTTGAATCAAGCGCTGCGGCGTAGCCGGCATCGAGGAGAGAGGAAAGCTTGTATCTGGTAAATCGCCTCTTCTTTATTCGCCTGCGTTTCATTCAAATGGAAAATCTATAAACCCTAGACCTAATTTTTTTTGGTTATTTTCTGTTTGAGAAAAGGCACGATAAATTACTATCCGGGTTTAATTATACTATTATGGTTTAATTGGAAAGTTATCTCTGGTTGTTCCTGTATGAAACGGGACTTTTCTTGACACTTAGTTGATTGAAATCGATTGTTTCTATTTATTTAGTTATTATTTTTCAGATGATGCTGTCGTTATGGTTTGATTGAACAGTTATATCTGATTGCTTCTGCATGAGAAGGGACTTTTCTTGTCACTTGGTAGATTAAAATTGATTGTTTCTTTTTATTTTGTTACTTTTGTATAAATTATGCTGTCGTCGCTTGATTGATTTGTGTCCGATATGTGATTTTCATAGTATTAATTGAACAGGCTGGAATAAGTAGTTTGTATGATGGAATAAGAAACCTTGTGCTTAGCGGTTTTGATACTGAATCTTCTTAACACCTCATATTATTGATAAAGTTATTTAGTTGTGCTCTTGAACTCAATATGTTGGCAAATTGAAACATTGGATGGCTTGTATATTGAACTCAAGTAAATGTCGAGGGAGAAGGCACTGGTTATTGCACCATACAATGAAATTGTATTTGTTTGGTGATAGGGTTGAATACGAATAATGTTCATGCATTGCCCAACTATCTTGTTCGGCAATAGGGTTGAATTTGATTAACATTTGGTAAACTAAATCTATCTGTGTTATTTCCTCACCTAAGATTGTTTTATTTTTTCATTGGTATTAGAGGGTTTAGAAAGTTTGTATGGAGGATTTTGTTGCTGATTACATCATGACATTTGTATCTGCTTTGTAACTGATAAATTATTTGCAGGGTGGAGCTTGTGATTTAGGAGAATGCAGTCTATGCAGTCTACCATGGAAATTGAAGCAGCTCCATCTCAAATACAAAATGAGTCTGGGTCTTTGCCAGCAAAGCCAAAGTTTGAGCCATTGATGCCTCATGAGATGTCTGATGGTAGAGTACAGTTTCGGAAGGTTTCTGTTCCACCTCATCGGTATTCACCTCTCAAGAAAGTTTGGATGGATATCTACACTCCAATATATGAGCAGATGAAGATTGACATCCGTATGAATCTCAAGGCTCGTAGGGTTGAATTGAAGACTAGATCAGACACACCTGACGTAAGTAATCTACAGAAGTGTGCAGATTTTGTTCATGCTTTCATGCTAGGTTTTGATGTTATAGATGCTATTGCTCTTTTGCGTTTGGATGAGCTTTATGTGGAATCTTTTGAGATTAAGGATGTTAAGACACTTCGAGGTGAGCATTTGTCCCGTGCTATTGGAAGACTTTCTGGTAAAGGTGGGAAAACAAAGTTTGCTATCGAAAACGCCACGAAGACAAGGATTGTGATTGCAGATACAAAAATTCACATACTAGGATCTTTTGCCAATATTAAAATTGCCAGGGATTCTCTTTGTAGCCTCATTTTAGGTTCTCCTGCTGGAAAGGTGTATTCAAAACTTAGAGCAGTGACTGCCAGACTGGCGGAAAGGTTTTGAGCATGTTCTTATTTATACTAATCTTATTTTTCCTGATATATGAAATTTTGGAGGCTCTCCAGTAAGATCAGATTTGCTGAGTATATCTATGAGAGTGTAACGGAGTGGCTGGGTTTTTGTAAGGTCAAGCTATCAACTAGGTACTGTTATATGAAGAAGTATTGTAAGGATTTATTCAATTTTGCGTGTTATCAAATTTGTGCATTTCTTGATTATCGTCTTGTGATGGTAGCTTTTCCATTTTACTAGTCAAACCCCCGTCTTGTACACAGGATTCATCAGTTGCTTAAATGTTTATACGTTGAAGTTACTCCACTATTGTTCCAAACAGTTTCGTTTCCGCGGAGAATTTTGGCTATTGTACGTAACAGAGCAAGAAAGTGAGGTTCCTCTCATTTCACGTAAGGGAATTATCGCTGGTGCATTGTGCAATGTATGCAATTAGATTGTCCTTTTGTTAAGCAGCTGTCCAAACCCGTAGCTCAGAGTCATGAGTGGAATAACGTCTACTCTAGATGTTTGAGATGAGGCAAACCGGGCCTAAACTTGGCCACGTTGGCCTTTTTAGTATTTTAATAAATTAAAAAAATTGACAATTTTAATTTTTTTTATTGTTAAAATAATATATTTTTAATAATTAAAATTTAAATTAATTTATCTAATTAATATATTATAATTAATACTTTAGGATTAATTTTAATAATTAAAGAATTAATGTAAAAGATTGAGTAAAATTTTGAATTATTTATCTTATAAGATTTTATTATTTAAAAAAAAATTATTTTAATAAAATTGTCCGAGTTAGTTAAGTTTGATTTGACCCTTAAACTTGTACGGACCTAATTTTTATGGACCAAATTGGTTATATATAAAAACAAACACATCTAATACTAATATTAAATAAAAATAAAGTAATTTCGTCTATTTAGTAGTACTATGTAATTGTCTTTATAATTTTTTTTAAAAAAAATAAATTTAATATTAATTTATATTTTATTTAATATAAAATATTATATTAATTTTAAAAATTAAAAATTATATCGTTATTATTTTATTATTGTATATGAAAAACTACTTTCCACCGTATTATTATTAATACAAACTATACACGACTCAAATTAGTTTTTCCACAAGTATTTACACTGAAATCTAAAATGCAGATTTAACAATGGATAAGTTTCTGTTGTTGTTACATAATCCAGTCTAAGATTTAGGGGGAATTGTGATTTGCATTCCACGATACAACACGATCCGAATTTCCTATGAGTTTTAGGGGCCTAAAAGCAATTAATCTAAACTTTGGGGTGTTATAACTTAATTAATTGAACTAGCGGTACTGCTTTTCTCCTACGTCAGAGACTCCTACTCCAAGTCGTTTGCCTTGCATCAGTAAGCAAATTCAGAAACATTGAAAATACAAAACCCCCAAAAAAATATAAAAATACTTCGCATCTCTTTGGATGGTGAGAGTCATGGTGGGAGGCGATTCGTTAAAATGGCTATTCATACTGGTGATTCTTTTCCGAGTTAACTCAGTCTCTGCCGTTTGCGAGCTCGCTTTCAAGGACAGCAACAACCTCTACAATTATAGCTTGGCTTCTCCTCTCGCTAAATTCCCTCATGGCGTCCTCAGCGAAGATGGGTACTTTCTCTTTCTCTCTCTTCAGCGTTATAAATTTGTTTCCTTCTCTGGGCGTTCTTGTTTTGCATGGAGTGTGATTTGGGGCGAAGAAATTGGACCACTGTGATTCTTTTTTTTTGGTATTATTTTTTTGATTGGGTGATAATAGTTTTCGTTTTTATAGGTAAATGTTAGCTTTGTTTCTTGAACGAATGTTGGTGTAAGCAAATTAATATTGTTAATGATTAGTAAAGCTTGAATATGCTGTGATGGTTTGTGAGAGTCAGTGGAGTATGCTGGTTTGAAATATTAATTTAAAGCAATTGGAACAATTAACTTTTATATTTTAGATTTGGTGTTTATGAAAGAGAGTTCACTCATGTGAAAACAATATCTTTTCTGTAGCTGAAGCTTTCTTGACATCCTGGGTCATCAGGGTTTGGTTTGCTAGCATACATCCACATGTTTCTTGGGTTGGATTCGAATTAAATAACATCTGTTTATTTAACTGCTGCAGGTTCTATAAAGTGGAAATGAATCAGACTGTGCTGTGGTTTCAGGTTGGCTCCATCAGGTTACATTTGATTTCTTGATATTCGGGATTTCTTTCTTGTTACTCTTAGCTGTTTTTGTATCTTCTGGGGTGTGTATACTACCATTTCTTGTTTGATTTGTAAGTCATTATCAAACACAACTGGGTTGTTTGTTGTGCATGGGCTGCTGAGTTGCCTATGGTAAGTTTGTAGTTTGCCCATATATGTATTTGGATGCTGCAATGAGCTCTATTACTACCTTGTTCAATTGAGAGACGAAATTTTTCTGAATAAAGTTCAGACACAATGGTTGGATCCATCTAGATGGTGGCTGTATAAAAGCTGTTATTCATTTGACATGGTTTCATTTCTTCTTGATTTGTTATCGAGTTTCTTGTTCTTTGATTCTTTGGAGCAGCTTTGCGATGGGATGATTTTCAATCATGACCGACCTACATGTGCTGATTGCTTGGTAATTTCCTTTGGAATCTTATTGAAGTTATAATATTAACATTGATGAATTTAATATAATACATTATTGATTGCAACTTAATGATTTCATGTCTGCATGTGATTTTCTCATGATATTGTAGGAATGTGGTGTTCCGTCACGTTGTGGATCAGAATGTAGTGCACTTATGGCAACCAATTTTGGAGGTAAATCATCTTGGAAATTGAAGTCAACTCAGTAGAGACAGATTGGAAAGAGGAGAAGTTGAATGGAGGGGCTGTAAATCAAATAAAATTGAAGTTCAATTAGGACCTCTCATATGTTTTGGAAATTGATTGATGATATACTCTGGTAGGGTATAGTTATGCTGAGGCTTCTAATAGGATCATTTTGGCATATGCAGGTTATCCAGTATGCACTAGTCTCGGGCATGTCAACAGCACTACTATAACTATCATGGGTGAAGTTTATTTTTTTCCTTTATATCTTGTGGCACCATTTCTTTATTATTATCTCTATATTATTTCCTCTGCTGCATTCTAGCATTGATGACATGTTGTTTATCATTCACCAATGTAGCTAGGCTGTAACATCAAGTGTAGATGTTGTATGTCTGTGTGTATTTTTCATCTTTCTAGATGCTGTGGCTTAAGTAGATGATTATTTCTCATTCCATATGTGAATTAAATTTGAGAATGCTGATGATTTCTCTGTTATCATGACCATGACAGATACACAGAATCCCCAAAAGGGAGTAACTGTTAAGATGTCAAGTAGTGGCCCAAAGCACAATTGTTCATTATCCGTCTCTATCATTTGTAATTCAAAAGGACTTCAAGTAAGAGCTTGTTTCTCAAAATCACTCTAAAGTATTATGGAATATCTCTCCTAGAGTTGGTTATACATAATTTATGATCTATTGTTCAGTTACTCTTATACATGATTTATGATCTATTGATTCAATTACTATTCTGTTTCACAGGGGCCACAGTCGATGGAAAAATCAGGGACTTGTAATTATGTGAGTTTCTGGGAAACTCATCCGTTCCCTCTTTCAATAGTGGCTTATAGTATAGGCTTCTAACTTTCAATGATCCTGTCAATGTGTAGGTGTGTGGTGACATTCTGTGTGCTTAAATATGCCTGTGCACATTGTGTAGCCTTCAAATGTTGTACTTGGTCATTTTTTTCCCCTCAAAAACTGTTCTTATACATGCAATTGTTGTTATAACCGAGTTTGTGGGAAGCAGTTTAGTTTTCCATGTTATGTCATATCCGCATTGCTTGTTTGTATGCACATGATAAGTCTGGCCTTTTCTGATTACATGAAAGTTAGGTGGAGTCGTTGCTGGTACTTTGGGTATTAGATTTAGGGAAATTAGAGGTGTGCTCAGCACAACTAGTATGACTGTCATTTGTGCAGGTTGAAAACAAGAAGGATGGTGGTCTTCCAGAAAAAGTAGGAAAGCCAGCATTTGCTTAATTTTAGTACATACAGTGCATGTTGGATTTTAGAATTTTTTTGGGAAAGCTTTGAATTGCCTACTGCAATATTTTTTGTCTGGTCAATTTTCCTTTGGCATATGAAAAAGTCAGTAGATAGGTAGTTTTTTGATACATGATTAGTATTCGGATTGATTATATTAGTTTAACAGGCTGCAGTACTCTGGCATCCAGCTGGTTGTGGATCAATTGTAGCTGTTCATGGAGGAGGATGGGGCTGGTTTGGAACTTTCATAACCATGTAAGAGGTTTAATCTTTCCGTGGCATTTTTACCCCTTTAGTTACGTTGAAATGGAAGCAGTCTGGCTTATGTTATAGTTTGAAGGAAGAATATGAACTGATTGATTTCTCTGGTTTTCAGAATCTTATGCCTATTTGGCAGCTATCTGCTTGCCGGTACAGTTTATCGATATTTTTTCATGGGAGTTCATGGAATACATGTATGCTTTCCTCTTATGCTTGTTTGTAGTGTATATCTTCTTTTACCTGCATGTATCACATGATCTTGTTCATGTACCTTCTTCATTCTAATTAAGTGGAATACTGTCTATTTTGCCTCAAATTTTCTTTCTCTGTGATTTCTCACCTTGAACTATTATGGGAGTTTGTTGAAGCTATTCTGTGTAATTTGAAAGAAGAGGCCGCTTTGTTATGTTCATATGTTAGGTAGACATTAATTTTCTTTGTTTTGGAAATGAGTGATTAGCAGCTCAGTTAGCAATGTGAATACCACATTTAAATTGTAGATGTTATATATAAAATAAGTGAGTGGTTAGATTTTCAGGCACCTTTGACACTCTAACCAATCTTCTAGTCTAACTATGTTCTCCGTCTTCTTGCTTTAGGCACTTCCGAACTTGGATTTTTGGAGTAGCATACCGCACAGAATGCAGGTGCTCTTTCCTTTTCTTTTGCTTCAATATCTTCTAGTTATCCTTCAGTGGTTGTATGTGGCACACACTATTTCAAGTAGTTTGCGCTTAGATGTACTCTCACTTCTGCTTCTTTATGTATTAAAGTGATGTCTGCCTTGTATTGTAAACAAACGGTGCCTTTTATTTGAAGCTGAATGTGAGAAATTCAAAAAAAAATTGCGATATTGTGCTATACACGTAGTGATTGCTTTTACGGGAATCAATATTTGAATGGGAGAAGAGGGGGCAGAGTTATGTAGGTAAAAATGATGGCCAGGACAACATACTAATCCAACTGCTAGTTGTATTCTTATAATCATACATGTCTCAATGTTTAGATAGATTCTGCAATAGCACTTTTTAACTTGGCAATCATTTATCTTGTTCCCTTGCAGACTTTTTTTGTGTCTTTGATGCGGAAATTTAAAGGACCTTCTGAAGGCCATCGAAGCACCTATTCTCGTGTCAACTTTTGAACAATTTACAAGCTTGATCTAGGGTGCATCATTTTTGCGATATCTCAGTTTTGCTGTGAAAAATCTGCAAATGAGTGCATATAGTTTTATGCCTGGGCGATGGCTTATATTCTAGCTCGATTGAATCGTTGAAGCAGCTTCTTAAAGCTTATTGCGGAAGCATTTTGCACACTGCATATAAAAAAGGTACATACTTCCCCAGTTGTCTTATCCTATCAGTCAGTTAGGACAGGAGTTTTTTAGGTAAAAGGGCCGAATCATTAAATATATTCAATTGATTGTAATCTCTGTTATGATTAGAACAAGCATGGCTGATTTCTTTTATATCTTTTGCAATTGACGTAACATTTGTTCAACTTGTCTGAATGTTACAAGTTATTTTGTCCAAAACATACTCTTAACAAGTAATAGAAGTCTCTCAAAAAGCATGCAGTGAGATAAAAAATTTCATGCTTGATGAGCAGAAGACAATAAAATCTACTATTAATGTTGTTTCTTGTGCATTGAGGTTGAAAGAGAGGGAGCTGATTAAAAACACAACATTTATTTTCTAGCATTTCAACATCTTCTCATAAACACCATTACTAATACATGCATCACCAACATCTGAAGACAAAAAGGCTAGAGTTTAGCGGAGTAGTTGCAAGTTCCCTTCTCTTTCCCTTATCCAAGGAGTTTGAGCCGTGGTTTAATACATATATAGGACAACTAATGAAACATAGTCATTGAAGGGATTATGCACATGAAAGTTACACGTCTGTGTGCAAGATTTGTAAGTTTCATGTTTCAGATTTTAAAAATTGTAGTGCTTGCAATGCAACACATAAGAAAACTGCAAATTGATAGATATAGACGAGGAGAGACTTAACCTTGTTCCAACTCATGAGTTGATATCATCACGAATTCAAGATGCTGTGCACTTTATTTCTCTATAAAGGCTCCCTGTCCCCACAAAGCTGGTTTTCCACTTTACAGGAGAGGTTTATATTTCATTTGTGCAAAAAAGGGAGACTTAATACAACTATTAATTGCCTGGAAACTTCGAAAGCAAGAAAAATTTGTCCTGAATGGATGGTTGGTTCCTTACAATTTAATCACTGCAAAAAGCAACCCTTAAGGCATTAAGAATTGTCACAGATAGCCTTCGCGGAAGAAATCCGGAGGATTATTTACATTATGCACCAATGAAAACGATCCATACAAGTTTGGTAGCAATAATGTCTCAACGTTTTAGCGTAAGTTTCCTGTCACATACTCCTTGACACAAACAATTTATTATAGCCGGCCATTCAATAATTAATAGTCCAATTGCATGTACTCATTTCCTCGAGTAAAGGTCAAACAGGTAATAATAATTCTCATTTGCCAAGTAAACAACCCTCCTTTGTTATTGAACATTCAAAATCACTTTTGAGAAAATTTATCCATGGCTTGCAAACAAAGTAAACAAGCCATAAGATGAACAATCCTTGCGTCAGTGTTTCACCATTGCAGTTGCAATTTTGACAGCTAGCCCTATGGAAATTAGACCAAGAAAACGAAAGCTAACCAACCAATTCATTAAGTTAATTAGGCAACTGCAGTGTACACCGAGGGTAAGTAGAACCTTCAGATGTGCAACAACTGCTCCTTTGTATCCGGTGGATTAGGACAAACGACATACACGTAATAGCCAACAACTTGAAGCTGATACGTCACCAAATGCTCACCTAAAACCCTAAATATAAATGTAAATATAAATATATGTTTCTTCACTTAAGGGTGTCGTAATTATGACCATGAGTTATGTAGGAAAACATAAATAGATAAAGAGGCTAGACAATGGTATGCAAACCTGTCGAACAACACTTGCCCTACAAGTTAAGTGATGAAATGAAATCGTGGGTATTGCTTCATTTACTATTAGTGAAAATCCCAATTCCCCTTCTTCGTTTTCCTCTTCACGCACGTCCTTCTCTCAAAGCTACTGAATGGCAAACGTATCTTGAATCAGTAGAGAACCCATGTTTATTAGTCGAAATCAAAATTTCAAAATATTATGTCATCATTCCATTGATTGATCCAACCTACACTGTTCCTATATTTATTCATCACCCAACCCACATAGCAATATTTCACCTGTACACAACAAAATCAGAACGACAATGAAGCCACCTTCGTCTTCTTCCTCTCACGTTCTACGAAAAGCTCGTCTTTCTCCGTATCTCTTCGCTCTCTTAGCTTTCGTCTCCTTCGTCGCCATCCTCTACGGCGAAGATTTCATGTGCATTCCCGGCCAACTCGACACCAATCCCACCCGAGCTATCTCGACAACCAGTGAGTCAACTTGTTACTCGTCCGAATTCTTTTCGATAATTCATGCTCGTTGTTCAAACTGCTGAGTTTGGTTTTGTTTTTGGCTTAGAGAAGAACAGGGAAAAGCTTCCATTCGCTATCGGAAAGACGGTGGAATGGTGTGACGTGTTCGAGGGGAGGTGGGTCAGAGACGGGTCGAGCCGGCCTCTTTACGAAGAATCCGACTGTCCATACATTCAGCCGCAGCTGACGTGTCAAGAACACGGCCGGCCGGAGAAAGAATATCAGTATTGGAGATGGCAGCCTCACGGCTGTGACCTTCCCAGGTACGTGCGAAAATGAACTCAATAATTTTAAATTTTTGTTCTTAGAATTAAATTTGTTTAGAGAGATTAAAAGTTTTCATACGAGTTGGTATGTTGACTCGGCGTGCGGGGCTGCCATGCACGGGACGATATACGCGGCGGAGTACCGGAAGATATTTGGTATTATCAGTCAACGCATATAGTTAGTTAGAGAGCTCTGTCAGCCACGTCATTCTTGTATAAAGAAAAGTCGAGTAGACTGGGACCGACTCGTTTATAGGAGCGAGGAGATAGCGGATTTGCGAGCGGAACACCTCCTGGATGGCGATCCCATCCTTGTTTACAATCTAGGGAATTCTCAAATTGCCCCTGTAGTTTGTAAGAGTAATAAAGAGGTCCATAGATTATTATTTGTCTCCTGCCATTTAGGGTGGCATCTTTTAATACGATCTGCATACAAATCTAATACAAATTTGTGAATTTAGATACGATAGAATTAATAATTATGTTGGGTTCAAATTTAAAATTTTGAATATGGTAAATTTATTTACGATATTATTAATTATTTAGATAATTATAATATATTAATTTATTTATAATTTATAAATTTTTAAATAAGTTAGTTATATTTTAAAAATATTTAATTATTTTTAAAATAAAATTAATTAATATTTGATATATAATATTATAAATATTATTATTATATATATATATATATAAATATGTTAAACGAATAATACAATTATAATTTATTTAATTATTTATTAGTTGTGTCAGGTTAAAATTTTTAATTTTTAATACGATTATTAAATGAGTAAAGTTTGAATTAACCTTTATTTAACGTAACATAATTACAACTTGATACGAACACAATACAGTAAATCGAATTGCTACCTCTAATCTCATCTAACTCTCTTAGTATAAAGTTTACAGAATTAAAGAGTTTTGGTCTTTTACAATCCGGTAAGAATGTCTTAATGTATGTAAGATAAGGAGCCGTTGGATTGATCAAATGGCTCTCAATTGTCTTGTCTTTTGGGTAGACATTTTCTTGTCGATTAACCTCATTAGTTAATTTGTTAAAGAACTGATAAACCATTTGATCAATCCAATGACTCATAGTATATCATCTTCATTTTACAAAAATTAGCATATCCTTGTTAGAGTAGAATTGTTTACCATGGTACCTCTCTGATTTGCTCTGTATTGCTATTATGCAAGAGTCTCTCAAACTTTCTAGCTATCTTTTTGTTTATTAGTTTTTCTAAAGCATGATCTTAATAAGTTCATGTTCGTGATGTTGAATATTCAATTGTACGAAGATTTTATCATACATGACTGTGGTCACTCGTAAATTATACAGTTTTAATGCTACGTTGATGCTGGAAACACTTCGAGGAAAGAGGATGATGTTTGTTGGTGATTCACTGAATCGTGGTCAATATGTTTCCATGGTCTGCCTTCTTCATAGACTCATCCCTGAAGATGGCAAATCTATGGAAACCTTTGATTCATTAACAGTCTTCACAATGAAGGTAACATATATATATGAATTGCCTTTTACTTTTCTGTATTGCTTTACATTGCTTGTTTTCATATAGTTTCTTGATCATCCTGTGTGTTTTTAGGACTACAATGCAACAATTGAGTTCTACTGGGCGCCGTTTCTTCTTGAATCAAATTCGGACAATGCTGTCGTTCATAGAATATCTGATAGGATTGTGAGGAAAGGTTCGATCAATAAACATGGACGACATTGGAAAGGAGTTGATATTTTGGTGTTCAATACTTATCTATGGTGGATGGCCGGCTCGAAGATGAAGATCTTGTAAGTCCCTTGCTTGTCGTTTATTTTGTCTTCTCAATTTAGCAAATGTCTCATGGCTTGGGTTTCCATAATTTACAGGAAAGGATCATTTGATGATGAGAAGAAAGAAATTGTGGAGATTCCGACTAGAGATGCATATCGGATGGCAATGAGGGGTATGTTGAGATGGGTGACATTAAACATGGATAGGAAAAATACCCGAGTATTCTTCACCAGCATGTCACCTTCTCATGGAAAGTGAGTAAACCTCTCTCATTTTGCGAACAATTTCTTATACATTCTGGCTTCTTAGGAGCATAAATTGAGACTAATGTTTTGAAGTTTGGTAGGAGCATAGACTGGGGAGGTGAACAGGGATTGAACTGCTACAATGAGACAAATCTGATCGAAGATCCTAACTACTGGGCCTCAGATTGTCGTAAAAGCATAATGCAGGTGATTGGAGAAGTGTTCAGTCACTCAAAGTTTCCAATAACATTTCTCAATATTACTCAGCTCTCGAGTTATCGCAAGGATGCACACACGTCAATATACAAGAAGCAATGGAATCCATTGACTCCAAAGCAGCTAGCTAACCCTCATAGCTATGCCGATTGTGTTCACTGGTGTTTGCCTGGCCTTCAAGATACGTGGAATGAGCTACTTTTCGCCAAGCTATTTTATCCCTGAACATACTTGCAAATGATGAGGAATTCTGTTTCTTTGAAGATGGGAATGTGTGAAAAGAACAGGCAAAATGGGGGCGAAGAATGAGAGGAAAAATTTGAAGGGGAGATCTGTAAAACAATATGTAGCGAGTGCTGCAGAGGAAATTTCAGGAAAAGATTGAATTGATGTATTTATTTTTGTTTAATCTGTGAACTTGTACACTAAATTGAAGATTTTGCTACTGAAGTTTCAACCTTTATAGATGCATACATATTAACCGAAACTGCATTCAAACTAATCACACAGAAGTGATTGAAAACATAGAACTCTTTAAAGTCATCAGGATTCTGATAATGTTCTTAGCATGACTACTGATCTCATCTCGATAATCAAACACCCTGAATTCACTGCAAGCCCTTCGATTTCCAGAAGTGACGTAAATTGGAAATTTTCCAGGAGGACGATGAGGAGGAGTTTGGCAACGGATTTCACGACCCTGGATTATCTGAATAAGAACGTCAGTGCCACCGAACATACAATACAATTCAGATTCTGATGGTTTACCTAGAAATGGTCATCGGACAATGATGACCTTCGCACTTTCATGACCATAACCCCATTACGGGGATATTTTCGGATTGTGTACTCCTGCTGTTCATAGTGGTAAACTCCAATATGAAACATCCTGTTGCCGCACAAGATCGCTTAAATGATCTTCGAATCCAGCATTCTTGCCAATATTATAGGGCTCTTCTAAATATTCCAAGCGTTGAAGCAAGGGGATGTCCGCTCATGCATGCCCAAATATTAACCAACGCAGACTTCCACTGGGGGATCTTCCTGCCAGCAGACAGCATGCGCAGCATTAAATGGGGTCAGGTGATCTCAAAGCTTCAAGAAATTCATTCCTGTCGACATTTTCATCCCACATAAATCATGTTCTACTCTCTACTTTTTGCACAAGCTGGCAGACATGCTGAAAATTTGTGCATGTTTTTCGACGACTTTTCCCATTATCCAAACAAAAATTTTCCTTGAAATGTGAGCACATTCATACATCTAACAGAAAACTGTTAGTTGATGGTTCGCTGAAGAAAATATGTGCGGCGATCATCAATGAAGTCGAATGCATTTGCAGCCTAATCAAACCAAACAGCCCAGAATAATAGCATTATATCAGACACAATCAAACATGGAGCCGGCGTATGGATCGATCATTAAAAGCTCTCTCTTCCCACTTGCAAAACAAGTTGCCAAACCGTCCTTTTCCACAATACAAAACATGAGAACACAAATCACACCACACGGCCACAGAATATTTAAAACAAAAGTAAAGCAAGAGCCAACGATACAAGAAGTTGCCCCTTTCATTTTCCTGCAATCGTCCGTATTCAAACTCTCCCTCCTGCTGCATCCTCGAGCAACAATAGTAATACAGACAGACATCGTATTGAGATGATATGACAATATTCTTTACAAGCCAAGATACCAAACCAACAGAAGAGAATCATGTCCCTTGTCAACACTCTTAATATTTGCAATTTGCCTTTTTTTATCTTGTTGGAACTTCTTTCAATGCATGTGTCTATCCGTGAATGTTGCCAATTACGAATCTTTTTGGTAGTTTGTTTCACACAAACACTTTTAATTTCTTCTAAATATATGTATTTAAAAGGTTCGAGTCTTTACATGTTGCAAATTTTAATATAAAATATACACAAAATAATAATTTAATACGATCAATAAAATCTTATTCTTAATTATAGATCATTTCACTATCCTTTAAATAAATGTCATATTATTTAAAATATTATCTTATACTATATATTTCTTCTAAAATTAAAAAATTTATAATGTTTTAACTGTATAACTGATTAATTAAATTATTCTATGCTTATAAATTTTATAAAACATTTAAATAAATTAGTAATTAAATAAACAAATATAAGCATAAGCGTAATTGAATTATAATCACCTCTTAATTTTTTTTTAAATTTTTAATAAAATGACAACACGTGATATAATTAATAATAAATCGTTTAAATTATATTTTAATAAAATTTATAAATTAATTTTATATTTTATAATATAAATTAAAATATTTAAAATATAATTTAAATTGTTTATTATTTAAAAAAATTAATCCAACACAATAATAACCTCATAGTTTATAATAGGCTGTAGTTGACTTCAAAAAGTACATAGAATAAAATTGTTCAAAATATACATCAACATATAAAAAAAAACAAAGAGGGAAAGGAAATTAACATGAAATTGATTAAACTAATAGATAATAGACGGAGACTATTCGTTTCCTTAACAAAGATTAATTTTCCACTCTCCCATAAACTCCAAATGATTGATTAACCATATATCAATATATATATATATATATATATAGATAGATAGAAGATAAGTTTACTATGAGTATAAATCTAATTTGGCAGTGATCCATACATGTAAATGGAGCAAACAGTCTGTAATTTCAGTCAGCATGATCAACGATCTACCATGGTTGATGATCGACCCGGCCCGTGTTGGAAACAGAAAGAAGAGAATCCGATTATCAAAAGGACAACGAGTCATGTTTCCTGATTTCTAGCCATGTTCTCGGAAATCTGAGCCAAAGATTGCAAGTTGCACCGCACTATAGTGTCGACAAAAGTACATGTCTCCTCCCTAGTATTACCCGCTGGCACATCTACGACGTATGATTCGACGACGACTGTTCCCGTACCAGAAGGTGATGTATGTAGCGTGGTGACAGACCGGTAATTTGAAAGCCGGTGATCACCACCGATGACACTGAAGCTCAACACGTGATGTTCATCGTCAAGAATCTCAAGCCTCTCCATGCTGTTGGCCGCAGGCGGCCCAGAGACGACGTGGACCTCACGGAGAGTTCCCACATGACCATCTCCGACGATTACGTGGCAGCTCTTCAGAAACTGTTTGTACGCCTGAGGGTTATCGAATCGCCGCACAAGAGCCCAAACGATGGACACGGGCGAGTTGATTGCTTTAACCGCGTAGGAACAGCACTGGTTTGGCCCGACAGCGTGCTTGTGGTGACGCGGTAGCTCGTCGGGTGACGGAAAATCGCTCGTCACAGTCGGGAGTCGCCGTGCGGTAGGATGTGACCGTTTCGGTGGGGTTGAGGTTGTGGTGTCGGGTTGCCTGTGAACTTGTAAGGAAGAAGCAGACATTGCTTTCTTAGCTTTTTTTTTCGTTTTGCTGGGGTTTGGGGTTCACGAAATGCATATATATAAAGAGGAGAAACACAGATTGGGTTGCGGGAGTTCAATATTTTTGATGGCAAGTTGGAAAAGAAGGTTGAGATTGAAAGGAGATCATTTGTCGAGAAAATTTGGAGGGTGGTCTTATCAAAGAACTCACGCGGGAAATGCAAGTGGATATGCAAGTTGCAGCTCCATTGGACTAAGTTTTGGCAAGATTATCCCATGATTTAATTAGATCTACAACACTGCCACTTGGTGTCTCTTGTAGATATTTGATCAAAACAATTTGGTTTTCAATATTTGGGAATTTGGTTGGTTGATTATATTATATTGCAAACATGGTGCTATAATTAGTTTTTAATTGCTTGTGGGGAAGCTTTCAACAATTTCACCAGGTTTTTAATTGGTCCTTTTGGGCATCCCATTCTTTCAATTCTTTTTATTATTATACTTGACTGTAAATTATTCAATGGGGATATATATTCATATTTTCCTGAGGGAACATGAACTCTTGAACACGGACGGACATTCCAGTTATTATAGTCTAAAATTTTTTTAATTGATGACATCTTGATTTGAATTTTAACAAAACGTTTACTGAAAATCCAAATAATGGCTCTTCTCCATTTCAAATGGTCAAAATTGATCGATTTTAAAACAAATATTATATCCACTTGCTCTCTCTCTCTCTACCTCACTGCTGCGTGATATATTTATTTTGCCAGGAAAACTATTCAGCCTTCTGCAACCGGAGAATTTATATAGCAACCAATTTCCACCGATTTTCTATTATTAATATGTATTGCAAACCAATTTCTAATTAAAAATGCCTCCCAAAATTGAAAATAAAATCATATCACATTGAAAACTTGATTTTTTGTTAGTTTCCCAGCTTCCCAGTTGCAATTATTTGCTCTTCTGATCATACTTGATCTCCCTAATACGTAAAACATTAAAAAGAAGCAAGGTGATACTTGTTGTTCTGGGTTGGGGGGGCTTGTTTAGTAAATTCAACCATCCACTAGGTTTGGGGTTTCCCACGATTCGAATTAATCTCACAGGTTTCTTGTAACATGATTACAAATCCTGCCTTTAGTGCTCTTACGAGAAATTCTCTCGGCTTCATTGCTTTTCCTACGATCATCAGTTAAACACAAATACAGTTGAGTATTATTGTATGGCAAACACATCATTTTATTAGTCTCAATCAAACTGTTGGTCGAAAGAGATGTCTTAATTTGCTCGTTTTCAGGTCATTTATTTATTTTTATAATTAATACTCGTAATAATTACGTAATATTTTTAAATTTATAAAAAAAAATTATATTTTTCAAAATTAAATTTTTTTTTATCCTCGTTTTGTATATAAAAAAATCCGTTAATACAAAATTTTATAGAGTTAAATTTAATTTGATATTAATTAAAAATAATCTTCTTCGACAGAGACTATATTTTTACATATAAAATTAATTGTACTGACCAAAAATATTGTTCAAAACATAAAGCATAACATACGTATGTATGTAGTAATAAAAGGTATCCACTCAGTCCTAACTCAGCATGCTAAAAATCATACCAAATAGGAAGGAAAAAGGCATGCACTATCAGTCAAATTGTTGCCAAAATACCCCATAAATATTTGTGCTGCGTTAGTGATGATATCCAAATGCATTTGCAAGGACATGAATCTTCTGTAGGTTCGGAAAATATTTTCTATGCTCAAGTCGGAGTTTTTTTTTCAGTTTTTGCCAACTTGGTTAAGGTGTTTGGTTCATAGAAGCTTCTGTCAAGAACAAACATTGTGTTAAGTCATAATTTATGCTTGGTTGGTGTGCTGTGGCGTGATCGGATCATTGATTAGCAGTCCGAGATATGCCCATGGTTTCGGCCTGCATATTAGACAAAAAATTAAATCGTTATCTCCATGGCTGGAAGACCAAGATTGTATAGAAAAGTTTGATTCTTTTGAGCGAGAAACAAGCAGGCATAACAAGATGTTTTATAATGTTTGTTTATAGCAATTTAAGCTCTTTCGACCCATGGTTTTGGTGTTTATCACCCATGGCTTTCGTAATCAGATACTCTTCGAATCTGGTCTGGTTGCAACACAAGTGGGCTAAACACATGGAAATGATTTAATTTTTTTTTGTAACATGCAATGGTATGCATGTAACATTAATCTCGTATTACTAAATCAAAAGGTTTCACTCTTATATTAATTTTAAATATTTTATATAAATATTACGTTAATTATTTTAATTTTTATATATTTTAAATTTTATATTAATTATTTTATATTTTATGTTAAAAAATGTAAGAAACATAAAATATATCTTAATCAAATATTATGAATGAGTAATATAAATAATAAATATAAAATTATCCGTTATATGCCATTTTCTCATTAACATTAATTAGTTCAATCCATAATGGATTAATAACATTAGAGTTATTTAATAAATAATATGTCAAGTAAACCTCTGATTTCTACTGAAATAACTTGAGCAATTTCGTAAAATAAAATATTGGCTATGGTATTTCAATAATTTCAGCAGGAATCAGGGACCTGTTTGATATGAATAAACAAACAATGCCTATATTTGTTAAAAACAAAAATGTCATTATCCGGTCGGTAGTTACACGAACCATGCGATACATGAAAGTCTAAAGTACATCCTTCTGTCCAACTTCATAACATGTACCAACTACTACTACTCAGTATTCGAACATATTTAAATGGGAGTATTCAAATTGTTTCATGAATGACAGTTGAAGGAATTTTCATGGCAGATTCTATGGTTAGATTTTGGTTTTGACAGTTCTGTATCAAACTCCGACACTTGAAGAGGATTGGGTTGGGCCTGTCTGGAATTATTATATGCATGGCAGATCGAGTGGGAAACAATGAATCTATTGACTTCAAGCTGTGAAAAATAAAATTAGAACCAGAGAACTCTCTTATTTGAACACTGATGGCAGAATTCTGTTGATTTGGGACTCTCTAGTTTGATAGCTCAGATAGTTCAGAAAAGACTTGCATATAAAATGAGCGTACAAGGACTATAGCAGTACATGCATAACACATATAGTCATGCTAAGATCTTCGAAGCAGTAATATTATGGTGATTGGCAATGAATTATGACATTATGCACGCCGCTCCCCCTTTATTTACATCTATTCAGTAAACATTAAACGGGCATGAATAAAATAAAGAGATTGTGAGGGACAATTAACCTGCAAGACGGGAAGTTTGGTACAGTTTTCATTATTGCATGGAACTAAGCTTTTTTTATCAACTTCTTGAAGCCCTCTCATTTTTCATGATCATATGGAAAGACTTAATCCGGTCCGCTTCCACAATCTCCCTTAATACATCATCTTCAATCTTTTGTGCTTGCCAGTGAGAAGGATCTTCCACAAGTTCCTCACTGAAAATCATTCGCGACACCCAATCCTTCCATGTTGTCCTCCTATATTTATCTTCTTCAAGTGAGCCCGATGCCAAGAGTTGATACACATAAACAATCTTTTGCTGACCAGGTCGAAAAGCACGTGCAATGGCCTGCTTTGTCTTGGAAGGATTCCATTCTGAGTCCATCATAATCACCCGCGAAGCTGCAGTCAAGCTGATGCCTTCAGCACATGCTGTAATTGAAGCAATAAGTACTTTTGAAGCGCCACCTGGTTCCTCAAACTTATCCATTATTCTTCCGCGTTCAAACAACTCTATGTCACCTGTGAGGACCAGAATTTCTTTACCCTTCTGCCATCCAAAGATTTTCTCAAACAATTCTGAAAACAATGTTATTGGAGCAATGTTGTGGCAAAAAATCAGGACCTTCTCTTGCTTGACAACTCGATGCACAAGATTCAAAACAAACATCACTTTGGACCCTTTTCTGATCTCATACTTGTAGTTCTCAAGTTCCGCCAAATCTTTGTGATTAAAAAATTTATTAACACAATTTGAAGTTTTGACCAACCAAGGATGTATTGATGCAAGGGTTATCAGAAGCTCCAATTCAAGAGGATAGCCATGGTATGAAGCCATAATTTGGTGCAGTTTCATCAAAACCTTATGCTGTACTTCAGTAGAATTCATCAATAATGTGTATATTTGTAAACCAGGGAGATTGTCAGAGCCTCCACCTTCATACGCATCAATAAATCCATTTGTAATATTTCTCAACATGTTTAAACCTTGTATTATTTCTTCTCCTACGTCTGAATCGATCTTCTTTGCAATTGTATCAATAAACAATTTTCTTGCTCGTGATTCTAACTGGCGGGTCTTCTTCCCCCTCTTCCTCTTCCTCTTGACTTTTGGGTCTAACGCCCTTAAAACTTCATCGATAAACTTTGGTCGTGCCAAGCAGAGAGTGTTGAAATATTCACAGAAGTTGTTCTGGAACAATGTACCTGAAAGCAATATTCTCAGGTCCGTTTCAACTTTCATTAGAGCCTTCCTCAACCTTGACTTAGTACTTCTGGGGTTGTGCCCTTCATCTAGAATCACAATCCCTGGACTTTCTCGTAGCACTTTAGCCATATATTTTCTGTGTGCAAACTTCGCATCTTCTCGCATTAGGGTTAGAAATGAAGTGTAACCCATCACAAGAACACTTGGATGAGCATGCCACTTCTGTATCTTCTCTAGGCAATCTAGAACATGCATAACATCTAGAGTGGGCCTTAAAACTCCTTGTAAGGAACTTACTTTTTGCTGTCTGAATACTCTGTAAGTTCTACGACCATGGATTAGATGAACTGGTAAAGGAGTTTTCCATTTAATAAATTCCTTGTGCCAAGTGTAGAGAGTTGTCTTTGGGGCAAGAACCAAGGGTCGTTTTCCTGGGAATAACTTCAAGTAGCTAACGAGGAATGCAATAATGAGAAAAGTCTTTCCTGCTCCAGGAGAATGAGAAATAACACAACCACCCGTATTCTTAGATTCCGGTTCCATGAGTGCTGGTACTATAGACCCAGCAACATTTCTCCATAGAAATTCAAAAGCCTTTTTCTGGTGTAAGTGTAATTTCATTTTAAATTCAGGAATTGAGGCCCACACATTGTCATTCTCTTCTAGTGATATCATTTCCAAGGTAGCCTGATTGCAGACAAGATTCAAGCCCTCATCTTCATCATGTCCATTCTCTGGATCTTCTTCATTGTCCATCTTGCCAGTAATCCAGCTTTTGTGTTGCACCTAGAGAAGCAAAAAAGTAATCAGAAATCTGTTTGGAGGTACACAACTAGATACTGCCCCGAGGGTCAACCAAACTTGACAGCCTTGCCATCCAAGATGATTTCACATATAAAATGCTTAACACATGAACTGCACAAACCAAAAAAAAATCCATTCTTGAGTTGCATTTTACTTACAAAGGATGGTGTAACATATTTTATTTCAGTGCTCACAAAGCCACACAAAGGACACAAGATTCCAATTTCTTCATCCAGTCTGTATTCATGTTTGCAACCTTCAGTTGATTTTTGCGAAGCCTCAGTAGACATTCCAGCACATGAAACCTAAAAACAATTATCAAATAGATTGAGCCATAAGGAAGAAGAATTCAACATGTAAATAGAATGTCATGGACTGAACATCACATAAACCAAAAATCAGGTCCCAATAAAAGATAATTCATATACCTCGTCCTCAAGAGTATAAGCTGATGCCATGGATAATTCCATCTCTCTCCATAACATGTCATTTTCTGAAATTTTGCTTTCATTTTCACTTGAGGAATGTTCCATTTCCATACTCCGCTCTAAAGTTTTCGCTGCCTTAAAATCATTCCACTGGTCAACAATATTTGGTTCTTCATTTGTGATTGTAGAATCTAGATTCTTCACGTATGAATTTATCAGTCTATTGAAAGCTCCTGCATTTAAGCTTGTCTTTCTGCGAGTCAATTTTTCACCAAATTCCTCACTTTTTAATCTTATAGGGCAATATCTGTTACTTTGGACTTTCTTGATGGAGGGCCTTCCCCATGACACACTATCATACCCGACATCTTCCATCTTAGAAATATTCTTACTCTGGACTTTCTTGTTTGGAGTATTTTCTTCCCACCAACTGTCAAACTCCACATCTTCCAGCTCAGAAGTATTTCTCCTGGGCACTGAACGGGAACCTGTCAAGTGATACTTGGGAGAAATTACATCAATCTTTTTCGAACAAATTTTGGAGATCTTGGGAGGGAGAGGATACTGATAAAAGGCTAGTGGATCACTTTCAGCAGGTACAGGAACAATAGCAAGTTCTATTAGATCATCTATTTGTTTTGTCACGCCTGACTTAGTCTCCCTCGGTTTACTGTTGCTTTTTCTCTTGAGCGGATTACTTATTTCAGCCTCTGTATTCTCTTCTGAACAATTAGAACCCGATTGCCCATCTAACAGCTGTGATAAAGGTAAGTGCAAATCTTCTTCTTCCACTTTGTCTGTCTTATATGGAAACATTCGCAACCAACCAACATCTGATTCTGGAGGAATATCACAACCAAGAAAGCGGTCAGGTTGTACATTTCTACGTTTAGAGCGCCGCAAGTTCATAACATCGTAAACTGCTGATGAACCAACTTCTTGCGTGCCACAAGCAAGACTGGCCTCTTTTGTGTTGGCTGGAATAAATTGAAACACATATGATGTTGAAACACCATTTTCAACTTTGAAATTTATAGCATTTCTATGATTATCAGAGTTTGGTAAAGGGTTGTTGTCATCATCACCACTCATTATTTGATAGACAATTCTGTTTCGCACAGATTTTACATCAAATGCAGTCTGCTTCAAAACTGATGCGACAAGTAACCATGAAAGATCAGATGAAAATTTCCCCAATAATAGTTTAGTCTTTTGCAATGAAGAACAATCCACAGAGAAATTCCAACGGTAGTGTTGATCTTCACAAGCAACTTTTTCAAGCTTTTGGAGAATAGCTATCTGGTTAATTCCTACTGTCTTAGCATCTTTACTAAGTGTTCTTTTCTCCAAACCAAAAGGACCTCGGTTGATGTAGAACTTGACATAAAACTGGCACAAGCATTGGGAGTCATGGGGCTTTCTCTCAATAGAACATATCTTGGCATCGACCCATACCTACATTAGAAAAAGACAAATAGAGGTCAAACTTAAATAGGGTAATACAACTCTCAAAGTAAACAAATGGTGTCAAATTAAATATGCACAAATAATAAAAGTAATTTAAGCTTCAAAATCTAAGCAAGGTAAATCTACAGCAACATTACAAGCCAGTTAAACATATATATTATTTTTCCAAATATAGGAGAGAACTTTTAATGCTCGGAAAAGTTAGGTACAGCACGTCAACATTCCCCTTAAGTCAAAAGAATCATCTCAAATACTGAATGAAGTATAACACTTCATAGCAGCGCTGGAGATTTTTCTTTTCTTTCTCTTTCTCTTTTTCTTTGAACAGCTGCCAAGTGAAAAGTTTTGACATCAAGTAATTAAAACAAATTAAATTTAAAATGCCAAAGTTGACAAGTTTAGATGTTGTCATGGACAATACAATAAAGTCATGCATGAACACAACTCAAAGCAAACACACAGACCAACTGCACTGACAAGGAGTTTCAAGTAACAATTGAATAGATATATCTTCAAAATATATTCAGGTCATGGAAGAAACATGTCCTGTGCCACATGCCACTGAGGCCCCAATGAACTGAAATGGAGAGTCTAAGGAGTTCACGTTCCTCTTATAAATAGAAAGTGGAAAAGAGATCGGTCTTAGCAAAATGTGTAACTAACAGGATCTTGATTTTCGTCCTCTGAACATTCTGTGTTTTGAGAGTCCAAAAGCACGCATACATCAATCCTGGGCCTCAAAAAGCAGATGCAGTCCGATAAAGTTGCTTTCCTTGGTCTTATACGAAGATTTGAGAATGGGCGTTTCTCCTCAGTCCAGTGTTGATTGTCCTTGAGATGCATGGTCATAGTCCCATCCTTAACTCTTATGAACTTCACAGTTTGCCATGAGTCACACAAAAATGCCTCAAAAGCTGACAGAAAAAATTTGTTAGACATGCATAGTGGTAAGGAAAGACTTCAGGAAATTTAGGACCAAACGAAAATAGAATCCTTTTGCGATTACAAAATCAACTTATTTTAGTTTATTCTTTTTTAATTTTAGCACTAAAAGTTATATTCAGATTGCTTTGATGAATAAAGGCACTTTCAAAGGTACACAAACAACTAATTGCAATAACAGAAAAATGGTGGAGAAAATGCTTACGGTCCTCCTCAAATGGATGGTTGAATTGATATAAATGCTTTCTCTTCCTCATTGTTGATCAAGCCGCCTGGATTAGTATCGTCAACAGCGGCAGCTATAGTTATAACAAATACATCTCTGCAATAAATAGCCAATCAAACACGTTCCATAACTTAAAATCTAGATCACCGGACGCATTCTGAAAGTAGGGCACAGAAACACTCCATCATTTAACTGTTTCGATAAAATGATAATCTGCATCAAGTTATACTACAACCTATTATAAACATTCCAAATTTTTGACTGTGCTTGTGCAGGGAAACACTGAAGACAGTTGTGGCACCTGCCGCATTATTGATCCACATGTGCGCACAGCCTGATCAAATTCCTTCTACACATACCGTGATCAATGTCCTTCTCCACATACTGCATACAACAGCAAGCACGAATGGAGGGCTAATTAGAAATTTACAAGTGACAAAAAACCAACTTGCATTAGCATTCTTTGTCCATAGCCTTGCCATTTAAGCCATTTTGACATTGCACAGCAGGAAATATAACCTTCGATGCAAACATTTCATAGTCTAGCTTTTTTGTTCTCAGTTTCTGATTTTATCAGGTAGCAAGAAGCATGAAGAAACCAGCCTAAATACTTACCCCACTGAGAGGTAATCATATAACCCAGAAACCATGGCCAAACAACTATTTTCCTGGGGAAAAAAATTACGGTTAAGACCCACTTTTTATTTTCTTTTCAACTTAATTATTTCCTTCCCCACCGCCCACACCCCCCTCAAAAAAAAACACAGTACTAAGGAGAGAAAGGCACGGTATTCGGCAGAAAAAGGCGTGCGTTAGCAATACAGTACATATTATGACATCCAAACAACAGAACATCACAAAAGAGAAAAAAAAATTAATTCAAATAGAAAATAATGTATGCGACGCACAACGCCACACAAATGCGGGTAAAAGTAGAATGATCAGCCACCAAACACACACAAAACAAGTACATATCAATTCAGATTTACCCAAGTACGCCTAGACAGAGCAATCCAGAGTGATCAGAATCAGAAACATGGTAAGAATCAACGTCATCTAGGAAAAATGCATAACAGGAAACAAAGAAGTATAGCGATTTTACCTGAAAACAGCATCTCGGTACGAAAGAAAACTCAAGACTCCCATGAGATTCTGGCCTGAAAACGGAGATTCAGGCAATGATGAAGACTGAAATTTAACGATCATAAAAAGCGTTGAAGGGAGCAGTCAAGAGATGACGAGAGTTATAAATCAGTGACTGGCAGAGAGAAGTCAATAGATTTGTCAGTCTGAGAATCTTGGGCTCTGTGCTTTTTTGCTTTGCATGAATTAAAAGAGAGAGAGCGGCCATTTAAACTGATAGCAGAAGCGCCGGACACTTCTGCTTTGTAGTTTGCAGTAGTTAGCATGTAATGTAATGTTATGTAGAGTGAGTGGCAAGCGGTGTAAATAGGTGATGATGGGAGGAGCAGATCAGGAGCCTCATGTACATGACAATTGATGATGAACGGCTCTGATTAATGGTGATTGAGCGAGGTTTAGTTTTTGTAGGTACAAAATTTGATGGGTTTATACAGGGACTGGTCTGCAGCAGGTGTGAAGAGGTCAAATACTCTGGAGAATCGTCACTTGCCCTTTTTGCTCTTCGTGCTTTGCGTCGTCCATGTATATTTCAGAGATAATAACACTCAGTAGTGCCTACCTTATTTCATTTTTATACGTAAGGGAATAATGTTTCTATTTATATCTAAAAAGCACAAATACTTAAGAACACAACAAAATCACCCTCACATTATTGAATTTAACCGTAACATTAATGGATATTCTAAGTTAGAATTTTGAGGATATAGCTAGTTTGGGGACCCAAAAGTTATTATCCAATTAAACCGTAAACATTAGTTGTGTCGACTGAGGGCAACATTTACTTCCCAAATCGGCCCCTAATCGTCAATTTGACAGCCAAGGCACATTCACAGTCTTCTCTTTTATTGCCATTTATGGCAAAAAAAATTGAAAATTGAGAGGCGTTGAATTTAAAAGAGACGAACAAAAATTAATAGACGGAACAGATGATGGATTCGATTTTCATATTCATTAAAATATGAGTTGAGAATCCTGATTTCAAGACGTTGAAATGATAAAACAGAAAACTGAGGTAGTTTGGTTCGGTTCTGTTTGACATTCTAGTATTCGGACAATACCTGGAAATAAAATGCCCAGAATGTGACCGTGTTTTCATCTATGACTCCCGTTTTTGAATAACAACAATCTCTCTCTTAGTATCTGTAATGAAGGGGTCAATCATAGCAAGACAGGATTGCCGCTGGTTGGCCGGCAAAGTCTGCTTTCAACTTTCTCGTATAATCCCGTAAAAAGCTGGTACCAGCCGCCCGGGGAAAACAGACGCACTCAAACTCCCGCAGTAGAAACTGGAAAGAACTCGCAACATCCAAAAATGCCGCATTCCACAGCAGAAACGCGGGAAAAGAAGATTGGAAGCAACAGCACGCGTAATTAGAGACTGAAGAAAAATACATCATTTTTTTTTGCGTAACGAACCAAACAAACAAGAAACTCACAACATGAAACACCAAAAACTCATTCCTTTTGGGACATCAAATTTATACATAAGGCTCCGAACTTAAATGTAAAATTCAAACCATAGCCTTCCAAGTTTTTACTTGTTATCTACAATAAAGAATCCCTCTTAAACTGCTGTAAGTGCAAACAAGCAACTTTCCAACCCCGTTTCTGTGGGGGCCGGTAAAAGAACAAAAATCATAGCTGCATTCTCCAATCTAAAACCTATAGAGAATAGGCCATTCGCTGATAAGAACCAAGTCAAAGATAGATCATCAAGAAAGTCGTCAGCATCATTTTTTTAAATAGCATATCACCAAGAGATCACGAAAATCTGAGAAACTCATATGAAGGGTTACACACATCACCAACTTAATCTAATCTGCCACAATGACATCCAAGCTGGGACCTAGAACCCGAAATCTAGTTCCTCCTCTTTCAGAAATTGAAGGCCATAATCCGGAACCCTCTGCTGCTCCATGTAGTTGGCCCAACCAGGATGCTCCATATCAGGATTCTGCAGCTGATCAGTCATTTCTAAAGGTTTCTCAAACTGAAATTGGCCATTGTCAATTAATCCTGGTGGACGAGTATTGTAATTCAACTCAAAACCCAATTCTGAGCCGCCAAGGGGATTACTATCTATAAAATTTAGCAGATCGTTGACATCAAACATCTCATCCAAAGGCATATTCTGCCGGTCATATTCATCTGACAGGCTGGCATCAGCAACTTCGTTAGTCTCATTCTCTGCCTCCACTTGGAGGTCATAGATATTGCCCAGATTAGCCTCATCTGTTGCTTCTGCCTTGCTGGCTAACCTTTCACCCCAATCATCATTGGCAGCCTCCTCTTCATCTTTTGGCTTCACTGGACCACTAGACAATTTAGCTTCAGGTTTAGCATTGATTCTAGATTTAGCTTCAGGTTTAGCATTGATTCTAGATTCAGCTTCCCTGCTTTCATTCTTAACCTTTGAATCCTCAATCTCTGACAAATTTGATGTCGTCATTGACTCAGAATCCTTCAGAAACTTCTTCAAACTCACAACATTAGGCAAATTGAGTCGTGCAAAAGGACCATACATTGCCCTGGCTGCTTCATCATAAGCGAGAGCAGCCTCAACAGCAGTTGGAAAAGTACCAAGCCACAGTCTATTTCCTCTGTTGGGCTCCCTTATCTCCGCAACCCACTTGCCCCAAGTCCTCTGTCTCACACCTCTATAACTACACCCTGCATTCTCTGGTCCTCCTTTACCTTTCATACAACCCTTTTTTGAACCTTTGGCTGGAACTTTTCTCGCTGGTGTCTCCTCGCCCTTGCAGGACTCAAGAAACTCATTGTACTGCTTCCACTTTGCAAGAGTCTCAGTGACATTAACGCCATCTCTCCGCTTTCTCTTCCTGGAAGAATCAGCAGTAGTCATGTTAAAACCTTTATTATCACAGTACCCCTCTTCCTGAACTTCAATTATATTAAAAAGCAACCAACTTTCAAGCAATAATCAATACTAGACTTCCACAACCTGCAGCGATATATATAGAAAAATTCTGTCTTCTAGCTAACCATAGAAAAACCAAAATGAAGCTTTTGACTCTATGTAGTACTATTATATCTGAAACTCGGAATTTCTTAGCCACCAAGTAATTTTTTATTTCCTAACATTAAAGGAATTACTTCAGCTCCAAGTAATTTGGAAAAAAAAATTTCATATAGACGTCAACTTATTCAAGATCAAATTAGTAAGCTATATAAGTGTAACCAAAAGACAGAAATATAAATAATAAAAAAAATTAGAAACCCTAAACTCTGAGGTCTCACAAATTAAGAAAATAAAAACTGTAACCCACAATAGACTTGAGACAAACATCCGAAAAAATCTTACACCCACTTCAAAAAATCCTAATCAGATTAAAGAACACCCCCCTAGAAAAAAAAATAAAAAGAAAGGAAAAAACTCAGATTGACAAACCTGTCACGACTCAGTGGCGTCATAAGAGGCGGAGAAGAATCTTTCCTTTGAATAGCCATAACCGTTGTTTTCTGATAAATCGCAGACTAGAAAGTGCTTCCCGTATTCTTGCTTTCGGTTTTCTTTGTGTTTCCACTGTTTTCAAGAGAGCTTTTTCTCGTCGTCTTTGAAAGAGTCCAGTACGCAAACCTCCAAAGTCAATAGAGTCCAGATATTTATAGCCTTCTCTAGATATTTTTCAAAAATAAATTTTTTCGTATGTGATGACGTGGCGGAACTCTAGCCGGGTCGTGGCTCTTCGCTTTCCGAAAAGAAGGTTCACGAGACCGCAATCTTTTTCTTGGTACTCAAGTAATTTCCCCATTTTAGTCCTTATTGTTGCTTCTTTTGCCACCAGTTTTGCAATAAATTTCGATTCTACCACTGATTGCGGTCTCTACCCTGAGTTGGTGGAGAATTGGGTCAAACTTGGTCGTCGCCGTGAAGTACCAAATTTAGATACTTTGCTAATATAGTAATACACAATTTATGTATTTTATTAATACCAAATTATCAGTAAATCAAATTAAATTAATTTATTATATTTAAATTTTATTTTATGCATTAATAAGATGTTTAGAGTTATTGTTATTATTATTATTAAATTATGTATTAATTTTAATATAATAATATTATAAATTACTTATTTTTATTAAATTATAAATATTTAGTTTAATAAATAAATTTATATAAATAAATATTATAAATTATTTTTTTAATTTCTATATATGAGTATTTCCATACAAAAGATAAGGTAATACACTACATGAAAACCTACAATATACTTATAATTGATAATAAATAAATAATTTTGATAATTCTGTTAATATATATATAAATAAGAGAATGAATTTGTTTAATTTCTTTTTTCTTTTAATTAAAAAAATTTTTAAAATTCATTTATGCCATCTTGTAATCCGTCCAACAAGCACAGAACAACTTTAACCTAAGAAGTTATGGCCCTTGATTTCAGACAAAAAGGGGAAAGAAAATAAAACTGAACAGTTTACCGAGCTGGACAGCATCATTTACCCTCTGTCTCGTGGTATTTTATTTTAATTTAAGTGATTACAGTTCTAGTTATGAAGATGAAAAAACAAACAAACAAATTAACAATCTTAACCTTTATCTCAAACATTTGTTGTCGTAAACCGGTATTTTTGTTCTATTTCCATCCTTTATTTATCTTCAATGAAATTGATGGAGACAGCGCGGAATTGAAACACCAGATACAATTATGGCTGCCCTGAATGTCTCAAACTCCGACAAATTCTTTCCGAACACCGTGATTGATAAACATTTCAAGACTTGTATAGCATACAGTGGTGTTTTCCATGGAGAAGATTTTGTCGGCTCTCGGGTTCTTCCTGTCTTCATGCTTCAAGTTGCCTTGGCCTTTTGCATCTCTCAAACCCTTTATTTTGTTCTCAGGCCTTTGAAACAGTCGAAAGTCGTCTGCACTGTCTTGGTACGCATTCTGATTTTGCCTTGTTCATTCGATTTTCTCTTAATCAATGGCATGGTCTCATTCAATTATTATAGTCATGATTGTTAATTTCAAAATAAGATGTTATGGGGAAAACCCGTTTAAGACTTTCTCTAGGTTGAAATATAACTCATGATGCACATTCATGATACATGCATCCGTATATGGGAATTGAAATGACTTTTATTTTCCATGCAGAGTGGAATTATATTAGGACCTTCGGTTCTCGGTCGCTACAGAAAACTGTGGGAGAAACTTTTTCCACCGGAAGAGATGGTGGTGGTTAATACAGTAGCCGAAGTTGGAGGAATATACTTCGTCTTCTTAGTTTCAATTCAAATGGACAGGGCTAGGATCCTGAAGAGGGCCATCAAAACCTGGAAAATTAGTCTGCTATCCCTCCTTGTTCCTTTCACAATCACAATGTTCCTTGTTCGTTTGCTTCACAGCTACATCCCTGGAGTCAGGAAGGGACCATTCCATTACTTTATATCTTTTATGTTCTCACAATCATTTTTCTCCGTTGTCGCCCACGCCGTTAATGAACTCAAACTTTCAAATTCTGAGTTAGGCCAACTTGCCTTATCTTCTGCAATATTTGGTGAGTTTTTTTCCTGGTATAACTTGACAGTTGCAGCATTTGTTCAGAAGGGCCTCGGGGAGTTAATCAAAAACCAGCTTAGCTTGTGCCTAGTGTTATTATTCTTAATCTTCATTGTCCGGCTGGCAGTACGTTGGATTATAAGGAAAACACCAGAAGGGGAGCCAGTGGAACAAATTTACATTATAGCGATATTACTTCTTCCCTTAATTATCGGAGTTTTAAGTGAAATGCTTGGTTCAACTTTCATATTTGGGGCATTAATGACTGGCTTGTTCATACCAGCCGGACCACCTCTAGGTGCAGCATTGGTGGAGAAATCTGAAATCGTGATATCAAACATTTTTTTGCCTTTCTTCTATATTCGCATTGGTCAGCTCACAAATTTATACTCAATTACGGATTGGACGGAATTTTTTGTCCTTGAGATGATCCTAATCGCAGGATATGTAGCGAAGGTGGCTGCAAGTTTGTTGTCTATGTTGTTCTTCAAAATGACTCTCCGAAATGCTATCTTATTCGGCTTCATTTTCAACATCAAGGGTATAGTTGAGTTGCTGGTAGCCTTGCTATGGAGATTGGGTAATGTGAGTTTATGATTCTATCTCATCTTCTTAATTTCCTGGCAAATTAAAATGATTGAAAACAAAAGAAAGCAATCGTATCTTGTCATGTTTTTGCTGCCTATATAGAGCTTGTTAGACTGTGTAACATTATTATTACTGAAACTCTTAGCTGCAGGATTAAATATTTGGGTCAAATAATAATTAAACATGTTACTGGAACCAGTTCTGATCAGGAGGTTTTGTTCTTGAATCGCCCAACATGATTGTTCTGTCTTTGGCCATTGTTCGGTTTGATCTACCCGTTTGGTATTGGTCTCTTCAGTTTTATATTTTTGTGTCAACTTAACATTTTCAAAAAATTTAAATTTTGGTGAATGTGTGGCCAATTGAATGGTCAAAGCCAAGAACTAATTTTACTTCTTATGGTGCAGTATGTAGATGATCAGACTTTTACAATAATAGTTTTGTCTCATACGGCTGTGACCGCAATTGTGACGCCATTAATAAGTATATATCACAAGCCTCAGGAAAGGCTTGAAGCTTCTGCAACGACTGAACAATTCACGAGAGCACTGCAAACGACTCCAATCCATAGTGAATTAAGAATCATTTGCTGTATCCATTTCGAAGAAAATGTTCCCGGAATCAATGCCTTGCTTCAAGCATCAGGCTCCGATGCAATGAGCCCAATTTGTGCTCATGTAATCCACCTTGTCGACCTCGTAGGTAGTGCAACACCGGTTTTAGCACCTTACAATAACCAAAGAAGAAAAATAAAAGAAAATTTCACCGATCGGATTATGCGTGCTGTTACAAAACACATGGAAAACTCTGGTGTTTCCATCGCAATTCAGCCCTTAATAATGATTGCACCCTACAACACCATGCACGAAACCATTTGCAGGTTAGCTCGGGATAATTGTGTACCTTTCATTCTACTTCCCTTCCATAAAACCCAAGCAATTCATGAAAGAAGAGCAAGCTTGCAGCAATTTAACCTGAAAACACAAAAACATGCGCCATGCACAGTTGGGATTCTTGTCGATAAAGGCTTACCTCGCTTTTTCAGCTCAACCCACTTCTATTACAGCGTTGCAATCTTCTTCTTAGGTGGACCTGACGACCGCGAGGTGTTGGCATTTGGTACACGCATGTCTGGACATCCAGGTGTGACTATTACTTTGTTTCGAATTGACACAACTAGTGAAGCAGCAGCGGATAATGAAGTCGAAAAGCTCCTCGACGATATTGTTGTCAAGGAATTTGAGGCAAAGAATATGTGTAATTCGTGGGTGGTGTGTCGAGAGTTGGCGGTAAATGAGCCAACGCAATTAGTGGATGCAATTCGTTCGATAGAAAACAATTACGACCTTGTGATGACAGGAAAAAGGCAAGAACTCGGCCCCCGATTCGATCTCGAACTGAAGCCTTGGGTTGAGTACGAGGAGCTTGGAATCATCGGAGACATGTTTGCATCTTCAGATTGTGGGGGAACAACTTCTGTGTTGGTAATGCAATGTGTTGGAAGTGTTGACGCAGATACTGTTAGCATTGCACATGAGCAAACTAGTCGATTCTCTTCCTCATCGAAATTATGTGATCGGGAAGATCATGACAGTGTTGTAGATACAGATCAAGTCCATGATCCAACAATTTGTACAAAAGTATGAACATATCTAATTCATTAGTGTTGGGTTAACACAATTTTTTTTTAAAAAAAACGGATTTTAATATATTTCTATTCTTTATCCATCCTCTACACAGAGTTGGTGGTTTAAATTTTAATAACAAATAGATATCTTCCTGTATCAATTCCATAATGCACTGCACCCACAAGTAGACAGGAAATGGCAGTTTTCCTGACTATGTCGTGTAATTCTTGTTCGTGTTTTCCATTTTATAAGCGCGGGTATTGTGCTAACTTCGTGCACAAAAAGTAGAAAATCAGAAGTATTAGCAAAGATTAGTCTAATTTTTATAATCTCATCTGTAAGTCTGAACCTGCTTTTCATGAAATTACTTCTGAAGATGCAATGACATTTGCGGCTTATTAACCAGGCCGCTGCAAATCGTCACTGTAATGCACTGTCTATAATGCATTAATTCTCCACGTCTATTTCCTGAAAATATGCAACCTTGTCTTGACTGCCACCATTCCACAACTCATTCTTTGACAATGTTTCTATTTGTTCTAGAGCCAGATGAAAAGACCAATTAAAGGAACTAACGCCAGCTCAAATTAAAATTTTCTTTTTTCTAAACCATGAGGTTCAAGGAATTGCAGTTGGAATCGCGGGTAATGCGCGTGCTGTTCTTCTCTTGTTTTCTGTTTCTAAATTCTAGCAACAAACGTACAAGAAATGAGGAAAGGGAAGGAAATAAAAAGAAAAGAATATCTATCAAATTGGCTACAACCGATGATGACATGCCAAAAGCAGCAGAAGATGGTGGTAAGAGTGTGTCTATTATATTACAACAACGATTACTCCTAAGGCTGTTTTACGAGAGATGACTCTGTTGATTATATTATAGGCCAACTTGTGTTTCTTTTAAGGCCCGTTCGGAGCCCAGAATAAGAGGCCTTCTGTACTGATTTCCATATGAGTTCTAACGAAGAACACCCTGCTAAATTCTTCATCATGTTCCATGAACTCGCTACAATCATTTTAATGCAAAGGAAAGGCTGTTATTAGGAATAAAGGGGTGTTTAGAATCACTCTTTCTTAAATACATAAAAAAAAATCAAATTGAGGGAGTGGGGCCTCAGAAAGTGACAATATATTCAAGTTTAGAACTACAAGTTCTCTATTTCAAAACACCATTAATAATAATAGCAAGGGACAAAAAAAGATCATTAAAAAACTTAAAACTGTTCTTTCACTATGGAAGAAAAAAATTACATGTGTTATCAAGAAACAGAAGCAGGGCGGATCACTGGCTAAAACATGAGATGTGCTCAGTGTTGCAACAATCTCTTATAATCCCGCTTCATTTATCGGAAAAGAAACAATGAAACAAACCAAGAATTATTGTCCCCAAATGCAGGGAAATTAAACAACACTTAAAACTCAGTATGCTAAGAATACAAAACAAAATGCTTGAAAACAAAGTTGCCCCTGTTTTTGTTTGGACTTGTATATGAATAGAATCTGAATTATTCCCGGTTCTTAATGCTATTGTTGAATGATCTTAGCATACAGGAAAATCAGGCGGCGGTGCTTCCAAGGACTGCAATTCACCTACTCCGTTTTCTACCAGGAAAGACATTGCTAAACCCCAGGTGATATGAACATCCAAGTGACAGTGCATCAGCCACACTCCTGTTCATGTCAAACAATGAATTCAATAATCAAATTTTTGAAGCCATAGTGAAAAGAAAAATGGGGCGAAATCTTTGAGAAATTTGGATTATTTTTCTTTTACCTGGATTGTCTGCGACGAATCTGATGACTGCCCATCCTCCGACAGGCACGCCAACTGTGTTCCTGAGAGGTGGATCAACAAGGTTGAATTTAGATGTATCAGTCTTGGGATTGAAGTTTCCGAAACCTTCTGCAATGATGTAGAAATCGTATCCATGGATATGAATTGGGTGATTCTCGGGTGTGAAAATACTTGTGTCCTGCAACACGATCTGAACTCTTGATCCATACTGCAACTTGTACACTTTAGTCCCTGGAACAGGTTGCCAGAGTGATCTGCTAACATTTCCAGTGTAATCGAATTTCAACGGAGGATTTGCCGGAAAATCTGTGGTGAAAACTCCTGGTATTCCTTGATGATGTGCTTGCAAGAGGGAGAAGTTTGATGGAAGCACGAATGATACATTATTTACACTAGCAGTGAAGCGTGTTCCATTTGGTCCTTGACACCGACTGGAATTGAAATTTTTAGGGCAGTTGTTGAGTCCAAGACCAACAGTGAAGAACAAGCTTTCATCAATGTCAGTTGGAACATCAACCTTCTGCGGACTTCTTAATTTCTTAGTGAAAGCAGTGACGGTAGCAGTGTCGTTAAAAGTTGGCAAAGACGGCATAACCGGGCGAGGTGACGGACACTTTTTCGCAGGGCAAGGAGCAGACTTGTATTCAAGAATGGCGGTGGTTGTAGTGTTGTCAAACGGGGCATTCTGGGCGCTGGCGTAGGCGCGACCCGCCATGTAATAACGCGAAGGCGGCTGGGCACCTTTGATCAAAACGTCGGTGGTTTGTCCAGGTCCAAGCATGATGACTGAAGTTGTGAAGGGTTTGAGATAGGAGGCATCGGCTCCAACCACCGTGAACTCGTGGTTGGCAACTTTGAAGAAAAGTGGCTGGTTCAAGGCGGCGTTGATGACCCGGAGAAGGTTAGTCTCGCCGGAGTCAATCGGAACAACTACGGTATCTGCATAGCAATCAGATCAAGCAAAGTTAATCATAATTTTTAGTTTAATAATGGAAATTAATATGAACATAAGCACATTAGGGCTTTGTTAATGACACGTTTTAATGATTATGTCGATTAATTATTTGAATGTACCATGTGCCATATTCATAGGTAGGGGTTGCATAGACATCATTGTTTTTCCCAAACGTTTGGTTTTAGTAAAAGGAAACGGACCAATAATTATTGTTCCCCGCTAGAAATCCATACTGTCCCATCGAAACCAAGATTCTTATTTTTTTAAAATGTTACAAGCAAAAAACTGACTGAATTGATTAAAGGTTAATTAACAAAGGTAATTAAGGATTTAAGTATAAGGTTGAGCAATTAAACCTTTGCTGGAGCAATTGTAAAGATCTCCAGGTTGACCATTAATGGTGTATGCATCAGAAATGTTTGGGGCTGCTCCTGTTCGAGTTGCTTGTCTCACAACATCAATTGGATTTGCATCCCACCATTCTCCTGTAAATCAATAACAGAATTAATGGCCTTTAATTTTATTGTTTCCGTTTTTGGGTAATTAAATTTTGTAAAACAAGAGATGATTAGCTGGGTAATTACCAAGAAGAATTGGAGTTTCGCGGTTTGGCTTGGGGAAAGGGTAGGAAGATCCTTCTTTCGGATGAATGATTAGAGCTCCGTAAACAGTAGCTCTAAGCCATGAGCTATGTGCATGCCACCACAATGTTCCTTCTTGTCCTTGAATTGTAAACCTGTAAGTGTAACTCATTCCAGGTCTAATGGGACACTGTGTCACAAACTCTGGACCATCTGCCCAAGCAGTTCTCATTTGTCGAACACCATGCCTGTCCAAACAGAAGACAAAATTATCTAACGAGAACGAGTATTTGACCGTAAATGTTCCCGGTAAAAATATTTGGAAGTTTATTTTTGCATGTCTTCTATTGGTTTGTGACTTGAAGCTAGCTGCATGGAAGGCCCATGCAAATGAAGTTCATACGTTGAGTGGAGAAAGTGAAGGCTTTTACAATATTTACCAGTGAATGGTAACATTATATATGGCTTTGTTGGTGACTTTGACAACAAGAGTGTCTCCGTTGTTAACTTCCAGGGTTGGCCCTGGGTACATTCCATTCACAGTGATGGTGTTGTGGGTTTTGCACAGCCTCTTCACTGGTGTTGCTTGAATCTGTTTCATAAAACAAAACGCTCAAGTACACGCAAATAAATATGTCGAAAGAAAGAAAGAAAGAAATTTCACTAGAAACATACAACAAAATCATGTTGTTGAACTTTGGCATTTGCGAGGGACGCAATGCAGAGAAGGACAACTGCTAAGAACAAGCAAGAGCTTTGAGAGTTGGCGAAAATGGTGTTGAAAACCTCCATTAATCTCTCTAGTTTAGCTAAGAACAAGCAAGAGCTAATCAAAGGTTTGATTAAATTTTTTTGGGATAATGAAAGTGAATTGATGAGAAAGAGAATGAAGGGTTGTTTATATAGGCAGATAAGAGGAGGTAGGCAGACAAGGTCTTTATTCATCAAAAATCGTCAGATTCCGGGGCAAAACTTTGTTCAACCCTGAAGAAGTTGTTGCACCCACTAGCTTTCAAAGATTGAATTATTTCTTGAATGCTTCGTTCCCAAGTCTTTTCTCTGCTGTTGAATTTCAACAAAGCATAATCATAATTCTATGCCTATTTTCGGAAATTTAAATTGGGTATTTAATTGTTTCTAATTTGAATCATATACACACACATATATCTTAAATGTTATACACAAATATAACAGTCCCAAGACCAAAAGAAGCACAAGAATACTAGTCAAAAAGCACTTTTTCCAGAAGCCAAAAGTTGCCCTCAATTAAACTCAATACGCGTACCCATTAGCCAAGGCTGCATTCCAAACATCACTTGGTCATCATACTCATCCATCCAAAGCCCTCTTTCTCAACAAAATTGAATAAATATCAAACATACATGCAAATATCAATGGATTAATAACCCATGTCAATTAAATTAACCATTTTCTTGTATTGCATATGACAAACACATACAAAAAAAATTCAAATTTATAATCTATTTTTTAACACAAACTACCCATAAATTTTATTTTAAATCTTAAATTTCTTATATTCTCGTCAAAAAATTTATTAATAAATTAATTAATAATAATTATTATTATTTTTAAATTTTTTATTCGAACGAAATTCTTAATTAAGCACGTTTTGTTTTTTTATTTCTAAATCATCAAGGGAAAAGATAGGAAAAAGTCCCAAAGGGGATGACTTAATTTTATTAATGTTCAAAGGAAAAGACTTTCGTATTTGGAAATTTATCATGACCCAAGTATCGTCCTTCATAAATGTAATCATGTCAACCAGTCAATGCCCCAACCACACGTAGAAAACCTACACCATTGTCAAGTAGTTAGCAGTTTAATTATTCTTCACGCGGCATTAATGCCCAACTCATCCATAATAATTATCAATTTTCTTTTACCCGTGTTCGTTAAAAGAACAACCCGACCCGAGCAGAGTTTGAAAAAATGGGGAAGTTTGTTAGGAATGTGGTCAGTGGCGGAAAGCAACAGAAGGAAGTCTATAACAGTTTAGGTTAAGTGTGGACTAATTAAGCAATGGATGATGAAATTAAAGTCTCTGTCGGAGGAAGATTGAGTGAATAAATCATCTTTCTATTCCATGGTGAAGACATTTGATTGAGTCTAACGACTAGGACAAGATGCAACAAGAAGTCAGTCAGTTGATACTTAAACGGGGCAAGTAGTTAGCATTAATTAATTGTTTATTTATTTACTAATTTAATTTGGTAGTTCATCACTTGACTGTTAATTAACCACCACATGATTCTAACAATGCCTAGTATTTTAAATCAAATCGTCGATTTGAATAACGTGACATTAGATTTAACACGTGAAAAAAAAATTTATTAAAATTGTTAATATAATTATTAAAAATTTAAATAAAAATTTTTTATTTTAAATATTAAAAATTAAGGATAAATGTGGAGCTCTAATACGGATGATAGTTGCACGAATAGACTATACACAATTTCTTAAAGCAAAAGGAAAAATGATCAAAGCTTGAGGCAACTGGCTATTCTCTTTAATCATGTGGTTTGTTCAATAACTGGTATAGTACATATTTACACCAGTAATGACAGCAACAGGCAACTGCCATTAAAATACAAGTCGGCAAAAGAAAACCAGCGGAGGCTCAGCGACAGCCGTTAAGTCTCTTGAAATGGAAGCATTTGATTTGACGTTGGCTAACAACATTCATGCCTTGAATGGTATTTTATCTTATGAGGGGACATGAATTATTAAAGAAAAAGAGGTAGGATTAGATAGGTGAACAAGAACATTTGAAGGAAGAATTGACAATACTTGGTAGTTTGGTATTGACTTTAAAGAAATGAAGCACGCTAGAGGTGGTTATATGCATGTGAAGAATTGATGGATGAGCCCCTGGTGCAATGCTTTTGTCTTCCATCAAGCTGTTATGTAGTAGTTTAATGTGTTTGGTCTTTGCCTTTCATTTTCGTGGGTAGTTATAGGTGGGTGCAAACTTGGACAACAACGGCCTGTGTTCATTCAATCATTCCATCATTTCAGTTCTATCCCATAACTTGAATTATACAAAGTTCATTTCATCATTTGGGTATTGTATCTAATACATGATTTCTCTCTAACCACTTGTGATTGCAACGTGGATAGATTGAAGATGTTTTGTAGCATTGGGACACAGCAAAATCCAACCAAACATATCATCAAGACATGACAAATCCAGTCTGAGACTCTTGAATAACAACTTCTTGATATTGGCTTGTAAAAGCAATAACTTCTCATACAGTTTCTAGGTAACAAACTTTTATGGAATTCAGTTTTGGATCCGATAGAATAAAAAAAAATTAAAACTTATAGCTGACAAAGCCCATTTAGTTTCCTTACGGCAATAAGTTTTCAAGTTCCATGCCGAGCTAGACAAGCTTGTCCATGGTTAATCACTAGGGTCCATTGATTGTTTCCATTGAATGATGTAAATTGAGAAGGGGTCATAATGATATGGTTTCAAAGTGGTTTCATTGAAGCAAGATTCACCCGCCCACCTGAATTTAGGCCGTGTCAATATTCAGAATAGCTATACAACCTAGTTTACTACGAGTTTAACTTTATGCTGAATGTTGAGCAATGGTGATCATAACCTAGCAGATATATTACTTGTAACAAAGGCTGGAACTTGAAATTTTTTTGTCCCAGCGAGTGAATCATTGTCAAAATCGTTTCTGTTCTTCCTAAGCAGCCTGGAAAAACTGTCAACCCCAAAAATGCAAGACAAAAAGGCATCCTCAAATAAATTCAAACGAACTTGTATTTACAGACACAATAGACTAATAACACAAAACCAAAATCCAAGAATCAAAGAACATAGTACTCTACTAAGTTAATTTCCCCACTGCCTCTCAAACCAAAATTCAAGAACCAAAGAACATAATACTCTACTAAGTTAATTTCCCTGCTGCCTCTCCAATTACTAAATTTTCCCTTGTTTACTCGCTAGTTGAAGGCCCCGCAGCTCCATCATCTCCAGAACTGGTGGCAGCTGTCTCTGGTCTTATCTCTTCAAGTTGCTGCATAACTTGTTGAACTTCTGGTCTCGTTGAGGGCGACGGATCAAGACAATGCAAAGCCAATTTTAATGTGTTTAGCAATTCATGACCGATTGTTGATGCATCCCTCATTAACTCTAAATCAAAGACTTCGTTTGTCCATTCTTCCTTTACTATGGAGGCAACCCACTGAGGCAGGTCCACGCCATTCACTGTCTCGCCGGGAGGCTTACCGGTTAGGAGTTCTAATATGATGACTCCGAGGCTGTATACATCAGTTTTTGTGCTAGCTTTCTTGAGCTTAGAAAGCTCTGGTGCTCGGTAGCCGAGTGCCCCAGCAGCTGCAATCACATTTACGTTTGCAGCAGCAGTCATTAGCCGAGAGAGACCAAAATCTGAAATTTTAGCATCTGTGTTGCCATCAAGAAGAACATTAGTCGATGTAAGGTTCCCATGGATAATATTCTCATTGCTGTGAAGGTACAGCAGGCCTCGCGTCATGCCCTTTATGATTTCCATCCTTGTTGCCCAATCGATTGATGTGTCAGGCCCACGAGCTGCAACCGAAGAGAACACATTGTTTGTTGTTAGCTGATTAAATGACAATAATCTCCAGTATATTAAGCTTAAACATTACATTTTTCTTACCATGGAGAAAAGTTGCAAGACTCCCTTTGGGCATGTAATCGAAAACAAGAAGTTTCTCTCCTTTGGGGCCCAGGTAATAAGCCCTCAGAGCCAAAAGATTTGGATGTCTAATTTGCCCTAGCAAACTGATTTCAGTTTCAAATTCCCTCGGGCTTTTTGTTATCTTTTCTCTCAATCTCTTCACTGCAACTTGACTACCGTCCTCCAATGTCGCCTTGTACACAGTTCCATAAGTACTTTTCCCCATAATTTCTGCAGTTGCACACAAAAGATCATCGGCTGTGAATACCATTGGGCCATCAAAAAGAACTAATTTTCCTGCAGCCTCTCCACCGGCCTCCACTTCACCAGCTGCTGGCGGAACCCCCTTTTCGCCTCTTGCTGCTGCAGGGGCTTGACCATTCTTTGTTTTCGATGCAGCCCTTTTCCTTATCAAGCAGTATAGCATAATGCAAACAAGGATAAGCAAAACTACCAGAAGAGCTCCGGCAGCAATGAGAATTATATCTTTTGTACTTAATTTTCTGCGACGAGACTTTGGTTTCTTCGATGGAGGACTCGGGACACTTTCAGAAGGTGCAGGAGAAGGACATGGAGCTGAACCACTGTATCCACATAGCTGAATATTTCCCACAAAGGAGCTTGCATTGAACTTTTGTGCTAGAGAAGTGGGAACAGGACCAGAAAGGTTATTGTTGGAGACATTGAAGGAATTAAGACTTCTTAAATTGGAAAATGAACCTGGGATTTCTCCTCTCAGAATATTCTGAGATAAATCAAGTTGTTTGAGCGTGGAAATGTTCCCTATAGTTGAAGGAATGTGACCGCTAAATTGATTTCTTCTCAGTTTAAGAACAGAGAGATTATGTAATCTGTGAAGGGAGTCTGGTATTTGGTCATCTAGGTTATTACTTTCCAGAGTCAATGAAACAAGTGAGGATAGATTGGAGAAACTAACAGGCAAGCTTCCATTAATGGCATTATAAGAAAAATCCAGAGTCCTAAGCCTAGAAAGTTTTCCTATATCACTTGTTATGACGCCACTAATCTGGTTATGACTAAGTGAAATTTCTTGAAGTTCACTTAAGTTTCCAAAAGAAGCAGGAATGCTTCCAGAGAGAAAATTATGATCAAGGCTCAAATACTGAAGTCGGAAGAAGTCATTTATTTGGTCATTGCCCCAAGAATCTGGGATAGAGCCAGAGAGATTGTTGTGTTGAAGAGCAAGAAAAATAAGAGAACGAGAGTGAGTAAAACTAACAGGAATTGAGTCAGACAAAGAATTGTAGCTAAGATTAAGCCAGTTAAGCTTAGTCGAGTTAGCAAGACTCTCTGGAATTGTCCCTGTAAGTAAATTATTACTAAGGTCAAGAGCTTGAAGCAGAGGACACGAACCTAATGAAGGTGGAATTGAACCAGAGAAGCGATTATTAAACAATTGAAGGCCTCTAAGATTAGGGAGAAACCCCAATGCTTGAGGAATTGAGCCACCAATGCGATTATCATGGAGACTAAGCTTTCGAAGAGCTTGAAGTTGACCTATCTTTTCAGTAATTTGGCCCCCAAATCCCTTCCAAGGAAGCTGGATAACAATAACTTGTCCTTGAGCACATTTGATACCAATCCAACCACCAGAACAAGCTCCATAACTGCTATCGTTCCAGCTTCTCAAGAAGCCTTTTGGGTCAATCAATCCTTGCTGGAAAGCTTTAAGTGACTGAAAATCAGCTTGAGTTACAATAACACCATCCCAACTCTGGCATGAAACAAGCTGAAACTGAAAGAAACAAAGTAGAAACTGAAGAAACAAGAAAAGAGCAACCCGAGAAACCTTCCACTTCTCCTTCTTCTTGTTTGAAATGCATCGCCCATTGAGCAAAAACTGAAAAATCTCAAATGGGCATCCATTAAAACCACTAAAAATCTTATTTTTGTTTCCCATACCCACCAAAGAATGCCAAAGAACAAGAGTTCTTTTTTCTTTCTCCCCTCTCTATCCTAGTTTGAAGTGAAGCTAGTGTTTCCGCCAAGGCTACATGAGAATGAAACAGGAAAACTACTAGGCCTTGGAGGATTTTGTAGGTCAAAAATAGAGAGGTGGGGCTACAGAAGCTGTGACAGAGCACGTGAAGATCCCGTGAGAGAGGAATCTTTTAGAAAATGAAATTAGAGAGGGAAAATTGTCTGGTGGGAGCAACAAGGGGAAACAGTTGCTCTTATTCCAACGGCTAGTTCCTATTCTCTTCTCTCCAGCAGGCATTTACTCTCTTCTCAATCCAAGAATACATATTTTTCATGGGTTGGATATATAGGTTTTTATTGCCAACCGCTCTTCCAGGCTCTAACGGCTATCTTTCTTGGTTTTGGGGAGTTTGTTATTATATGTCAAACAAAAAGTAAACCTGGATAAAGTACATTTTGAAACAACAAGATTACAAAATTGACCTTCTTTTTGAGGCTTTAATAATTAAAACAAACAAAGAACAAGAGACTTAAAGTGGTTTAGTTCTAGATTACGACGTTTAATTAAATCATGGCTGGATAATAACATATAGGTCCCAATGTTTAATGTCTATGACCTTATTATCCTTGAAATGTTATATTCAACTATGCGTATTCGGTCATTCAGTAGAAGTCATGGACCTATTTAACACAAATGGATGCTTTATGATCTTATTTGAGAACATATAAAATTTGAGTTGAGAGACCTCGGCACTATTATTTCGAATGATGACATGTTGTCTTCATCTATGAATCTAAAAATTCCTGACAAAACAAGGAGAGGTGGTGGTGGCGGCGGCGGCAGGGTAGTGTGTTTTGAAGTTATATTAACAAGTGGGTCCTTTACACGTGAGAAGAGGAGAGAAGAGCTTTGTTATTTAATGGTGGAGCTGCGTTGAGTTTCAGCTTTTACTGACAAGGTTGTCATAATCTTCATGTTATTTTGGTGTTGACATCTAGGTGGTCCAGATCGGAGATCCACCATGTTCAACGGTTCTTTCTAAACATAGCCTACTCAAATTGCTACTGCTTTGCTTCCATTCCACATGGCTTCCTCTTGTTGTCACTAGTAAGAGTTTTAAGGCCATAATTTGCAGTAGACCACCACTTCTTTTGAATGATTAGGGATTATGATACAAAGACTTCCTCCTCCAAGTTCTGTTTAGAATTGAAGCGCTGCAACTTTCAGTAGATGGATAGTAAAAAATTTGAATAAACCTAGCCATTAAAAATTATCTTAAGGTAAATAAACCTGGACCTACTGGTACAAGGTTACCGTTACACCACAAGGCAAAAATCTAAGTAACTCCAAAAAGTAAATCAACAAAAGAAACAGTTCTAGCACATAAACTCTACAGGTGTTACACTGAGCTTTTCTCTGTGGAGCAAAAGCAGGTAACTGTAAAACCGATATTCGCAGGCAAGCGCGGGAAAAGATTCCAAACTAACACACCTAATCCACCATGAACCATCCAGGAGAGAATTTTCCGACAATCCCCAAAGGCTCATTTAGATGCAACGTCCAAAAATGCAGGAGGGGAACTCTAGATCAGAACAAAGCTCATAACAGCTTATATATGCTCAGCCTAATAAACAATGCCCACCCTGCCACAAACAAACATGTAAAATATTAATGAAAAGAGACTCATGTCTACTTTGTATCTCACTTTCCCAAACCCCACAGCATCTGTACTCCAATATGTTTATCTCTGCTTAACCATTGTATCTATCAAATGCTCCACAACCACCTTGAAGGTTCTTTTAAATGAGGATGATCTTGTTACAACTCACCTCTCGATTAAGACTTTTGCAGATCTTTCTAATCAAACAGCCACATAACAGCAAAACAGAAGTGTATATCAGTATATGGTGTTTCAAGATCGCAAAAACAGGTCTCAAAGTAATGCTGTGCTCTTTGGCAGAAATACAACAGGGTAAGTAAATTAAAAATGAAAGCATTCTCCTGATGGCCTTAATGTAATCCTCCAGTACCTATAATTTGAGACAAACCCACACAAATGGTCTAATTGATAATACCACATCTTCTGCTTAACATAAATAAGCAGCTGCATGTCATACAGATTGGCCAAAGAAAAATGAAGTTTACACAGTGATAGATGATACCCTCTAAAATCAAGCAGTAATAGCAAATACTAAGGCCAAAAACTACACAAAATTAGTTCAATAATGTTGCAGCACACCTGTCTTTGGTCTCTATATCTTCTCCCTGATTCCCAATTAGAATCTCTACCATCTCCAGCTCAAAAATGGTGAACATAGTTCTTCCATTTATAAAAGAACATAGACATAAAGAAAAAGAGAACGAAGAAAAACAAATTGGCCACACAAAAATACTATCAACTTCAAAATGTGAGCATTATTGGACTTCAATTTCAATTTTCTATCGGAAGTCCAACTAACAAGTCAAAATATGAATCAGACTATATAAACTTGAAAGATAAAACCTCACCAGCTAACTCAACAAAACATAAATCAGCCCAGTCTAAAAGATTTGCATTCATAATAAAGGTAAAAAAAATCAATACACAGTGTACACAACACAAATACAAGCAGCTCTAACTCAGCATCGTTCTTATTATAGCTAGTAATCGTAGAATGAACAGTTAGACACCAAATCCAAGTCCATATTGTTCACAGAGATTACTGTGTACCTTAAATTCCCGAATGGATACTGAACATAATCATAAACACAGCCTCACTACTTCCTCAAATCTAAAAGGAGAGGCAACAAACTCTAGACTAATGGAATCCAGCACCTATAAATCTTGAAGACTAAAGATTACATACATTCCAGCAAATCAACTGTTTAAGAAAACAATGATTCATAAAGAATGAACCAACACATAATCCGTCACAGCCATCTAACGAACAAGATGCACAATATGAAAGATCCAGATTGATTCCACCATTATACTAGCATAATGAACATCTTGCATGCAACAAAAATGAATCCATAAAAATCAAACAAAAATATCCAAAAGTTACATGAAAACTGAGAAACAAAAACCCTAGCTAGTTTTTCTCTCTAAAAAATATCATTAATTAATCATACACGTGATCATTGATGATCCGATTAGTGAGAGTTTCAGACACGTGCAGCAACGGCGGGACCGGCGGGGGAAGCGGCTCCACCGAGGAAAGATAGTAAACCGGTATTGACGGGCTCTTGGTCGTCCAAGAACAGATCCTCGGGAACCCTAAACGCGCCGTGTGCACACACGATCGCAGCTCCGACCATCAACGCCGAGATCAACAACGATCCAACGCTGGTCAAGAACACGACCACAATAGTCAACACAACCAAAGCACCCAGAGTCTCGCGTTCGGAAAATGTACGGCCCATGATGACCAGAGGTTGATCCGACGGTCGGAAAAGGTAGAGGAACATCCACCCGGCCAAGAGACAAAGCAGGACGAGGAGAGAAAAAGGATGCGAAAGGAGAGAGAAGGCGAGTACGAGCGCGAGCAGGGTTACGTAATTAACCTTGAAGTACGGGAGATTCCTGCGGATCCGAGAGTAGGCTTCGGCTAAGGAGTCGGGTCGGGACATGGCGGTCCGGTCGATGAGTTCCGACCAGGGACGACGCTGAGAGAACCCATGACGGATCGAGGAGGAGAGGCGTGACAAGAACGCGCGGAAGGCCGGGGTGGCGATGGGTGGTTGGGAGGCGTTGTTAGATTGAGAGCTAGAAACTGGTAGTGTCGGTGGGGTGGCCATCGCTGGCGCGTGAAATCAGCGGTAACGCGTGAGATTCGTGCAATAAAGCGAAACAATTGGAGAGATTTTCCGGAGATATAGAAAGACAATACAGTAGCGGCGAGAACAGCAGAACTTATATCTCCAAGTGTCGCGATTCTATGCAACGCCGCACATGGGAAACTTGTTCACATTAGAATTAAACCAAATGATTAACAAGATAATATCATATAGATCCCTAGAGTTTTATGTTTTTACAAATAAGTTTAGAATATTATGACCTCTTCTTCGCCATTTTTTTAATCTCTTTCGTGCTGTGCTAATAGTCTAAAGTGTTTGCTTTAAGTAGATTTTCAAATCTAGCTAACAAAGAACTTAGGCCAATAAGAGCACATAACCAAGACATAATCAAAGTTTCCTTCAAAGAAATAGAAATTTTATTTTTTAAAAAAAATTCAATCTTTCCAAATTCTAATATTCTTCTGCCTAACTAAACAAAATTGAAATTAGTACTTGATTTGAGTCTTGCAAGCTTTCTCTATCAAAAATAAAGAATTACTAATTGCAACCAAGTCAATAAATTTAATTTATATGTATATTTTATACAAAATTCTCAATTTATTAGAATACAAATACGGACAATTCTATCAACACCCGTTAATATATATATATATATAACAACGAATTTTATATAATTAATTATATTTTTAATTATAATTTTATAAAAATTTAAATATTATTATAATATTATATGTAATAAAAATTGTGTGTGGTGAAAAAAAGTATCTCATATAATTCATCGTTATCAAATTGTATTCTTAGTCCAATTTTCACAATATAAAGTTGTGTGGTGAGAAAGAATGCATCTCTTCCAATGGATCATTACCAAACAGCATCTAGGAGCTTGGTAGCCTTCTGGACCAGAGCTTCTAGCCACAAGTGCCTGCTTTTCTTGTCAAAACAAAATCCCATTTTTCAAATGCAATATTCCCATAGGTTGAAAACTTTCCCCTTCTATTTTATTTTTTTATTATCACTTAACGCTGTCTCAATCTTGCAAAGGTTCTTCCTTCATACAGAAGCAAAAGCAAGTCTTCAGTTTCTAGCATCTAGCCCTTTGCTTTTCACCTTTTGACATTGCTTCACCTTCACCACCAAGAATCCAAGTACTTAACCATATCCATTGAAGATGTAAGTCTTTAAATATGATAATGAATTTCCTCGTTGCATTTAATTTAATTTATACTGCTTCCATGTCTTCTGCTTGTTGCTTTCCTGATATTTATGATTTCATCCAAAGCCTTCCATCGATTACTCAGTGGAAAGCCAATTCTATTTCCATTTGCTTATGTTCTGCAACTTCGTTTCAGCCATCTCTTAATCTTTGTGTGACCAAAAACCTTCAATCCTCGACACCGATCTCGTTCTCTATCGTTGCGGATTATAGTCTCCCCATATGTCTTTGGTCCTCCAAACCTTTCAAAATCGACACAAAATCTTCTAAACTGTTAGAGGAAGATACCGTTTCCAATCTGTTAACCAACTTCGTTGAAGATGTACTGAAGTTTGGTTCAAACAAAAACAGATACAACTCCTTGCTCAAGTTTCCAAAACTAAATTCCATTTCAAAGTTCAAGGATGTTTTCAATCTTGCATTCCTCACTCTATCACTTCTCATATGCATCTATGAAGCTCCCGTGGATCTCCGCGCAGGATGTTTGAATACTCTCAAGAATCAATTGGCAGGATGTCAGTCAAGAGCAGCATCAAAATTACTAATGAAACACCTAGGAGCTAACCTGGAAGAGCAGTGGATGAGATGCATAAACCTTGCGATTACTAATTGGATTGTAGAGTTACAAGCCACACACCGCACAATCAAAACACCATCACCACTTTTCTCTTATGCATTATCTACATTTGGGTTATGGAAAATTCATTTATATTGTCCCATCATAGCCATGGTCATCGAACACTCGAGCTATCCTTCAGCTGATCAACGTCTGCTTTTCTCCCTGAATTATCACCAACTTGAAGGTGTGATTCAGTTTAATTACAGAGTTATGATCCAGGACAAGTGGGTAAATTTGATGCTGAACACAGATAACATAAGGTAAATTTAGTAAATGCTCATTTTCAGTGCAAAAAAATTTTAAATTTCTGCAATTTTTGACTGTCTCGTGTTATTTTTCCTCCAGGTGTGATGTTATCAGACTTGTAAACGAGACTCTGATGAATGAAAGAGGAGTTGGAACGGATGAAAAACATTTCCCTTCCAGGATTTCATTGCAGCTAACCCCGACTCTGCAAACAAACATATTAAGTGTTTCAGTGAGCAAATCTTCAGAGAATCCAACAAGAGAGATTGAGCTCGAAAAAGCCATAGAAGGTTCATTTGATCCACCAAATTCTTTCTTGGGACTAAAGGTTTCCGCTGGAGAAACCATAACAGTGAGCATGAAGCCCTGGAAATTTGAACAATCTGTCTATGGCTACAGTGCAATCCTGAATTGGTATCTTCATGACAGTATGGACGGAAGAGAAGTTTTCTCCTCCAAGCCTCCAAAGATTTCACTGCTTAACCCCAAGGCTTGGTTCAAAGACAGATATTCCAGCGCTTACCGGCCGTTCACCCGGCAAGGAGGAGTGATCTTCGCCGGCGACGAGTATGGAGACAGAGTGTGGTGGAAACTTGACAGAGCTGCCATTGGAAAAACAATAGAGTGGGAAATTAAAGGTTGGATTTGGTTAACTTATTGGCCTAATAAACACAGAACATTTTACCATGAAACCAGGAGGTTGGAATTCAGAGAAATCGTTCATCTCAATATTGCTTAGTAGGCCCCTCCTCGTACTCGAATATCTGCTTTCCTCCAACAAAATGTAATTTCTCGTAAAGGAAACATTAATATTGACTAATAAATTACTGTATTTTAGTTGTGTGTGTGACATTCCTTATTTATTTTCGTTATATGCATGTATTAAATTTATTTATTTAGTATATATATGTTTTTTAAAAAAATTGTAATATAGTAATATTTTTTAAATTAATTAAATTGATAATTTATTTTATTAATTAAATAAATTAAAAATTATATAATAAAAAAAATATATTTTTAATTAAACTTCTTTACTTTAAAAAGTAAAAATGAGCGGTTGAAAAAATGTGTAATTAAAAATTAAATTTTTAATTTTTAATAATTACAATTAAAAATAAATTTTTATATTTATGATAATATGATCGAAACATATTTATTATATTTGAGTTGAGTAATTTTATTTAATTATATATATATATATTTAATTTATTTGAGTTGAGTAATATTAATAATTTCATAAAATAAATTATGAACATAATTAATTTACAAATTTTTTTAATAGTGAATAATTTGTGGTAATAAGTAAACCGACATGTCGTTTTCTTGTAAATTTTAATGCGTGAAATGCTGCCCGGTCGGCCTGAACACGTTAAAATTACAGATATACGTATTTATACAAATGATGTTGTAAATACCGAAATAAAGCAAGCCGATATTACACGCGGCGCAAGTTAGTAACCAGCAGTTGGAGGATGGGTGGAGAAGCTAATGCAGAGAGGCGGAGATTTCGAGGGAAAAAATTGGAAAAAGAAAAACACACTAACACTCGGCAGCTCATCGGCTAAAGCTAACCAAGCCAACGACAGGCTAACGTTATAACCACAGCTTCCTTCCTTCTCTTTCTCGCTCGTTTTCGCTTTGCAATCGGAAATCTCTAAGCTCCTATTTCGGGATTCAAGTTCTCTCGATGGAGTACTCCGCTGTTCTTAGATCTTTTCACTGTGAACACTTCTCTCTCTCTCTCTCTCTCCCTCTCTCCTTCTCATTCTATTTGATGATCTCGAATTTGGATTTCTATATCAGATCTTACTTATTGTTGCCTCTTTTTCTCTCGTTTTAAAATTATGTATGTAAATTTGGTTGCAATTGTTGAAATGCTTTCGATTTTAGGAGCTGGTGTTGTAGATGTTGATAATAACAGCTGAAAATGGACTGAACTACTAATTTTGAAGAATGTTTATGTGAAATTTTGCAATCGTGTGGGTAGTGCAATTGTTAGCTTAAACTGGATTATGATTTATGAAGTGTTTTGGGTTAAGAGTAACCTCGCTTTCTTTTATTTTATTTTTTTCTGGTTTATTTATTTATTAGGCAGAGATTGAAATTGCTTTGTCTCAGGATTTTGTTGTCTCTTTTATGAAAATGCGTTATTTATAGACATATATATATATATATATGTATATATTTTGCCACTTCTGTTGATGTGCAATCTAATGGCTGTAAGCTATTATTTGAACTCTAGATCCTGTAGGGACTATTTCTCATTTAGGATCCATACTAGAAAGGCCTGGAATAGTTACTACTTGCAGCGGTAGCTGGGCGGCCTCAATTAAATCATTTAAACTTATTTCTTCTCCTGCAAAACGATATGTGACAGCAGTGTCAAGTGCCTCTGAAAATACTGCAACATCCAGGAATGGTGGTGAGTTCATATTATGTGTTGGATTTTTGAGGAAGAATTGTAGGATTTTTGCATTTGTGTTCTATGTAGAGATTTCTTGATCATATATTCCTCTGTTTTAGCTTCAGTATGCTTAAATATAAACTCTAGTTTATTAAAGTGATAAGTTTTATTTCTTGTTAAAATTTTATTGTATTCTTCTCCTAATACAATTAATTTGATGCATCCATGATAGGGGCGGTGATTTGACTATGTCACTGGCTTAATTTCTTTAAATGTTTGCTTGAATTTAGTAGAAAAAGAGATTGTTCAATGCCTTTACATTTGCACATCATTGAGATTAATGCTCTAAAAAACCACATGCCGAATGAGTGTATCAGTGTACAGGCTCTCAGCTTTGTTTGCTTTCTAAAAGTTGATTATTATGATGGGGTAGTTTTGTCAGAGAGTACTACACAAAGCTCACCGGTGAAGGATACTGTGCGGAGTGCAACTTTTCCAAGCGGATTTGAGGTGAGTGCTTTCTCTCTAGAGCTAATTTTCTTTGTGATAATCACTTCTAACTCACTTATTATTTTTATATCATCAGGCATTGATGCTAGAGGTTTGTGACGAGACACAGATTGCTGAGCTGAAATTGAAGGTATAATCCTGATCAACTTACTGGCTTGCTCACCTCTTGCAAATGGTTCTAGTTAAACCATAATAATAATAATAATAATTTGTGCTGGCACCATAAGTGAAAACCTTTTAATAGTTAAGGTGAAAGATTTTATGCCCCTTTTCTTTGTGCAATTTTAAAGTATTTTTGGTCTTTAGGTCACTGCTAGCTGCAAGCTTTTTTCCTACCAATATGTATAATGTCTATCACTGTACTGCCCTTTTCTGCTTTATCATAGGTTGGAGACTTTGAAATGCATCTGAAGCGGAATGTTGGAGCCACAAAAGCTCCCTTGTCCAACATTTCGCCTACTACCCCACCACCTATTCCAACTGAACCCATGGAAGTTTCAGCTCCTGTTGCACCACCGCCGCCGCCACCAAAATCATATTCAGAGAAAGCTACTCCATTTATAAATGTCTCCTTTGGAAAGTCATCGAAATTAGCGGCATTGGAGGCCTCTGGATCCAATGGTTATGTCCTAGTATTTTCTCCCACGGTATGTGATGTCCCAAGGGAGGGAGGACACTTTTCTTATTGAAGCAGTGTTGTTCAATATAAGTTATGCAATTTCTTCTTTGCCAGGTTGGCTCATTCCGAAGAAACAGAACAGTCAAAGGAAAGAAGCAATCTCCTATCTGTAAAGAGGTATCGATACCACACTTTAGTTTTGTTTGTATGTTAGATTTTTTCAGTTACAATTTTGTTGTGAAATCAAAGATAAAAGTTTGTAAATTTTTAATGTGTTTCAATTTTTTAAATTATATGTATTTACTAGCATTTCTATTTGTAAGTTTGTTTTCATTATTTCCTAAGCCAATAAAAAAAAAGTTTTACCGTATAAGTTAAAAATGTGAGAAAATTTTGCATACCTGAAAAGGCAACTAACTAATTTTATGAAGAGATTAGTGCATTGAGTGACATGCCATTGTCATCTTTTTATTGTAGCCAAATATGAAGACCCAAATGTTAAAAATGATAGTTCCAAAATCTAGTTTGTGCGCATTAAGCTGATAATGTTTGCCATCCATCTTGGATATGCCTTTGGAGCCACTTGGCATGGGCTACACTTTATGCTGATATCTTTAACTCCTAACCAGAATACCGAAGTGAGGTTGCATTGAGCAGCACACCTTAAATTGGCTTTTCCTTATGATGTGAATTAACAATTCCAAATATACAGGGTGATGTAATTAAAGAAGGGCAAGTAATAGGTTACCTGGATCAGTTTGGTACTGAACTTCCTGTGAAGGTGAGGCTAGTTTCCAATTTCTTGATTCTAATTTCTTCTTGCGTAATAAATTTGCTCATGATTGTTTGTTATTTATTTGTTGAGCAGTCAGATGTTGCTGGAGAAATCTTAAAGCTCCTCTTTGATGACGGAGGTATAACATTAGCATCTTTTTGTTGTATATCGGCTAATAGTAACATAACATCTTGAGTCATTCCCCCTTATTTCTTCTATAACATTTGATTTAACAGTATTAAACCTTAGTTTGGGACCATTGTGCTTTTAAAGCTCAGTAATGAAAGTATTTGGTAATCACGACTTTTAGGGCAGACCACTTGATTTCATCTCGTAACAGCTGTAACTTCAAATGCACAGCCCCTCAATTCAAAACACAGACCAGGTAGCCGCTGCTTATGGAGCCTGAATGGATTGGAACACGGCATTAATGCTAAATAATTTATTTTTTCCCCTGAATTTGTCAACTTGCTTTCTTTGATGTTTCTTAAGGCAATCCAGTCATTGATTTTTTACTTTGTATGGCACAGATGCCGTTGGTTATGGAGACCCTCTCATCGCCGTCTTGCCATCATTTCACGATATCAAGTGAGCTGAGCTTTTTCTCCCGTTAAGGCAATTTTGCAGGCTTTTATTGTCGTCGGACTCACAAAGTTTGCTGTTCATTTCAAGTACTTCTATTCGTTCCATCTTTTCCTCATTTGCTTTTGTATCAATTCTACGACGCAGTCGTAGTTGGTGAGTATGCGCCTCATGTTGCTGGTCAGTTAAAATTAACTGCAAAGCTTGGAATAATTGATTTAAGCACTAAAGATTGACAACAGATTTGTCATTTGTGTTTTAAAAAAAATAATAATTTGTAAACTGGATGTGCTGTGTCGATTGTTTGTTGCTTATTGAGACCAGTTGTGCTGCAAAAGTTCCCTGAGGATATTCCGTGGGAAATCACAGGCACCTCCGCCAACAGCCACTAGAATAATTTATTAAAATCAAGTGGACTTTGTAAATAAAGACAGCTAAATCGTACAAAAGCTTGGGGCAAAAAAACATTCAATACCCGCTCGAAGTACAAAATCAAGTTTCAGTATGCAACAGTGCCTGGGCTTTGCTTAGCTGGTAACAATTCGAGGACCACGCCCCCGCTCGCAGACCTACACTAATCTATTGCTACCAACACGTGTACGCCCTCTTTCCACGACATCGGTTCAAATGTTCTTAATGCAAAAAAGCGCTGCTACGTCACCCCGATTTCAGTCGCCTCTCACCGCCGACAGAATGCTCCGCAGCCAGCCGAATTCTCCAGCCGCCATGCGTTGCTCTCTCCTCTTCTCGCCGGCGGCGCCTCTGTTCTCCTCCAGCTGGCTGCAGCATGCGGCGGATGAGAAAAAACCGACGACGACGACGACCAAGGAGCCGCAGAATCGACGGAGGAGGTGGTTGTTTCGAGGATTTATGATGCGTCGGTGATGGCGAGCCGATGGCCGTCGGGAATGGTAAGAGGAAAGCTTGGGAGAAGCTAGTGAACGCGAGAGTCGTGTACTTAGGCGAGGCTGCGCTGGTTCCGGTTAAGGATGATAGAGAATTGGAGCTTCAGATTGTGAATTATTTGAGAAAACGGTGCGTTGAGAGCCGGCAAACGATCTCATTGGCTTTAGAAGTTTTCCGTTGTGACTTACAAGACAGAAGGTATTACAAATTTGACAATTTTGCATTCCGATTGGTTCAGAACTAACTGTTGCTTGCTGATGTAATTTTATCTATAGTCTTTATCATATATTATTGCTGAAGGGCTTATATTGAGATCTGTATTTGATGGCAGGATAGTTCAATGCTTATCCTAACTTTCTCGTACACAAAGGCCAAATCTTTCTACCCATCCTATCCACTCTGTGGCCTAAACATTGGATGTGTTCAAAGGACGTTGCCCCCTCCGGCAGAGAGGGAATTGGTGTAGATATCAAAATGGCATTGTTATCAGCTTCAAGAAATGCGCGTATTACCCTGGAAATGAGTAAACTCTTTTAGCTTGCAGAAACATAAAATTTATGGAAGGTATGAAGTATTTACCTGAAAAATGAGACACCCAAATGATGACAGAGCTGAGAGTAATCAGTACGAGAAGTTGCCCTCAAAACATTGCCTTGCTTCATCGTAGTCTTCGCCAGGAACTGCCCTCAAAGGGCCAATCCTATTATTCCAATCTTTAGAGCTCTTGAAGACGACAATGAAGAAGCCGTGGTTGAGAAACAAGGAGAGGGAGGGAGGAAAAGAAAAAAGTTTTATGGGTGCTTTTAAATGGAGTAGTACTTAACTTGGCGGCATCTGTGATTTTCTCTCCATATTGTGTTGGTACTTGACGATTTGTCTTTGATCGGACAGATTTAGCAGAGCCTTCCAGATTTATGGGGTTCCACGTTAATGAGTTTGTTTATGGGCCCATCTGCTTTCTCTTCAGATGTTCTTGCTTCGGAATTTTTACCATATTTGGCGGTAAAATTCACATCATCCGCTTGGATTGCGACATTGATTTTGTGAAATGCTGTGTAGACTATTCTGTTGCATTACATGACATCACATAACATTTCTCATGTACAGGAAAATCTGCATGCGTGAGCAGGAGGAAGAGGAAAAAGAATTGAAAACAAACTAGCTGGTTGAAGAGCAATCCTAGCTCCTATCTACAGAAATAGACACAGAATAATTGTTTTCTAGTACAACTGGCTCTCTCTATCAGTCACCATTGGTTACATATTGCGATACACCAATTGATTCATTTTGCCTCCCACCTCTTTGTTGTTGTATCACCAAAATGGATGCCCTTCTTCCAAAATCCGGGGAAGCAAGTATGTCCCCGATGACTCCGACCTCGGGACACTCATTCCAGACCTCAAGTCCTGAAAAAATTTGTGATTTTTGATGGGATTTTCCTACCAAGATCAAATCAAATTCATCTGCAATGCCTATTAGTGATGCTGCTAGTCCTGCCCCGTCTCTAACCATTTCTTCGAAGTACTTGAAATTCTTGTTTCCCATGCAGTTGCGTTTGCATTCATTGATTCGATCACTGTCGCGTTTTCTGTCTTTGGTATGTTCAGCTCCGAAGAGAAGGTATCTAATGATTGTTAGTCGAACACATTCATGTCTAGCCATGCGAAAAGCATAAGCAAGTGATTCAACATCATCTTGACCACCAATGAAGATAGCAGCAACGTGGAATAAGAACTGACTTGTCAGGAGACAAAAGGATCCGGTTAGCATTCCTCGATCAACGAGGATTCCAACTGAACATGGCGCCCTCTGGAGAACATTGAGATTCAGAGTCTTAATGGCGGGGTTCATAGTTCCATAATTTGTTCCATCAATAGCTCCTTGCTTATGAAATGGCAAGATGATGATGATGGCACGGTTATCACAAGCAACTCGATAAACGTCATCATGCATTGTCTCGAAAAGGCATATTGAAGTAAATGATTGGACCGTGGCATGGCCTTGATTGTGATTTTCATACAGCCTTAAAGCATTGACAACGTGACTAGTTACTGGCGTGATTGATTCCAAGTTTCCTTCTAATTCGTTAGCTACAAGAATTGGGGCAGATCGCCCAACAAGCTCAGAAAGTATTAGCGCTGTGACTCCAACGTGGCTGTTTCGATCTGCATGTGATACTTCGAGAAGATTCATAATTGTAGGAAGGCTCACGTTATTTTGAATGCAGACCAAAATTCGAAGCTCTCTATCCTGGTCTGAATGTTGAATGGTGCTTCTGTTGATTGAAACGTAATGCATTGGGGGAGCATAGACAAACTTTACCAGGGGGCTTATAATTCCTGTTACTACTAATACTGAGAGAATGGACAGAGCGAAATCTTCTTCTGTTAGAACCTGTTACAAATAACAAACGAGTTGTACTGATTAGTACTTCTCAGTTAGCATCGAAATTAAGAAACGGCGGATAAAGGATTTGTAATTCAGACCTGGTCGTGCTTCAACAGATTGAATATAACCACTTCGAAGATTCCCTTGAAATTCATAATCAGTGCGATCACAAATGCTTCTTGTATGGGGATGCTATTGTACACAGCTGGCAACATTACCGCTCCAATCTTGACAATGCAAGCAAAGAGAACAATAATTCCCATAAGCCACATAGATTGAAGTTGAATCTCAAATACGTTTGTTTCCAGACCGCTAACTGCAAGGTAAACAGGGTATAACAGTCTCGAAACGAAAGTTTCCAGCTTTGATTCTAGAGCAGCTCCTAATGGAGGACCATCAGGAACAACAAAGCCTAAAATTAATGGTCCAAATACATAATGTTGCCCAATAACCTCAGACAAAACTCCGGTTATCAGAACAAGTAAGAAAATGGAGAAAATATATTTCTCATGCACTGGTTTGTCTTCATCTGAATTGTTTAGCATCCACAAAATTATTGGCCGGAGGATGAATATAACAGTTGCCAGAAGCCCAATTGTAGATAGAAGTGGCCATATCATCGGTACATCATTATGTTCCTTGCCTTTAGATCCCGAGAAAGCAATTATAAAGAAGGCAACTGCTATGAAATCACTGACCATTGCTGATGAGAGAGCTACGTGACCAATGTCAGTGTTAAGGATTTTAAGCTCAGTTAATAAGGTAGCGACGCCTGGAAAAGCTGTCATAGATTGTGTTGCCGCTAGATGTAGAAGTGAGTCTGCGAGGCTGGATTCCACTGGAAGGAACTTGATTAAGAGGAATGTTAGTCCAACAGTGAGTGTTGAGCCGAAGAAGAAGATCGAAATGCCTATGGCCATAGCTTTTCTTTCTGGACGAAACCCCATGCTAGGATCCATTTTAACTGCCGCTGTGAAGAGGAAGAACATAACGCCAATTATAGCTGCAACTTTTAGATTTATAGTGCTTCCTATTGGGAACAGGTGCTCTGCAAATATCTTAATTTGCCCCAGCATTGATGGGCCAAATATTACACCACCCTGTTAATTAGCATGCATACATATAATCTGTTAGATACAAAGAGAAAATTGCAGCTAATGATCTCTCTTGAATTCAGTACAAGTTTCAAATGCAGATGATTTATCATGTTTTCGGCCATTTGATGGCGTGATTATACATATTCTGGCTTCTGAGTTTTACATGTTCTCTTCTTCTTTTGGCAAATGTTTTCATCCAAAAACTGCTTTTAAATTCTAATCCATTTGCAAATCCATTCTAGTATCTATTATGATGATGCCATGGTTAGCGAGCGGAATGAACATGAGTCGAGTTGGAGGGAGACCATACAAGAATCTGCGATATAATGGTTGATTGTCCGATGTGCTTGAGCAACAAATCCAAGAGTTGTGAGACTAGGGATATGACAGAGACTTGAAGCAAGAAAAGATCGTAAGGAACATTGACAGGGTTACCGCCATGCCAGAAATTACCAGTCATCAACCTGCCCATATCTTGGCAGATAGCAATAGTTCCATTTCCGGTGAACTTGATCACAGTTGGCGCCAGTGACATTTTACCTTTTTATGTAATTGTTCTTGATCAAAAGAAAACCAAGAAAAGAAGAAGAAATTGTAAGAGGCTGGCAAGAAGGCAAAGAGAGCAAGCAGGACAGAGAGTGGTCAACCTTGGATTATGGTAACACTATATTTGACCGAGGACGTTCCCCTTTCTTCTTCTGTTCTTTATTTTAGGAAACTAATCCATCGGTTTAATAGGCCCTTTTTTCTCGCCTTGAAAAATTGTATGGACATGAATCTATGACTCCCAATATTTTGTCCTTGTGGCTTGTATCACCATAAAACCAATGCCACTTGACCTAAAAACTTAACCCAGACAATTGTATTTAATAGGAACTTCTATAAACATTTTGTTTCATCTCTTGAAATTAGATCCTTTCTCATTCTGTGCAAACCAAGATCAATGCGGACCTGTAACCAGATAAATAGTTTTAAGACAGTAAAGAAACAAGAGTTTCCAATCAAGAAAAATGTCAAACGTTTTCTTTTCTTCTTTTTTCCCAGCTTTTTGATTGACTGATCTCTGAGAGGCTAACCGACTCTTCCCGGATGATTTGCTGCCATATTACCAGGACTGGAACAGAAGTAGTATTGTCAGAAGAGGCAAACAAATCGCGAGTTGGCCTGCGCTCTGGCAAATCACACCAATCTGATAAACCTAATGTGATTGGACAATCGGTTCTATGGCGACTCCCCGGAAGAACAAGTTCATAGTTTTTTCTCATTGACTGAATTATCATAGAAGTGTCAACTGCATCTCTTCCAATCTCTTCTCTATACATTATATTACGATTTCCTAAAATTTCATCTTTTTTTATTTAAGCCACGCCAAAAAATCATCGTCAAGTGTATTCTTCCACCTAGTTTGCTTGCATTCATCGGACAAAATGAAACGAATAACTGTGTTGACCCTTGAACATCTAGCCATCCTTTTGGCATAAGCCAAAGCTCCCATATCATCTTCACGTTCCATGTTAAGCATTGCCACACGATATACAGCTGGCGATACCAAAATAGAAGACTGTCTCAAATTTTGCTACGATCAACTGCAGAAGAAGGGGCCTTGTTCAACACCATTGAGTTCAAGTTCCTCAAAGCTTGGCAATCTGAAATTAATTCTCCTCTAGCACTCATTTTCTATGAAGTGGAAGTACTATCAGTGATACTGACTTGTCAAACCCGACACAACAAATGTCTTCGTGCATCACTTTGGGTGGCAAAATGGCTGAGAAAACTTACAGTTGGACCAATTTTGGGTGTTCTGCCTTTTAAGTAATTGAAAACATGGATTATAGGTTGCCAATGTGTGCCATCTGATTTAGAAGATTTTTGGCCTAACTGGTGATCGGCAAGAAGTGGAATGGATCCTCTTCTAAGAGGTTCTAAGCAGAGTCCGAAAACAGACATTAGTAGGATGGGAAACTTCGAGTAGCCTAATTGCAGCCAATGCACCATCTTGTCTATGTGCGCAGACAAGTGTCCGTAGATCATCATTTCTTGCAGAATGCATAATGTTCCTTTGCTGGTAGCCGGGATATGCTTACGAAGAATCGCGGAGCTTTCGTACAATAGAAGGAAGAATTGTTGCCACAATCAATATTACTATCAAAGCAATGGTAAATTGCTCACATCGATTGTCTGAAACGAAGTAATTCAGAGTCCCATATCAGCATAGAATATGGGAACTAGAACAAAAGTGCTTTGAGAACAAAGCGAGAAGAGAAGAAATTACTCTTGTTTTGAGAACAAAGAGAGCAGCGAAGGAATTAAGAGTTTTAGAAAGATTCTGTGATTAGCAGTTTGTGAGAATTGGTAGCAAATGTACCTAATTCAACAATGCCTTTGGCACCAAGATGAGGTTTGAAGTAGCAAATCTGTAGAATGCATATTATGCCAAATAGCAGTTAGATATATACAGCACCCACTTGGAAAAGTGAACCAAAGGTCATTGCAAAAGATAACGAATAAGGTGGAAGCTGTGTAAATACCCACATATTTGCCTTGAATCCACAGAGAGTAGCCATTAATGGCAGAAACAGTCCTGATATTATGGTATCTAATTTCCCCGCGATCGCGGAAGCCGAAGGAGGCTCTGTTGGCACTGCCAAGCCGACAATAAAAGGTCCACAAAAGTACAGAAGCCCTACATTGTCACCAATTATTGCCACAACCATCATTAAAAACACGATAACAATGACAGCCATTCTCCACAGATTTCCCTTCTGGTGTTCTTCTGATAAGCCAAATCTGGTGTAGAATTTGTCCATTCTGAACTCATAAATCTGGGTTACGCTTATTACTAAAATAATATGTAGACTATTTTCAATAGACAATTCACGAAATGTTAACATAAAATTAAAAAAAAAGAAAGGAGGTGAGGCACTTAATTGATATAAAAATAAAAACTGTCTCTGCTTGATAAATTACCAAATAAATCAGGGGACGGATGTTAATATCCCCAGAGAACCAAATTCAAAGACTGGGGCCCATTAAGTACACAGCCCACGAACTAATGTCCATATATAATTGGGTCAAAGTGACAGACTAAAAGCCCAAACCACCGCCCGTGTAGCTGCTGTTCTTGTGTTATTTTATTATGGGCAGTGCGCGGTGGTCACTCACATGTACAACGTTTAATTCCAAATGCAGGCCCCCAGTCCCACAAACGTAAAGGGATCATAACAATGACGTGTCAGCTAAATGGAATATTATATAAATTTTCCTTTAAATTTCCTGTTTGTATTTTAAATATTTTTTGTTATTTATTTTATATTTTAAATTATTTAATTAAAAAAAAACATAAATCATATGTGTATGAGCCATGTCCTGCGTAAGCAGGAGCAGAATGTTAGGTTGTCCCTGTGATGTCCAGTTGTAGATGCAGTGGCATTTTCAGAAGCTCGAAATTGCTCCTCTGCCGGAAAAAGGGCTCAGGTTGAAAATTTTGTTCCGTTATTGCCCTCAGAAAACCAAAATCGGAAGCTCAAAAATTAATATAAAAAACGTAGTGTCATATATGTAAATATGTTGAAGTCAAGGGCTCTTCGTTTACAGCTTCACTAGATATAAACGAGTCAAGCATACAGAGACATTGGTACTTGGTGTTTGTTTCACTACATATAAACGAGTCAAGCTTCGAGGTCTTCCTGCTCAAAACTGGTAACCATTTTGGATATATGATCTTATTAAACTGTTGAAGATTCATGATCTATGGCTCCACTCCATGGCATGATCGTTGATTCTTCAACAAATTGTTTAATCTTCTTCACCCCATGCGGTTGCCGTCTTTCCGCTCTTCTGCAGAACCCTGATGACTTCTTCTGTTGTGACATTGCCAGTTACTATCACTTTGTTGAGCCGAGTATCCACGTTATATGTTTCAATATCTGCCACCACACAACTCTAACTAAGCACTTACAAATTCATAGACCTTAAAGGGGTTTTCACAAGATGAAAGAAACCAATTAATACCCTCTATCTTCTTGATGGCCTTCAGGATTTTCTTGATGCATTCCTCACAGTGCAAACCCACTTTCAATTCAACAACCTGTTGCAGAAATGAACAATAGCCATGGAATTTGCAGCAACAGGAAGTAAAAACAAGAAGATTGTTTTAATGGAGTATACTTACATTTGCCATTGTATTCTGATCGATCACCAAAACTTTGTCTTGTAATTGAAACTGCAAGAAGAGAGTACAACGTTTGGGAGAGTGAGTCCAATTCATATATAAATATATAACAATAAAAATGGTGATAAAAAGGGAGGTGAGGTATTGGATTCTTTACGTGACTGATTGGTAAGTATACTTTATTGAAAGGCTAACTTTATTTTGTTCCCATATATATGTTCATATTGACTTTGAGAGTCATTTTCATCGCCTGTCCATTAGCTAGCCTCCACCCATGGGGTCACCCGGAATCATGGCTTTGCTGGGGTTGATGGCGGTGACAAAATTCACTGTTTCAAATATTAAAGCCTGTTACTTTTCTGTAAAGGTCTTATGTTTTACATTGTGATTATATTTTTAAATTCGATTGATACATAAGGGATTCTCGAGAAATAAGAAACTGGCTTTGAAATTAATTTGAATTGTATGAAGATAATTGTGGGATTTTGGGCAGTTAATGGAGCCTAATCCTTGATATTCAATCTTGGAAATTGTTTATTTTAAGGAAGCTTCTTAATGTAGAATGTTTGTATTAGTTAGAAAACATATTCATCCTAATGGTAACTTGTAGAAATCGGCAGACAAAACATTATGCACACAACCATCCGATCAAATTTAATTAGACTAAGAAAAAGTATGCACCAATGAGTAATTCTAAGGGAGTATGGTATCCAGTAAGAATTAAATCAATAAGGGAATTTCCTAAAAACTCAAACAACAAAGTAAATTACAATACTAAATTATTCTCGCATCAAAATCTTTGGCGATGAAAATACTATCCATGTTCTATCTTTAATTCCTAGAAGAGGAATTAAGCAGAATCCGCAACAAGCATACAAATATAATGGTCGAAGCTTGAAGCTTTGATACATTGTTCTTAGTTTATAGATATATGTAAAGCAAAATGCATAAGTTGAAGCCGAAACACATATCTCTGTCAGTTACATTTTTTATGACTTGATTTTTGTAGTTTTTATGGAGAAAACTAATACTTCTTCCGTTGAATTTTTTATCAACAGGTTGAAGAAAGTAAAAGAGAAAATGATGGTTTGTTTGAACTACCCCTTGACAATTTTCATTACTCAACCAAAAGATAAGTGCTTCGTTATTATATTCTTTTGGGAGAGATTGAACATTGTAGAGATTCCTTCTGGGGTTTTTCATTCCTTCTAAATACAGGGTTTGTAAATAATTTTAAGTTGGTAGATTAGCTGGGTTGCACGCATGCATCGGAACACATTTTGGATAGTGCTTTTGAAAATCTATCTTGAACTAATGGTTGGTGCATAGTAGTAAACATAATTTTTTCTTGTAAGAAGGAAAATGCGATAAAGTAGAAACATGCTTAATAACTCAAAATCCTTGGATTCTAGTAACTTAGTAAGAATTATCAAGATGATTAATTTTAAAAAGAGCTATTATTTCTTTGGTTTCTTCAATGCAATTAGGGTTTTTGATTTCTACAATCTTTGCATGTAATGTGAAAATTATCAATAAAAAGAGTTCAACATGTATATTAACTAATGTAATTAGGGTTTTATTAAATTTTAATTTTTAAATGTTAGTTTTTATTTATAAATTTATAATATTATTATAATATAATTTATTAATGAATTGTATAATTATTTATCTTTTTTTTTCCGTGAAAAACACAATTAATTCTTGTTTTAATATTAAACATTATTAATTTTTTTCTCATTAACAAAGCGTAATTAAAGTGGGAGGATTTATGTCTTTTTAAAATTTTTAAAACTAATCAAAAGTTATCAAAAAAATTTTTTTAAATTGAAAATTTTAATTGGAAGCACCAATTTTTAATTGGATTGAAGGAGGAGGAAACAAGAAGGAAATAAAGTAAAGGATATCAATGGAGATTAGAGATTGTGATTGGAGGCAACTTATGAATGCAGTCCACTTAAACCTCACCCTCCGGTTTGAATTCTTGAATAATTTTTGCGGCTAGTAATTTGTGTTTTGCTTTTAATACGAAAGGTCAGTTTCTGTTTGAAGACGATAAGAGAAGCAAGTGATTCAGGATGTGTTCACCCAGGACCAAAAGTCACATTCGATCATGCTTTTCTTTATCTCTCTCGATGGGTGACCGAAACTAAGTTTTGGTCACGACCGAAATTCACTTTTGAGTTGCTTTTACCTCTCTATGATCTTTCTTTTCCTTAGCAATTCTGAAAACATCGTGGCAAAGATCCTTCATTGTGGTAGAAACCGATATTTATAGTTTCACAGACAAAAAGTCATTTCATAATGGACAACCACAAAGAAAAATAATGCACAATGGGGTACACTATTACTAACACTGGCAAACTAAGATTCAGATGTGCCACAAACTTCAATCAACTTAAGGTTGTCGACCTTGAGCTGTCAAGTAAGAATACGAACGAAACTGATCAGAACATGTTTGTATCCAACATAGTTCTCAACACATCATTTATCAGAACTTGTTCTTTTTTACCTTGTGCTTTTCTGCACAGAATTAGAAAGCAACAACAGTGAAGACAGGGCGAGTCTTGCCCGTCTAGATGCAGGTAATGAACAATAAACTGGTCCTTAAACCTGACACCAACACACTTCAGTCTCTTGTCAAACCTTTCGGTCACTTATCGGGATGACCGAAAGAGGTATCATTGGCTTAGCTTTAAACAAGAAATAAGAAAATTGGATGTATGTACGTGTTCTGTGGCGGATGCGTGCAACTTGGGAGAGGTTGGTGTGGTTCAGCACCAACCTGAAGCAAACGTTAATTATTAAAAAACAATGTCGATTTCCATTTGTTTAATGGAGAGCCAGATGGATGCAAAAATGACCCAACCAGAAGAATTAATTCAATTCGTAGTTGGGTTTATTTATTATCTTATAGTATACTATCTTAAATGTGAAGTAAATAATAATCCAACGATGTAACTATTAGTATTATATTCAATTGGACTGCAATTAAGATAATGTATAGGATATATGCAAGATGGGTTTATAACTATGATGATAAACTTCATAATATATATAATATTCTGAAATGATTGAGAAGAGTTGGAAATGGGAAGTTACCTGTTGTTTCTCCACAATTCTAGAGGCGATGCTAATTGGCATGGTCGACAAAAGCAACTTTTGAGTACGCTAGCTATATGTATGCCGGTTTCAATCGACATTGATGATGCATGACTTTACTTTATTAGTCTGACAATTCAACTACTTAAATCTACCATTTTCCCCACTGTTGGTGACCGGCTTCTTCTCCCGTTTCCACCCTCTCCCGCTTAACACGCCATTCCTCCATTTTTGTCCAATTTTTGTCATTTTCTACAACTTCAAATCAATTATAATAACTTTCTGAAAAATAAATTTTCAAACTCCAACCAACCAAGTTTAAATATAATCATAACAAAATCATACATTGTGCAATTTAATAAAACAAAAACATACAACAACACTCATTTAAACAACATCACGTAATATTCTTCAAACAAAATCCATTTTTTTGGACCACAATATCCATTATTTTCACGAGAATATTCTACAACAATAATTTAAATTTACATTTAACAAGTTAAAATTAAACTAACCTCACTTAAGATGATAATTTCGAATTAAATATTCTCGATCAATGAATTATATCAGTCACCGAAAAGTTTGTCAATGTTTTTCAATGAAAACAAAGAAATAAAGAAAAAAAGAAAACTTGCTTAAGTGTCTAGCTATGAGGGTAATTTTGTTCAAAAAAATTATTTTTTGACTTGTTTAATGAACGAAATAGAGAAGTGATTATTTTAATAGAATAAAAATTAAAAGTGTTTATATTAAATTTTTTTCTAATTTTAATAGACTACGCAATAAAAACAAATTCTCTACCCTATCTCTACATCATTTATCCTTATGAAATACCAAATCAAACAAAACAATCTTAAAAATAATATAATAAAATTCTTTGATTGGTTCTTTTCACTTTTTTATTTCATGTATGGGACCAATAATAAATTAATTATAACAAACGATTTTCTCAAAAAAAAAGATTTTTTTTTATTTTACCCATGTAGTAAATAATTAATTAATTATAAATTATAACAAACGAAAATAGATATCTATAAAGCTCTTATTCAAAATGCTCCATGATCTTTAACTAATTCTGTACTCTAATATAATTATCAAGAGTAAATGCCATAACTTGTTTTCAATTTCAAAATCTCCTTGTCTAATGGTCAATTCTCCACAGTTAGAATAAGTGGATCAATTCCTTTTCTTAGAATTGCACCTAAGAGTTTCCGATCTCTTGACAATCAATTCTTTTGGTGTTTCAAACTTGATTTTTATTCAATTAATAATTCATTTTTATCTTATCTTTCCCTTTTGGAAGGTGTCTGTCTATACGACTGTGGATAGAATTTTGCAGGTGATTATGTCACTTTCATGTCAAATTTTATATAAAATCTTTTGCTTATTAGTAACGTTGGAGAAGGTTATTTTAATTAATTTATTTTGCTTTTCATAATAAATGGCATTAAAATTTATTTTTATTTGCAATCAGAATTGTTTCTTACATTTGACCTTCCAAGTAAGAGCCGTCACGAATGCCGCTGTTCACATCTTACAGACCACATCCTGATTATTTTATTCCCTCCGTTAACAGTATGGAAGGCAAGAGCCTGCGATTTTGAAAGGCAGTGCAGACTTTGCCAAGCAAACTTGCATTTCTTATATAAAATATAATGATATCAAACAAATACTTTTCTTTAAAGTTCTCAGGCATTAAGTGACCCTTTTACCTGCTTAAGGAGTAAGAAAAAGAAATCAGTACGAGAAGTTGCCCTCAAAACATGGCCTTGTTTCATCGTAGTCTTCGTCAGGAACTGCCCTCAAAGGGCCATTCCTATTATTCCAATCTTTAGAGCTCTTGAAGACGACGATGAAGAAGCCGTGGTTGAGAAACAAGGAGAGGGAGGGAGGGAGGAACAGAAAAAAGTTTTAGGGAAATTTTAAATGGACGAGTAGTGCTTAACTTGGGGGCATCTGTGATTCTTTCTCCGTGTTGTGTTGGTACTTGATGATTTGTCTTTGCCCGGACAGATTTAGCAGAGCCTTCCAGATTTATGGGGTCCCACGTTGATGAGTTAGTTTATGGGCCCATCTGCTTTCTCCTCAGATGTTCTTGCTTCGGAATTTTTACCATATTTGGCGGTAAAATTAACATCATCCGCTTAGATTGCGACATTGATTTTGTAAAATGCTGTGTAGACTATTCTGTTGCATTACATCACATGACATAACATTTCTCAGTACAGGAAAATCTGCATGCTGGAGCAGGAGGAAGAGGACAAGGAATTGAAAACAAACTAGCTGGTTGAAGAGCAATCCTAGCTCCTATCTACAGAAATAGACGCAGAATAATTGTTTTCTAGTACAACTGGCTCTCTCTATCAGTCACCATTGGTTACATATTGCGATGCACCAATTGATTCATTTTGCCTCCCACCTCTTTGCTGTTGTATCACCAAAATGGATGCTCTTCTTCCAAAATCCGGGGAAGCAAGTATGTCTCCGATGACTCCGACCTCGGGACATTCATTCCAGACCTCAAGTCCTGAAAAAATTTGTGATTCTTGATGGGATTTTCCTACCAAGATCAAATCAAATCAAATTAAACTTTTTCTTCGAGAAGGTGAACTTGGAGAAGGTTATTTTATTTTATATTGCTTTTCATAATAAAAATTAGAGCAAAAGATAAAAGAAATGGCATTAAAACTTATTTTTATTAGGGATCAGCATTGTCTCTTAGTATCTTAACTGTATGAGAAGGTCTACATTTGAACTTCCAAGTAAGAACAGTCAGAATGCTGTCAACATCTGACAGCCCAATTCCTTATTATTTTATTCCCTCCGTTACGAGTATGGAGGGCGATCCTAGCCTGCGATGTTGAATTCAGGGAAGACTTGCCACGCAAACATGCATTTCTTATATAACATATCATGATATCAAACAAATTCTTTCAGTGGTATTAAGAGACCCTTTTACCTGCTTTCGACATTTCTAATGTTAAATCAATCACTTGCCCCCCACGGCGTTTCTGCTGCTACCGTCGGTATCTCGGCTCTAGCCCGGGACCTCGGTCACTTTGAGATCAACTCACAGGTACTTTCTATGCGAAGCTTTTCTGATGATTTTAAGCCTGGTCTGGGTTTTTAATTGCTTGGAATTGTGTTGGATTGTATTGTTAATCGTCAATTTGAGTAACTGTTGAAGTTTTAAAGCAAATTGCATATTGGGTTAGCTGATTTTTCAACCATGTGTATGGTTTGATCAGGTCCCAGAAGGACTCAGTATACATGTCGTGTCTTCGAAGAAGGCTCAGGCTAATTGGTAGGGAAAAAAGTTCATTTACACTGAGAAAACCTTCTTGAAGAAATCAAATTTTCATGTACTGAATATTTGAACTTCTTTCTCTTATGTATGGAGGTATCGAAAACTATCAGAGGCGTGGAGACAAACAAAACCCCCACCGAAAACACCTGAGGAAGCAGCTAGACTTGTAATTCAGACCTTGAAAAGACACCAAAAACCAGATGTTGAGGTACTGCATCATTGATCGCAGAACACAATATCATTTCTACTCATTCCATAATGCTTGAAACTGTAGTTGAATACAATTGTTTTATTGATTGCTAATTTTACAGGGTCTGTTGGATTTCTATGGTTTGCGTATACCTGATGCCCTTGTCCTAGTTTCTACCGGTGTCCCAACAGAATTGCCAGAAGGAGTGAAATATGAAATGCAAACACTACCGGTAAGAAACATCTTCCTCTTGAATTCCAGATGTCATAAATTGTGAAAATTGGATCGAATTAATGATTTCACAATTCAATGGATTCAGGTTGATGCGAGAGCAGTACTGGATGGGGATACCATAACAGTGTACGTTAGCACAGCTGATCCACGGGAGTTGGCGTGCGTCCCCAGAGAAGTACAAGAGGCAGCTGTTCGAAGATCAAAAGCACGAGCAGAGAGAAACTATGAACAAGCAGATGCACTCCACCAGGAAATCATTGATGCTAGATATCGGTTGGTTATGCTTAAACTTTTGAATGATCTTTTTCATGAATTAAGCCTTGAATTTGGCTACTAATGGTTTTGACTATAATCTAATCCCAGAGTAATAAAGCTTGCAAAAAACGAGGAGGTTCTTGCTCGAAAGTATCGACTGCGACTAAGGTAACAACTGAGAGCATTATCTACTTCTTCGGATTTCATCTACTAAACCTTATGTAGTAGCTGGGGCTAATGGTTTTTAAATGAAAGCAGGGGCATAGACGCACCAGAGAGTGCGATGCCATATGGAAAAGAAGCACAGCAGGAATTGATTAAGATTGTTCAAGGAAAGTGTTTGAGAGTTCTGGCTTTATGAAGAGGATCGTTATGGTCGTAGCGTTGGTGATCTATATTGCAATGGCATATTCGTTCAGGTATTGCATCCTTGGTTCTTGCTCAACTGTTATGAGGAGTAAGTCTTCTAATCTCTCCATGTTAACAGGAAGTGATGCTCAAAAAAGGCTGTGCATGGCATTACAATGCCTATGACAAACGATTAGAACTTGCACAAGTGAGTGATCACTAACGCATTTTAGTACTTCTTTGCGTTTTATTTGATGTTATCAATTACTAAATCTTCTAACCTATAATGTTTACCAGTGGGAAAAAGAGGCTCGAACAAGGAGGGTCGGGTTATGGGCAGCATCAAACCCAGAAGAGCCATGGAAATGGAGGAAAGACAGACGTGAAGGCAGATAAATAAATATATGTTATCTATAGAATGCCCAAGCAAAAAAGAATTCACTATTTCAAATGTTGAAGCTTGTTACTTTTATTTGAAGGAATTATGTGTTGTATTGCGATCATATTTGTAGATATTAGTGTAACATAGTACAGACTCGAGAAACACGAAACTGGCTTTGAAATTAATTTGAATAGTATGAAGCTGATTGTGGGATTTTGGGCAGTTAATGGAGCCTAATCCTTGATGTTCAATCTTGGAAAGTGTCTGTTTTAGGGAAGGTTGCTAATATAGAATGCTTGTATTAGTTAGACAACATACTCATCCGAATATATATATATATATATATCTTAATGGTAGCTTATAGAAATCAAATACACGTAAAACATTATGGATACATCCATGGGATCAAATTTTATTGAATTAAAAAACAATGACGCCAATCAAAGTAATTCTCAAGGGTATATGGTATGCACTAAGAACCAAATTGATAATGGAATTTTCTAAAAGCTCCTTACTTAAACAATAAATTCAGTTAAAATACCGAATCATTCTCGCATCAAAACCTTTGGCAGTAAAAATTACTATTGATGTTCTTTCTTTAGTTCCCACGAGAGGAATTGAGCAGAACCAGCAACAAACACACAAAGGTAATGGTCGAAACTTGAAGCTTTGATCCATTATTCTTAGTTTATTGATGTATCTAAAGTAAAATGCATGAAGATATACGATAAGTTGAAGCCTAAACATGTATAATTCTTTCAGTAACATTTTTCATGTCTTGATTTTATCCATTTCTATGAAGAAAAATTGATACTTCTTCTATGTAAAATTTGATCAACAGGTTGAAGAGAGAAAATTTTGACAAAAAAAATTTTGTTTATTTGAATTATCTATTAATATTTAATTAAAAAATAAACACTTTATTATTAGAAGAAAAACACATTTAAGTAGAAACTACTTGCTTAATCACTCACAATCCTTCTATTCTAATAACCTAAGTAAGACTTATCAAGATGATTAATTCTAAAAAGAGATATTACCTCTTCAATTTCTTCAATGTAATTAGGGTCAATTTTTAAATGTGATTTCTATTTACAAATTATTACAATAGAATTTATTGGTGAAAGCATGATTAAAGTGGTAGGGTTTTATGCCTTTTTCAAGTTGTTTGAAATTTTTTAATCAAAGAAAGAGGAAGACTGTAGACAAACAACCACGCGCCTGAACTGGGCGTGTGCTCCTATCTACCATGGTAAAAGTACTCTTAACTCATCTTAAACCTTAAGGTAAGCCGTTGACTAAAATTTTTGACCGCCCGCCGGATCAGACAACTAGATCTACACGCCTAAAAGTCACCGAAGTTAAAGATTTTCCACAATCACATAGCGACACGTGTCATTCTTGTAAGACTCCCTATTCGTTGATTGCCTTCCTCCTATAGGTTCGTTCTTCCTCTGCTTCGTTTATAACTCTTATCTTCCAAATCTTTAACTGCGAAAATTTTGCTTGCAGAAAATTTTGTACTGAGAAAAATTTTCGTTAATGGGAAATGCACTTAGGTTTCTTTACGGGAAATGTTGCAAGCCGTCGACTGAAGAGGACTCCGGATCACTTGGTCCTCACGGCGTTTCTGCTGCCACCGTCGGCGTCTCAGCTCTAGCCCGGGATCTCTATCACTTTGAGATCACCTCACAGGTACTTTCTATGCGAAGCTTTTCTGATTATTTTAAGCATGGTCTGGGTTTTAATTGCTTGGAATTGTGTTGGATTGTATTGTTAATCGTCAGTTTCAGTAACTATTGAAGTTTTAAAGCAAATTGCATGTCTGGGTTAGTTGATTTTTCATCCATGTGTATGGTTTGATCAGGTCCCAGAAGGACTCAGTATACATGTTGTGTCGTCGAAGAAGGCTCAGGCTAATTGGTAGGGAAAAAAGTTCATTTACACAGAGAAAACTTTCTTGAAGAAATCAAATTTTCATTTTGCGAACTGAATATTTGAACTTCTTTCTCTATGTATGAAGGTATAGAAAACTATCAGAGGCGTGGAGACAAACAAAACCCCCACCCGAAACACCTGAGGAAGCAGCTAGACTTGTAATTCAGACCTTGAAAAGACACCAAAAAGCTGATGTTGAGGTACTGCATCACTGATCACAGAACACAATATCATTTCTATTCATTCCATAATGCTTGAACCTGTAGTTTAATAAAATTGTTATATTGATTGCTAATTTTACAGGGTCTGTTGGATTTCTATGGTTTGCCTCTTCCTGATACCCTTGTCCCAGTTTCTACCGGTGTCCCAACAGAATTGCCAGAAGGAGTGAAATATGAAATGCAGACACTACCGGTAAGAAACATCTACCTCTTGAATTCCAGATATCATAAACTGTGAAAATTGGATCATATTAATGAAACAATTTAATGGATTCAGGTTGATGCGAGAGCAGTACCGGATGGGGATACCATAACAGTGTACGTTAGCACAGCTGATCCACGGGAGTCGGCGGGTGTCCCCAGAGAAGTACAAGTGGCAGCTGTTCGAAGATCAAAAGCACGAGCAGAGAGAAACTATGAACAAGCAGATGCACTCCACCAGGAAATCATTGATGCTGGATATCGGTTAGTTATGCTGAAACTTTTGAATGATCTTTTTCATGAATTAAGCCTTGAATTTGGCTACTAATGGTTTTGACTATAATCTAATCCCAGAGTAATAAATCTTGCAAACAATGAGGAGGTTCTTGCTCGAAAGTATCGACTGCGACTAAGGTAACAACTGAGAGCATTATCTACTTCTTCGGATTTCATATACTAAACCTTATGTAGTGGCTGGGGCTAATGGTTTTTAAATGAAAGCAGGGGCATAGACGCACCAGAGAGTGCGATGCCATATGGAAAAGAAGCACAGCAGGAATTGATAAAGATTGTTCAAGGAAAGTGTTTGAGAGTTCTGGTTTATGGAGAGGATCGTTATGGTCGTAGCGTTGGTGATCTATATTGCAATGGCATATTCGTTCAGGTATTGCGTCCTTCAACCTTGGTTCTTGCTCAACTGTTATGTGGAATAAGTCTTCTAATCTCCCTATTCTAACAGGAATTAATGCTGAAAAAAGGGTGTGCATGGCATTACTCCGCCTATGACAAACGCTTGGAACTTGCAAAAGTGAGTGATCACTAACTCATTTTAGTACTTCATTGCGTTTTATTTGATGTTCTCAATTACTTAATCTTCTAAACTACACTTTTAACCAGTGGGAAAAAGAGGCTCGAGCAAGGAGGGTCGGGTTATGGGCAGCATCAAACCCAGAAGAGCCATGGGAATGGAGGAAAGACAGACGTGAAGGCAGATAAAAGAGAATGCCAGAGAAGAGTAACAAGCTAGACAACTGTAAATTCTTTGTCTGACTCAGAATTACATGGTCTAGCCAAAAAGGAAACCAGAGCATTTTCACATACACAACCTGGAGTTTGCAGATGGAAAAAACACAGTAACACAGCAAGATGAAACTCGCTATCTTATTGTATGATGAAAAAAAAACAACAGTAACACCTTTTATTTGCTATCTTATTCAGAGCTTTTGCTGCTGGTATTTCAGTTGAGAAACCAACTAAAATGTTTGGTTGATCAGTTGTCATTTATCATTGCACGAGCAACTGGCAGTATCTTTGTGTCAATTTATCATTTGTAAACACTTGTCACTGTAGCATCTATCAAATGATCAAAATGGACTTGTCTTCAGAGTAGCAGTGACGAAAATTGCTGATAAACAATAGAAAGTGCTGAATATTCAAATTGAAGAATAGTTCGAAACAGAGCAACAGAAGAACACCTCTTTATTGTTGATATCCATAAACATCACCAGTAAATATGCCCATGATTAAATATATTTCATGAAGGATATTAGAAAGTTTACTATGACCAAAAGTTCAAAATTTTACATACAGCAGGTCATGGGTGAAGACATAACTAGAGAAATAATTATAAAAGAAAATCAAACACTTTGGGAGACATGAGAGATGTAAATGGCCATTATATTTCAGTGGAAATGCAATAAGAGCAGATGCACAGCCCAAGAATCCCCTGGAAAAGACAAGAAGCATAGTTCAGTACATGACAGAAATGCTTGAACACATCTCACTGAGAAATTAGTTGCCCAAAACCTGATTTAACAGAGAACTACAAACCGACCAATAAAAGGTTGAGTATCACAAACAAATTTTCATAGTCAATCAACAAAAATTTTATTGACATTAAATGTAAATAATAAGTAAACCCTCCCTAGGAACACGAAGGACATTAGTAAATCTCGGGGCATTGCTAAAATCATCTGACAGAGAAGATGAGCACGAACGACATTAATAAATTCCAGGGCTTTGAATTTCCAGCATACTGGAATTGGTTCCATATCATGCATAGTGAAAGATTCACTAGGTAACAGGTAAAAGGAGAGGTTTAACTCACATTGGCATTTATAATTTTAGAGGAGCAAAAAATTTGATCTCATTTTGCATCACCCTTCAATTCGTCAGAACCCGAGTCACTCGTAGCATAACCTTGAGTAACCAAATAGAGGTCAATTAAAGCAAAAAAAAGAGCCACAGTTAATGTCCTAATGATCAATTCAAACAACAGCATAGTTATGATGGGGGCTACCTGGAGGTTCATTGCTTAATTTCCAGGCAGAAGATCGACCCTGTGAAGCTCTAGTAATCCAAGCACGCCCCTTATACAAGAATAAATGCTTGATTCATTCAGTACCACAAATTATCAATCATCCCTAAACAAAACAGAGGAGGGTAGCATTCCACCAGCAACAATGAAGAACATTTGTCAATCAACAAAACTGACAAAAACAGAAAATCTCATCATTGACTGACACCGCACTGGGAGCTGTAGCATCAAGAATAAATATGCCAATGCTGCTTCCACTTGGTTGCTAATGTGTACTGGGCATGAAAGTTTCTGGTTGTCAGTTAATTAAAACGCAAATACCAAACCCTTGATTCTGAACGTCTCTAATACAACATTTAGACCAATTCAAGAGAATTTGTTCTAACCTAAAACCAAAACCACATGAAAGAAATTTAAGCTTTTGCATCTCTGAAACACCATAGCTGCAGAGACAAGACTCTATCTATAAAAAGAAAAAACAACCTAAAACCAAAAACAACATAATTCTACAGAAAAAAAATAAAATTTGATTCTGACATCTGTAGAAACATTGTATCCGAACAACAGGAAAGCAATAAAAATGAATTCTGGCATCTCAAGCAATATGGTATCCAGACAGCAGCAACCCAGTAACAAAAACATCATTACTCAAACAAAAAACAAAAGATGACCTTTTTTTCATTTCTAGGAACACCATATCCACTCATATACATTTGCCCAACAAGCATTTCCATAGCTCTATCCCCATTTTTGGCTTCTTTAAGCGTGTCCCGAAACCATCTCTGCACACAATCAGAGACCACCTCAGCCAGCGGCACACGTTCTCGTCCCTCCAAAACGTTTTCCATTTTTGGCTGCTTCGCTGGCTCTACGCGGACGTTACCACCACCATCCAGTCTTGTTTTTATCTCTGGTCGAGCTCTTACAACTGCCGGCGGCTTTGTGTGTCTTGGTCTTGATCTCTGCAGTCCTTCAGACGATGATGAGAGTAATCTTGCAAGTTCACGCAGACTGGCTGCTGACGATGGAAGCGATTTTCCCATATATTTATTGAAAAAATTTTAAAAAAAAACTTTTTCTTTTGTTGGCCATTTTTATTTTTTTTAAAAAAATCTTTTCTTATCTGGTTTTGAAGGTCAAAAGTTTGCGGGTTGGATTGGGTTTGTTTATTTAGATCTTGAGTTCCAATACAATACAAATTCGCAGCGTGTCTGTTGGTTTTCAGGGCAACAGACTTTTTCCCTTCACTATTTTTAGTAAATTATTTTTGACACATTTTATTTCTTATTTATTTTTTTATAAAAAAATATATTATTTAAATATTTTAAATATACATATAATAATCATTAATTAAAATACCATTTACTTTTTTTTTAACATAATTAATAATAATTAATTTAATTTTTTAATTTATAAATTTTATTAATATTTAATTTAAATTATTTATTATTAATTATATTATAATTTTAAAAAAAATTAAAAAAATACTACTCATAACTGTTATCAAGATGTATAATAATGATGATGTATACCCAGTTGTGTTCTGTTTTGGTAGTTTACAAAGCAGTAATATGAACCACAAACATATGTGTATATATGATTTTTGATGGGCAGTTTTTGTTTCTCTTGGGGTCATATAATTTGCATACCTCCCGTCTTTCTCTCGCTAGCTCTTTGAGCTTCCTCTTCCCCTCCATTCCATGTTCGTTCCTTGTGTTGTTTTGATAATAACAACTTCATGAAACAAATGTTGTGGTGTTGCCTGTAATATGTAACACAAATTCGATACGGGTCGGCTGCTTTCCGCATTGATTTTTAAGTTTTCATCGAGGTATGTTGGAAAATCCCTGGTTTATTCACCTTTTGGATGAAAAAAGTAACGGTCTTGTTGTGCTACAAGGTGTTTGATGAAGTTCTGAATGAATGTATGTCTCCTTTCTGTTTACAGGATAATAATAATAATAACAATAATATTGATATTAAATTCTAGAATCATCAGGTGATTTGTAGCTCTTTTTTATAGTTATTAAAATGCAAAAAAGAAATGGTAGGTAATGCACCCCCATAACAGATTTTTCTCATGTCATAATGATTTGGTAGGTATCAATTTGAAAATCCTGAAAACAAGACCTAGAGAAACTTATTTCTCTCTAGTTCAGTATGCAAAGATTCATGTATATATTGTTGGCAGCTTCAAGTTCATGATTTTTTTCTTTAGTCTGCAACGTTGAGGCACAGTTTGTTGAACAATATTGAACCCAGTAACCTCCTGATCCTTCAAAGATTCAAATTGCATTTTAATTAGAAAATTAAGGAATGAAAAATGATCTGGTCATAGAAATTCTTCGTTGGAGTTGGTGTATTTTAACATTACTTTTCATCTTTCTTCCATGTTTTCAACAACTCCATGCATGACAACAATCCCATGAAACCCAAAAATCTTTTATTCATTTTCCAGGAAATTAACGTAGAGAAAGCCCCAAGAGCACTATTGTTTGAAGCAAGGAACTCAATAACAAGAATATTATCAATTCCAATGGAAGATTCTGGTTGGGAGTATGGAGTTCCCATTATTAACATCGTCGGTGAGAACTTCTGTGTGCCTTACACCATGGAAATACTTGTGAAGAAGAGAATCCAAGGATTCTCCAACGCACATTATGATGTTCACGATATTAGCGGAAATTTACTGCTCCAAGTTGATGGCAATTTATGGAAATTGCACAAGAAAAGAGTCATGCGAGATCCTGCCGGTATTCCTATCCTCACCATGTGCCAAAAGGTAGTCGACGTGCTTTCAAAGTTAAGCTCAAATGCAACAATTTCAAACACGTTTAAAGAATTTTGACATGATTATGTGAAATTTTTCTAGTCATTTAAATGGCGGAAAGCGTGGTCGATTCATGCCGGTGAAAATTCAGAAGATGACAATAACATTCTCTTCAAAGTTGATCAAGCAAATCCTCTTCAGATTAAAACAAAGCTTGAAGTGTTCTTGCCTGGAAATGGCGGCAGAAAATCAGACTTCCATGTAACAGGAAGTTTTTCTTCTCTGTCTTTCAAGGTTTACAAAGGCAAATCTGTCATTTCACAGGTAGTAGTCTCCTGTACACATTGACTCTCCAGGATTACTCTTTAACAGAGTCTGGAATTCGTTTGATCCAAGTGTCCAGGAATTACAGAACAATCTATTTATTTGATATTACAGGCAAATCACAGCTACTCATGGGGAAGTTTCTGCAAAGGTCGAGAAAGTTTCCGAGTAAGAGTTCATCCAGAGGTTGATTATTCATTTATCATGGCATTACTGGTTATTCTTGAAGAGAATGAAAATTGAGAATCTCTAATCACTTTCCTTTTAAAAATTTGTCCATTCATAATTAACATCTTATACATGCTGATACTAGCCAACACTATACGTGCTTCCAAATTAATCACTTGTATCAGAAGTGATTTTGTACTTTTACATCTCCTTCCTTCAAGCTATATGTAATTCTCACCTTTCCAATACTGTACTACATCACATCAATCCTTTTGATCAAGAGGAGCCTCCCAAATTTAGGTTTCCACGGTTTATCGACTGATTCCTCAACTGAGAAATTCAAGATAAGCATAATGACATTTGGGTATGCTCTCTTTCCTAGTATTTTTCCATGTCTATAAGTATTAAAGCTTATCTATCAACATTAGACTTTTGATCTGCACGATAAGGATGCCATCGTATTCAGAATCCAATGTCAATTTGCTTATAATTAATTATGTCTATTGATTACACATATATTCTCTGTTGAGTAGTCAGATATGATTTTATATGCTTTAATGTAATTTTCAATCAATTGTCTTCAGTGGGTGGGCAAAGAAAATGAAAAGCTCATGTAACAACATGAAAGCAATTTGAATATTGTATTTATGGGTGCTTCATCTACTTCATACCCCCAATCACAAACAGGTTAATTCCTAGCTTTTTCGGATAAACCGGATGGATTCTCGGAAAGAGTTTTTCAATCTAAAGGGCACCCCTTACCCGGCTAGGCTAGCTATTTTTCCACACACAAAGTATCTCCATACTATACATACATATAGATGGATAATTAAATCCTTAAACTGATCCACCACTCAGCTTCTGCAATTCTTTGTTGAATCAGAATAAGAAAAAAGAGTTTCCAGATTCTTGGCACCCACGAGTGCTCCATTTTAGCTTTGATCATCATCTTGCCAGCCGAAAATGGCAACAAAGAATAATAATATACGTCTCTTCAGGCATATTATTATTCTTTATTCCTTTTCAAATTGTTACGTGTTATTATTTATTTAAATTAAAGAAAAAAATAAAAGGAGGTATCAACATGTGATTGCGTATAAATACTTGCGTCAATGTCTGGTACAAGGAAAGGAATATTAACATGCAATTGGGGACAAATGGATTGGCATCGGCATAACCGCCCTTTGATTGATGCTGATTGGGAATTGATATATATATATATATATTTCTATGGGAACGGTTGGTCCCACGAAGCAGGTTAAAAACGTGATGGGGATATGACGATGGTATTCCTTTACTATGTATGGATCAATAGGCTGATAGGATATGGTCCGTGTGGACCAACGACTCACTCACTTCTTTCATTACGCTTTGTGCAATGGTGAATAAGCTGTAATTGATTATCACCGCACACGTGTCAGTCATGTTGTTGGGATTGAATGATTGATTGTTCCGTTAAAATTAAAAAGCCAACGAAACTGATACGATGAACCGCCCCTCTGTTTTGTCTATTTCCTTCCTCTTATTTTTTAAATTATTTATTTTCTTATGAAATTTATTTATTTTGAAAATGGTTTGATTAAATCAGCGAGATCGGACGGCGGATGAAGCTTAAGAAAACTCATCACTAGTTTATTAAAGAAACAACACCTTTTTGTTACAGAATCAAAGATACAAACAACAGGATACGGCCAACCGGATTCGGGTCTACACATCATGATCCGACCCATCAAAACCGGAATATAACGATCCATTATCGAAAACCAACGCACACGAACGGATCACGGACCACAGAAGCCAAAGCAAACCAAACACGATAAAAAAAAACAAAAAAACCAGGGCAAAAGCACTCTGCCCTCCCGAACAGGGCCTTAAGCCACTCACATCTCTATAAGTGACTGTCCGATCAGGAGGTAACACTTGTGCAGCGCTTTATTTATTCCGACCTACACACAGCTGCACTAGACCAAGATTTATTTTATATTTTTATATTGCAAGAACCAAACCTGGTACAGACTTTCCGACCCGGTTAGAGAAGCTGCTCTCCCAAACGGACGGGCAATGCACTGGAGTAATCTCCACCTTTGATTGGAAATCAGAGGGCGCAGACTGCTTGCTTTTACTTTGACTGCTCAAGTTTCCAAGTCGGGTGACGGTGAGTGAAGTGTTGAAATATTCTCTCACTTGTGTGATTATCCCATCAGTGACCGTCCAGGCGTGGACCCAGGAGATTTGACGGCTGCGATCGCAGCCCTCGGCGATGACAATGGGCCCAAAAGACGTGACAGAGAGAGGATCGAATTCGAATGAGTCGTCGAAAGCTGATGAAGAGCCAGTCAGAAGGTGCATCAAAAACTGATGGGTCGGCGGGCCATGGAACCACCACTCGAGGTCCTGGGCGAGAATCTGCTGAACCGTGCCTACGTCTCGAGAGCTTAAGGCGTCATACAGGGCAAGAACCACTCGTTGGTTCTTGTTTTCGGATCCTTCTAGAGTTTTTTCCTGAGAGTTAGCCAGTTCTTGACTGAAGACCTGAGGAGACGGAACGAAAACAAACGAAAGGGAAATGAAATTGCTTTCGGAAATGAAGGGAAACCAGAGGGAACCGGTGAGGTTTCTGAGGAGGGTTGCATCTGGAATTTATATAGGACCGGGAAGGGAAACGAAAAGAGATTTCTCAATTTACCTTTCATTGTCACGAGTGATGCCAACTTGCGAGCCTTGGTCTGGGGAAAAGTCCTTTCATGACCATTTTGGTCATTTGAATCAGATAACTTAAGGGCATTTTTGGGATGTAGATGTAGTCCATCAAGGGAGGTGACACGGCTGTATGTTGACGTGTCCCTGCGGTAAAATGTTTGAGCCTGCTGTTTGGCTACACGTGTCTGGTTCGTTTGAAGCCAGGCAGGCAGGCGTGGAAAGAAACAGTCAAGCCTACTACGTTTGACCAAAATTACGTCATTACAAAATATTTTCAAATAATTAACACAAAGAAACATCAAAAGGAGTGCTTTATGCTTACGCTATGGACTTCGTAAAGGCCGAGCAAGCTCTTCAAATTTGTTAACCAATAATTACTACGACGAAGTTACATATTCAACATGGTAAGTAAAAATTTTGACAGTCTGAAAACAATAATTGTCACTAAATGTATTTAGCAGCAACTTTGTCAATCATGCATTGAATAAGGGATGCATTTCCAATTTTACGAGTGACGCAGAGACAAAAGTATGGTGCTTTGTCTTGTGCGATAGAGATCAAAACAGGCCTGGAAAAATAATTACACTGGATTGGAGTCAGACGAAATCGTTAATCTTGATTTGATGAGCGATAAATACAAGATCAGAGGGTTGTCTCGTTGCTCTAGATTGTTGAATCCAGAAAAAAGTGGTCCAGTCTTATCTTGACACGTTCCAGGAAGTAGAGTTCAAGTCCAGCGGGAGAAGCCAAAAATTGACAGTGACAAGCACCACTTGTGCCGTCTATTTAAACAGCCTGTTTTGGTGGTAGCGAAAGCCCCGTCGTTTACGACGACGATAACTTCTTGGATGGTTGGGGTCAGGGAGTCGAAAACTTTGAAGACATGCTGGAGCTTGTTCTAGAATTCAAGGCATTTCCTTTTTGAAATTTTCGGGGTGGCAGTAAACTCAGACATTTGAATAATTGCCACTCGGCAACTGTTTTTGCAAGAAGTTAACAGTATGTTCAAACTGAAATATTACTCTAATGTTTACCTGAATTAGAGCCAGCAGTAGCACAGCACTTGCCCCCCATTTCTATCTCGCCTGTTTTTACTTTAATAACGAGATGTTGTGGCTTCCAACACATGCAATTTACCTACTTCCCGTACAGGAATTTACGATGGATAGAAGCCTAACTTCTCTTAAATGAGTTCCTACCTGCCTACCCTACGGAGGGAATTCTGGTACCTCAGTTTTGGCCAGGTGGTAAATTCTCCACATTTCGACAGCCAAAACTGAGATTGGTTGTGTGGCCTTTTGGAAAGGTCAGTAGCCTTTCAGGATTTTTAATACAGGTGTCTCTGGACAATTCTCAAGCCGACATCATGGAGCAAAAAGTTTCCAGGTATGCTGATCTTTACCAGTCTCTGTTGTCTATTTGTGCCACCAAAGAAACTACTGCATTACGATGTCCACCAAGCACAATACGACATGTTTACATGAAGGTAGGTAACAGAGTTCAATATTTAGTAATGGCAACAAAGGCTTATAAAAATGGAGGTAAAGAATGGAAAAGGTGAAGACGAGAGATAACTTCCATGACTCTTTTTAACTGCTCGCGTAGACATAGATTAGTTCTTCAGGCAAATGTCCATCTATCTCGTAAGAAAAGCAAACAAGCATCAGAAAAGCAAGGAAGAATGACTCAAACAAATGCTTTCTTTCATTTAAGTATTGATCTATCAAATATAAAACAGTTAATCACATAACCACCCACTAACTAACACGCATATTACAAATATTAATACCAAAAAGTGGGGTTCTTGGCACCATGATGAATCTCTGTTCTTGTGCAAGTGTTTAAGTTAGTTTGCCTTCGATAACCTTCCTCATTGAGGTTACAAAGAGTTCTCCCTCAGTCATAAAGTAGAATCCAAGCAATAATTGTTCTGCTTGATATGTTAACCTACTGTATTATAGCTAGCTAATCATAAAACTAACAAACATGTTACAAGGATCAAGCAAGCAGGACTAAGTCCATGATCTTAACTTCCTTCTGACCATATACAAATAGCAAATATACTCGAGCAAGCTAGAATCAATCCATGGTCTCACTATCATCCTCTCATAAGGAGCAACAATGACATTTTGCTCCAAAGAATACTTAAAAGTCAAGCATTTAAGTAACACCTAACTACATGGGTTAGTGCATAAATGCTTGCTTAAAGGAATTGTGAAATTACTCTATTGTGTTTCTTCACCAATTTTGAGCTCAAGTTTGACTACTACTAGAGAACAGTCAATCACCAAAAAATGAGCATCATGATTACACTGCAAAAGTGGTTTTGAAATAGCATGCTAATGGCAATATAAGCTTATTTTGAGCATGTCCTATTTCACGCATCTATCAACAGCTTGAAAATTTTTGCATGATAACGACCTATTAGTGAGACAGATCTATGACCACCTAATGAAACGGAAAGATCTATACCTAGTTGGAAACTGGAATAATGAGGAATCAACAACAATCAGTATGGCCCTCTTAAAATGTGACAGCATAACTACTCCATTACCAAAACTAATTGTGTAAAAAGAATAATTGAGTGAGGATAGAGCAGAGAGAAAAATTGATGTAAAATGTCTCATAATATCCAGTACACCATTAACGTGTCAAACAAAGTCATAGAGCAGTTCTTGGAATAGTAATGGTATTGATTTTCTATTGCTGCAGTGCTTCAGCAACAAGTACCAAAGATAGTTAAATAGTCATTAGAATACGACTTCAAAAAAAAACTTAACAAAAATGATTCCCCATTTTAACAAGAATATATAAGGGCAAGAGAGATTACAACAGAGCAAAAAAAATTATTGCCCTAAACGTCAATTTTCTACTAAATTTTAATATCACAGATTCTCGAGTAAAGATATAAAAAGTTCGTCTCTACCCTATAAAACTTTCTAAGCAGGCCAGTTGATTTCTCCAGGTCTGAGCACTCAACTAGGAACAAAGGTCAATTTACAAGACTTCCACTGTAAATGGACAGGTGAATATTCACAGATACAATATTCAAGCTAACAAGAAAGATGTTATCCTCCAAACATTGCTTAGATTAATGCATTTCTGCAATTACGAATTAAACCATAAACAGAACATCAATGAAAGTAATGAAAATATATTGCACAGAAAGAATTTACTGCAACAGTGCTGGATTTGTATAAAACGACATGGGGATATTTCATGGCTGATAATTCATTTCAAAAACAAGAAAATTTTACGTAATCTATTACAAAAAAATCATATACCAGCAAAACTTTGAAATGACTTTTCGTTAGGAGTCTTCTCTCTGTATCATTGATGGAAAAGGTGCGGTCATGGTTCCTCCTCTTGAAAAAGACTCTTCTGTGATAGAAATCTGTCTTTCTGGACTATAATATTCCTTTGAAAATCTACTGGGACTTGACGAATTAGCTATATTGGACTGGGGTGTGCTAGAGTTGTTCCCAAGTGGAGAACTTGGGCCAGATCTGAATTGTGTCATTCCGACTTCACGTGGCAAAGGTGACAATGGCAGCTGATCACCATTGTTCGTTGGTTTTTGGCAAAACTTATCTTCTGCAATATCATAAGCATTCCCAGTCCGCACTTCTTGAGCAAGAGAACACCAACAGCAGCAAAGCCACAGTGTGCAGTCGCTGACCACCGGATGACCAAAACAGAAGTTATAAGCTGGCAAATTGAATCTCTTTCTCATTTGAAACCTCCAGAAGCCACCATAGAGTAAACCAAAACCACAAAGAACAATTCCCGTGACAGATAAAGCCTCTCTGACAGCCTCATTATCAATATTAACAGCAGCCAAATTGAAAATCCAGAAAGGAGCCGTACAAAACAAGATAAAAGTTGCAATATGAACATACATGTTGCCAAACCCAAGTCTCTCCATATTCCAGCCGAAAACACAAAAAGTACAAAAAAGCGATAGGTATGCAATAGATATATTGTCCCACAGATCAAGTATCCTGCCACTCCATTTTGGTTGATTTTCAACCACTCTCTGCTCAGCTCCGGATGCAAATGAATATCTCTTCTCTAATGATTTCAATCTCACTTGCTCTTGCCTAATACTTTCACCTGCAGCGATTGGAACCTGGGCTTCCTCATCGCTTAGGGAATGATAATCTTTTCCAAGGGGGCTCATCATGGAGTAAACACCAGAAAATGCAGGTGCGGCTATTGCAACAGATATGCAAATTCCAACACCTATAGCTGGCCGCTCAGATCTCCTGTACCCCAAGTTTAGACCACAAAGCGCATATTGAGCAAAGCAGTTCACATTAAGCAGAACAACGACAACCATCATGTGTGCCCACTCGTGTGGCTTGTAAGTCCCATTCTTGCAGTAAATCTTTCTAAGTCTACGAATGTCTTCAGGATTCCACCTACAAAGAAGTATGAAGTGGTAGAGTCTCTTTGGGTGCTGGTACAAACACATAAGGGTAAACAGCGCATTGAGAATTTGATTATTAACTTCAAACCAAACATCTCTTTGGGACTTCCTTGGTATCGCTTTGTTTAACATTCCAGTCATGACAAGGAACAGAATAGCACCGGAGACAGCAACACATATGATCCACACAAACAGAGCCATGTTCATTGGGTCTTTTATCCATTCTTTGCACATTTTCCTGAGTGAGATCCAATCAATTTTTCGTCCAAAAACCCCTTTCAGGCGATCTCTAAGACCATGACCACTAGAAACAGCCACAGATCGTGAAATCTCATCTCTCTGCTGAGCTATCTGTTTGAACTTGGCCGAAGCAGAGCCGAACTTGAGCAACTTTAATCTATTAGGAATAGCACCAAGTGCACCATTAAACTTTCTTCCAGGCTTTTCACCATTTTCACCGCTTAGTAGTGTCCTCCGCTGTGCTGACAAGTCAAAAGCCATTTGACTCTTCGTTTGAGTATCATTAGATCCCTCAATCTCCCTCTTGTGGCTTTCATTAACAGTGAAATGCATTCTCGTATCAAACTTGAACTTCCCAACCAATTACTGAAACGGTATCATCCAAATGTGCCCCGCCAGAGAACACTAAACGCTACCGAAAATCCAGGTAAAGGATCCTATTTTTTTCCGTTCATTTCCAGCTGAAATTGTTCTGAGCAAGAGAAAATTAAAAAATAAAAAAGAGAAGAAAGAAAAATATCAAGCAAAAAGAAATGAAACCAGATATCCCACAACCAAAGAAATTGTTCGATCAACAAAAGCACAAAAGCCATGACGGAAATTTGACAGGCAGAAGCTGACCCAATTGAAAAATACAAACTATAACAAAAATTCATGGATAAAAGAAGACAATAATACGGTTACTACCCCTAACTTGTTCGAACAAATAATAAATAAAAATGTACAAAACACAACAAGAAAAAAAGGTGTGCTTACAATCCGAAAAATCAAACCTTTAATCCTTAATTCAATTGAAAAGTAGCTGAGCGGGAAGTTATCCATCCATAAACAGGTAAACGAGTAACATAAAGCACAGGTTCATCGAGCAAAAAGAAATAAAAGAGTGAATGAAAAACGAAAAGAAGATAAGAAAACAAATATACAAGGAAAGAATATAAAACTAAAGAATACGTACCCATATGGATTGACAGCGAAACAAACTTGAACAAAAGTCGATCGGCATACGATTAAACAACTCTCAGCAAATACCAAAGAAGGGATCCTATTTCGTATGGATTAATCAAATCACAAGGAAAAAAATATGAGATTCCATAATTAGCTGGAAGTGGATTGATAAAGTAAGAGGCATTCTCGAAGAATAAAGAGTCGAGAATTGATAATATATTATCCGTGCGGGTGTCGACAGCTTAGCTAACTCAGTTCTTGCTTCCAGCTCCAACGACCAACAGCAACGGTTCGGTTATGACTTATGTCTGATGAAGAGGCACCAAACTGTGTCGTTTTGTCTTAAATTTTGCAAATTCGAATAATAAGTAATTTAACTGTATTTTTTTTTCCAATTTGAATGAATATATTACACAATTTTTTTTTGTTTAAAAAACAAAAAGCCATTTAGTCAATGGGTACAGTGCCTGTGATAAGAATCGTGTGTTGACCCGGTGATGATCATGACCGTCGTGATGTGAGCACGGGCGGCGTCTGAACAATCTCGTGCTTCATTATATTAATTTATGTAAAAAGATCTAACCGACCGCTTTATTTGATATATTCCAGTTAGGCCAATATAATCAGGACACGTGTCGACGTCCACTTGAGAATTGGAGGACAGCCGTAAGAATCCCGCAATGAAGTCTAAATTTGGGTACAGTAAGAAAATGTGATGGATTTATGCTGTCCGTTCAATCAATTTCTTTTTTTGAAAGTTGACAATGAAGAGTTAACATCTATTATTATGTCTATCAAGAATTTTGCTTCTGCCAGTTGTAGAAATATGAAAGAGACTGGATCAACCCTTGAATCATAAAAGGCCAATTCTAAACAAATTTAAAGTATTAAAACCCAATATTGACCGCAAACTCACAACTTAATTTATTTATTAATTAATTTTAATATAAAATATTATAAATTTATATTTTATAAATAAATATTAAATAATTACATAAAATATTTTATTCATTTAATATATTTTATATAAAATAATTTATCTTTTTTATAATATTAATTAAATTATTTTTTAATTATTTATTAAAAAAATAAATTTTTTTTCCATTAAGTCGGCAAGCCAACCCTTATTGTAGAGGTCAAAGATCGTGTCGGGCCTATTTGAAACGAGAGGAACAAAGGCGGACAAATCCGACCTGTGAGCCCTCATGGATTCATTTTTGTCGGGTCAAGCCGGGCCGTGTGACATTTCCAAGCTGTTGTACGATAACACAAATGAATTCAAAACAGCATTTCCTTTTGACACTCCATTTTCCCAATAAATTTGCAGTAACGGGATTACTGAACAACATTTCCGATCACAAACTAGAGTTCACAATGCCAATCGAATCCATTTCCATCAAACCCAAACCAAGTGCTTTCTGAGTAAAGTAAACCAATCATAACTGAAGCAAACACAGTATAATCATAAAGAGGAAAATCAAGACCACAGTACATTTACTTGAATGTCATGGAACTTAGGTAAGGTCGTCCTCCTCCAACTCTTTGGCTTTCAGCTTTTCCTTCACCCTCAACAGTAGGGTTGTCTTCCAAGGGTCCTATATATATCAGTTTCCCCAAACACAAAACAACATTAAATTATACGAAGAGCAGCATGAAAATAGTTAGCATCTGTCTTACATGAGGGCTGAAGTAAATATAATGACCGACAAAAGTCAACTTCTCAACCAGAACAGATGTATGATTTCACAGTAGTGAATATTCACATCAATCAATAAGTGATAGATCATACAATTCCTAAGACAATGTTGCTTGCAAGAAAATGAAAAACAGTTCTCTAAGGCTTTGTGGCAAAATTTAGTATTCTTTTTTTCTTTTCTAATCACACATATAAGGTTCCAAGCCTGTGCTGGAAGACAGGATTAGAGGTATAATTGTGTACACATTTCTAAAACCAGAGAGAATAAGAGATAAAGCTTCTTCCAAGAATTGAAATGTACTAAATCAACACTGAGCAGTTTAGAGAAAATTTTAAGGTTATATTTGCAACATTGATACCAAATATTTAAATCCAATATTCTAGAAGGATTTGTAATGGTGGAGAGAAATATACCAGAGGAGTCATGCTATCAAACTCCTTCACAACATCTGTAAACTTTGCAACATCTTCCTCATCAATGGAAGCAGCAATGTCCTAGCATACCAATAGAAAAGCAGGATTCATTGAGATTCTAATCTCAGATGAACATAAATGTAACAGAAACATTACCAAAAATACTGCTGGAACAAGCAAACAGGACATAAGTTTGCAGTAAGAGGTTCCCATTTAAAAGCCAGTATTAATAATTACACATAATTGGACACATTTTGCCAACTTAAAGATGCACAACAAAAAAACTGAAAAAATTTTCCAGCTATATATAACTTACTGCCAATAGTTTGTATTCGCGCGTTCCTGAAAAGGTTGGGTCCATATCCTGCAAAAAGCAAATACAAAAATAGTTAGTTTAACCAACTCCAGCAAGGCAGTCAAGATTCAAACAAAAGCAAACCTATACCTGGTATCGTTCCAATGCATTGTTAATTGCAACAACATCAGCCTTGCAAAGTTGGCAAATGCCAGCATTAAGAAGATGTCCTTTCACTCCATACTTCAGCAAGTTGTTGTTAAGTGACTGTTTAGCAATCTCTTCATAAATCTCAATTGACTTCTGATATCTGCAGAAATACCATAAGCAAAACATTGAAATACCAGTCGACAAACTTCTCAATTTAAATTTGAGTATTAAAGGGTTAACCAGACACATCTTAAGCCCAATATCTTCTAAAAGCATAAGGCTTACTGTTCCAATTCAGCGGCATATTGTGCAACTTTCTGCTTGCATTGGTTTGCAGAAGTTGTTACCTCTTCATTTTGGAACATATCAGCTGCCTTCTCAAAGAAAACAATAGCCTGCTCGGTATTTTGGTCAGATTCATACAACTCAGCAATTTCCTGCAAACAAAAGAAGTACCCTGGTCATTACTGAGTGCAATTATCATTTCTAGTCAACTTCTATAATTTTTATCATAGCAACCAATGACAAATGATGACTGCAATTCTCTGATTTTACTCCCATCCCAAAATAAAATTAAAAAAGAAGTTATGACTGCAATATTATACTGTAAATAGTTGATACAAATGATCTCCAAAGAATTTGAAACTAAAATAAGTAACTATTGACAGGAATGCAGTACCTTGTAGTATCTTGCAGCCATGCTGAGCCTTCCAATGTCACAAAACATATTTACAGCCTGTTCTAAGCAAGATATAGCCTCTGTGCAGACAAAACCTCAAAACAAAAGGTTAACAATGCTTTATCCAACTAGAAAACATAACAACGTAAGTTGGCGTACATAAAAGTGTCTAAATAAAATAAAGCACAAGACATAACATGAGGTCACAAAGTAGTATTATAACTGTATGACAGACAGTCTTACCAATGGAAAGCACAAACAGAGGCAAGCTGACATACTAATCACGGAACATAAATTCAGCATCTCAATAATGAATCCAGCTAAACTAGAGTAGCAGTAAAAGCTCCCAAATGGAGAGGAGACCAAAGATTAACTAGTGTGAGAGTTCAAAACTTACCCTTAGAAGAAGTTTTCTTGTAGCAATGAGCAGCATCAACATAGGCTTGGGCAGCTTCATGTTTGCTTTCCAACTACATGTGGAAATCAATTTTATCACACAAGTTCATATAACATATTAATAAACTAAGGTTGTTTTTTAGGTTTATTTATTTTTAAAAGCACGCGATTCATCAAATATCCAAAACAGTTACCTTTATATGACAGTTTGCCAACTTGACATAAGTAGATCCAGCTTTAGCCCCTGCAAAACCATAAAAAAAATGAGCAAACCATAATGCAATGTAGGTAAAGAATCTGGTCATTAAAACTCATAAGCAGATTTCATATTATATCCACCAGCACCGAAATGATCAATGGTCACAATAAGGCTGTGGCAAAACTAAATTTGTGAAAATTTTGCTTATTTGGCAAGTAACAACCTTAGCAGAATTCTAACATAGTCATGAAGCTTGTCAATCCAAAGAAGAAATCCATTTCTGATTCTAGCACGAATGAATAACATTTATTTCCACTGCAGATTTGTATATGCCACAATTTCATTACATTCTACGCATTAAAAATCAAAATATCTAAAAAACAGTCTTGATCCATTGCAAACTGGCAAATCCATAAATTTCTACTAAAATCCAATACAAACAAACCCTCATAGTCAATTAGATCGTCAACCATTTGTTAAAACATAAATTCCTAATTTTCAACCCTTTCAAGAGTAAAATAGAAAGTGCGTCATTATAATCGTAACAATATATCATCAACAAGATTAAAAAAAAATCATTTCTTTTCTTCTTCCAATCCTTTTCTCCAGAAACAAACAGAAAAAAATGAAATCAAACAATAATACAATACATCAAACACGCAACAATTTTAGGAAATTACATGATTTGGCGAGTTTGAAGGAATTGGCGGCCTTATCGAAGAGATCAGCGGCGTCTTCATACTTGGAGCCAAATAAACCCCAGCTATTGAGCTTCTTCTCCGCTTTTTTCTCGAACTCCTCACCCCGAGCCATCTGATCCCCCATTTTCGTCTAATTATTTACTTCACGCAGAGAAATGAATGATCAGCTATTGCCGGTAGAGACTGATGTGTAAGAAATTAAACAGACGAAAACTATCGAAAGCGAATTTGACAGTGTCAACTGTTGAGATTAGGATTTTAGCAAGGAAAGAAAAGTAAAACTAAAAGTTTCGGTAAGAGGCTGGCTTAGGGACAGAGAACTCGGAACCGCAGGTTTCACAACTGTAGAGGTTGTAGAGGTTGCCCTTGTGTGAGCCGGGCTCCAGTTTGGGCTTTATTAGATGGGCCTGAGACCAATTATTAACAATTTCATAAGTTACTTGTCAATTCATATATTCCAAGAGCCGAAGGAACGGTTACATAGATACTGTGCTGTATATTTTTTAAAAATAATTTAAATTATATAATATAAATTAAAAATATAAATAAAAAATTTAAAATAATTAACTAATAATTTTAAAAATTAAATATATACTAACGCCTAATTTAAGATCAAATTAACTCAGAATGTTATGTGCAAAATCTCTGGGCCGCCAGAGACGATGCAAGTCAGCGAGACCATTGGTTATGTCTTGTCGGCTTCCATGGAAAGCAGAACATTGCTTACTTTTGCGTCCAATTACATTCTCTTCTTCAACTTCAGCATCGTTGCCATTTGTGAATCTGTCAATTATTTCACTGCCCACCAAGCTGTCCCATTGTCATAAAAAAACAGAATCCAAACAATCTTTCTAACCTAAATCCAGTTGTACCCTTCGATTATCTTGTCTTAAATTGATCATGTTATGCCCATACTGGTGACATGTTGGTCATTTTACTAACCAATTTGGTTGATTGTATCGTCCACATTCAATGCTTATTCATGTGCAAGGAGACAACAGAACCAACAAGCAACCTCTTTAGGCGGAAAATTCACCGCTGGGATGTCGCCGACTGCCGGAGTAAATGCACCGCTGCTGCTGAACCGCAAGGCGGTGAAGCCAGCGTCCGTGGGGGGCGCCGTGTTTAATGTTGCCACCAGCATTATTGGAGCTGGAATTATGTCAATTCCGGCCACCCTCAAGGTACTTGGTGTGATACCAGGTTTTCTGCTGATGGCGATTATTGGCTGGCTGGCTGATACCTCTGTGGAGATTCTGATGAGATATACGCATGCTGGCGAGACGACGACGTATGCTGGTGTCATGAGGGAATCATTCGGACGTGCGGGATCAGTTGCTGTGCAAATATGTGTTATGATCACAAATCTTGGATGCTTGATCATTTACTTGATCATTATGGGTAGGGACTGGTTTTGTCTGATTATGTGTTGTTGTTGAGACAGGAAAGGGAGGATTTCGAAAAGCTGATATTTTTCATTTTTGGTTACTTATCAGGGGATGTTCTGTCTGGAAATCAGCCGGAAGGATCAGTTCATTTGGGTGTATTGCAGGAATGGTTTGGTATTCATTGGTGGAATTCTCGGGCTGTTGCTCTGCTTTTCATTGTCGTTTTTGTCATGCTTCCATTGGTCTTGCTAAGGCGTGTTGGTAAGTAGTAGATTTCCATTTTCTTCTCTTTTCCTTCAGGTTTTCATGATGAATTGATGGCTGAAAATTGGCTTGTTTTTTTCAGAATCTTTGAGTTTCAGTTCTGCAATTTCTGTTCTTCTTGCTGTGGTGTTCGTTGGAATATGCTCAGTTATGGCAGTATTTGCAATCATGGAAGGCAAATCCAAAACCCCAAAACTGCTACCTGAATTAGACAACCATGCCTCATTTTTCGACCTCTTCACTGCCGTCCCAGTTATTGTGACAGCTTTCACATTTCATTTCAACGGTGAGAACAAAATTTATGACCACACATGTATAATTATAATTACCCAGATTCCATGATCACGATCATTTTCTGTATTCTAAAATTACAAGTGTTTTCTTTTGCATCTTGCAGTGCATCCAATTGGTTTCGAGCTTGAGAAACCTTCAGACATGATGACAGCAGTAAGAATTTCACTAGTACTATGCACGGCCATATATTTTGCCACAGGCCTCTTTGGATATCTTCTCTTTGGGGATTCAATCATGGGTGACATACTTGTAAATTTTGATCAAAGTGCTGGTTCAGCAATTGGTTCATTTCTCAACGACATTGTTCGGTTAAGCTATGTGTTTCACCTCATGCTTGTTTTCCCTCTTCTGAACTTTTCTCTAAGAGCTAACATTGATGAATTGCTTTTCCCCAAGAAACCTCTTCTGGCAAAAGACACCAAACGATTCGTGTCCCTTACACTGTTCCTTCTCGGATTCTCTTACATAGCCGCGATAATTATCCCAGACATATGGTCCTTTTTTCAGTTCATGGGATCAACTTCTGCAGTCTGTCTTGCGTTCATTTTCCCAGCTGCCATTGTCCTCAGGTATTTTCTTTATCTCGGATCAGCACGATCATTTCAGACTGAAGCTATCGATGTCTCCGCTCAATCTGATTCTTTCTGTTTTTTTCTCTCTTTGATTTTCAGGGATGTTCATGGTATATCAACAAGACGGGATAGGATCATCGCGATCGTAATGATCGTTCTGGCCGTATTAACCAGCACAATTGCAATTTCCACCAATATATATAGTCTCGCTGGAAACAAGGCATAGTTTGTTTCATGATTTTTAAAATTTTTTTGGGTAGTTGAGTAGCAGATTTTTAAATTTTAATTTTTTGTATTCTTCTCATTTTTTTGTGGTCTTGAGAATCTGATATTCATGTGATCAGAAGTAGATTGATTCATGTAATTTGATCAAACGCATCAAAGGATTTTGTTTTTCAATGATATTGACAAATTTACAGTGCAGTTATGTGCTTATTAACAGTGGCAATTAAATCACACACAGATAACACCTTGCTGCAAATTTTACATGAAAGGAGCAGTTTCCAACATGCACGACACCAATTCAAGACTTAACTGTGGTTTACGAGTAATGCCACGATAAAAGCATAATCAAGGCCGAGATGAACTTTAATCCTGAAATTTTCTTTACCTTTCCAAGAGATATATTTGCTTTTCTTGATGCGTATGACAATGGAATGGGGCATGAACCGAGGGAATCTGAAATTTCGAAGACTAGGTACCTCTGCAATCACAGTTTCACCTCTGTAAACTTTGGAAGAGTACCTCTGCAATCCAAAAGTATGAAAATTCCACATTAAAATTGTTATGAAGGAAGATTGCCATCCCAGTTTTTGTTTGAAGAGAGAATGATTGCTTCGCACTGAAGAGAAAATTCCTCACTAATTCCATTTCCGGGGGCATTGTAAAATTTCCTGGAAGAGAAGCTCTGTAACTCAAAGGGTAACACAGTAACAAGGTCAGAGAAGTTACAATTATCTTAGTTCACATTATTGTTGGAATATCCATTGAGATATAAAAATCACTTTTGACTTTGAGTTTTTGAATATGTTATATGTCTTAATCTAATAATTCAGGTAAAAATAACCCTTTTATCAGGTGATAGAACACAATAACATATTAACATACACTCACCAAGTCCTCATCTACTCAATTTCCTGTAAAGTTAATGGAAGTTTCATTGCATGTATTTTGCTTGCGTATAGATTTGCCTAATTCTCATGGCGGTCGGTAGATATCATATTTTATTTGCTTTGGTCAATCGTTGGAAATTTCTTGTTGATTATCATAGTCCACCAAAACAGCGTAAAAAATTTGGATTTCTTCAGAGGGAAGGATCAGTTGTCTGTATAGACATTGCGCGAGACAAAAATTTGCAACTTCTTTTACTTCAATGGACAGAAATATACAAGGGATTCTCCATATGTCATAAATAAAGCAAAAGTTTCTAAAAATTGTAATTTTTCAAGGCCAAAATTACCATGTAGGTGCTAGTTGGTTCAATCTCCACTTACTGAATTGATTTCTTCTTATAACATCTAAAAAGGAAAAAAATAAATGGCAAAAAAGGGCCCAAAGCTTACCTTCTGCCATTGACTGACTAGAAAGGTTATTAGTTCCAGTTCTGTAATAACCAAGATCATCTACACTTACAAGCTTACCAAGTGGGAATTCATTGAAATGATGCCAAATGACAAAGAATTATGCCAGCATCTTGACTTACAAGAGAAAGAAACTCCACTCTTTAGAACGTACTATTTCTCCCATTCAAAATGGCTCAAATCATATAGACAGAACCAGACATGTTCCCTTCAGTAGCAGCAGTGACCAGTTAACACATCAGGAGTGAGAACCAATGCACTACCAAATGTTTCGCCTTGGATTATAGCCACATATTCATCATTCATTGCTCTCTCCAAAAGGAAAGAGAAAAGAAATTTTACCATCTACAGAAAAATAGGCTAATCTAGATGCCCCCATTCTTTTAAACAAAGGATCCTTCATTTTCGAAAGTGACAGATTGTTGCAACAAGTTATTCCCTGGAATAGCAGATCATAAAAATTTTATTAAGGAGCTGAAAAAGGCAGCAACTTTCAACAACACAAACTAGTCAGAAATAGATTACGATATCTTTCCACATACCCATGTATGGAAGGAACTGATCCCAGCAAAGAACAGTTTCCATAACCATCCTAATTTCCTTTCAGCTTCCTGTTCAATGAAGAGCTCATCTGGAAGCCAGTCATTCAATAATCAGCCTTTCATAAACTGAAACCAAAAAAACAACGAGGCATTACCACTAAAATTAATAAATTACATATGTTTTGATCCTCATTTGTCTACAAGAAAAATCCATAATTTGCTTAGTTTCTTTTTTCTCTGCAGAATTTTTCTCAGCAACCAAACATAGCATTATAGAGTCAAACTATTCTAAAACAAGACAAAAAAAAAGTCACCTGTCCCATCGTATGATGCGAAATTACGAGACTAAACATTCCCAGATCTTCCTCTTCACAAGTACTGCACCACAAACGGAAAAAAATATCAAATAAACAATTAAAAGAAATAGCTATAATTACAATGATGACGTGAATATTTGAGCTCGAGGCGAACCAGTAAATTACAGTGGTAACCTGGGATGTTAAGGTGCGTCTCATGATAAAACAACCTCCTTTGAAGCTCTTTCAACAGAGATTCGAAAGAATTCCGAGTAATTTCGATGACACGGACCCCTTGAACTCTTGTTGAGAGTTCTAGACCCCTTTAAATTGTAAGAAATTTAGATCTTTTGGCAACACGAAGTTGCTAAAACCCTCATCTGCCGATTTCAGGCATCCGATTGATTTTTGTAATATACTTAGACCTTGCTTCTTAGATTACATTGAAAAAATGTTGCATGCATATATTAATCTTCATTAAATCATTGAAATAGTTTTAAAAAATTCCACAATCGAGGTTCAATTCCAAGTGTGTATGTTATCAAGTTAGTCCAAAATCTTGAATAAAGGCTTCTCTTCGTTAAAGAATATGCATCGATTCCTGAACTACAGAAGTAATAGAATCACTACAAGAAAACATTATCTGAAAGCTAAAGGAGCACAAAACTGAAAAAGGGGTTAGCAAATGGCAAGTTGATTCCAATACATACCACTTTAATGGGAAATAAAACAAAGTAATTATGCATACAACTATAACAAAACATGAAAAACAGGCAAATAGTCTGCATATGATAACTGTATCATCTTGTTTCCCCGTATGCCATTCCATTTCAAACATTCCAGTATGAAGTGCCGATGTCCCATGTCAAAAGCCAAACGAGAATACCTTTGCAACTTAAACCAACCTTTCTATTTCCTGTTCAAGTATGCATTAATGAATAATTGTCAAGGGCGTGAGGATATCATCTGGGTTAAAAAGCAGATATGAGTAATTTAAATGCTATCAGAAAATGAGGTTACCCGGTAAAAGTTTCATCAGGGATGAAAAACATATAATTGTTAGTAACTTAGTATCATAACATGATAAATTTTTTTAAGAAAAGATAACCCACCCGATATGCAACATTATACCTCTGATTTCAAGTAAGTGAAATAATAAAAACAAGGATGTTCAACTGACCTTTTGCTCTTGATTGGGACAACCAATCCTCTCTTCTCTAGACTTTTAAACTGATCCTTTACAAGGGTGGAACAACCCTAATTAAAGAGGAACAAAGAAAAAATGTCATTTCTTATTAAACAACAAAACATAACACGAAATTTGTTGACTAAATGGAAACATTAATAATGGAAATGGAAATTCAGCATACCTTGAGCTTACAAAGTGATCCAGTAATTTCTTCAGATAATAGGACTTGTGTAGGTGCTGGCTCAAATCTGAAATACGATTGGCAATTAGTGTACTTGCTGTGCTCAAAAATACAATCACATGGTTTAAATTTCAAGAAAATTACAACTGAACATGTATTTTTCAAAACAGATTTAAAAAATTTCTCAAATAGTGAAGCATCCTTCACTCTTGCTTAAGAAGTTATATAAGCTGGAGGTTTAACAGTATAGTTTACATTTGCTTCTATTTATGGTCAAATCAATAAGCAGAAAACTGCAAAGAAAGTGCAATGAATAAAGAATATATATATTACCCAAACAAGAGAGAGATGGAAAAAGGAAAAAAAGAGTAAAACATACTTGTACTTTCCCAAGCGTGGTGGACAAACTTTTAGTCTATCCTGCTTAGCCACAACTCGCCTTATATGTCTTTTCTGCTTTTCCTCATCTTCTTTTGCTATTTCTTCGATAATATTTGGCAAGCTAAAAAAACAAAGAAGAAGAAAGCAATAGTGAGAATGATTACTTCACATATACAAATTGTTAGTTGAAGCAAGAAAATTATCGAACCTATCGATTTGTTTGGAAAGTTCCTCCATCTTTTTCGCTTCCGTCTCTTTCTTCTCTAGTTCTCTACGTCTTGCTCTCTTATTCAACTCAACTCGTGTGACCCTCTTTGTTTTTGTTGATCTGCATCATGGATTGAAGCAGAAGGATTTTTCATTACTGATGACAGAAAAAGAAAAGAAAAAAGAGAGAGAAAAGATTCAATAATTATAACAGCCTTAACAACTCAACTATGTGAAGCTTACCTGTCCTCATTTCTGGTAACTTCATTTTTGCTCAAATTCTCCCCATGTTCATTGTCACTACTCCCATAATCCACCTCAAGAAAGTACCTCTAAAAGTAATTATTTGTTTAAGGTTCAGCTTATGGCTATAATTTACACAGATATTTGCACAAGTTTATGGGCCACTACACAATCAGATTAGTTAGCATTCTAGGTAGTTGAAACAAATACATGGAGCAAAAGCTACTCACATCTTCATCATCAACAACTTCTCCCGCAACAGTGATTGGAACTGGTGCAGGACCCAACTCAGTTCGATAGACTTTCTGCATTTCTTCTGCCACAGCTTGAGCCAATGACTCCTGGATCAAAACAAAGGAAATGCAATAGTTCAACATCTGGAAAAACAACATAGGCAGGCAACATATGCAAGAATCAAACATTAGGAACTTACTTGATGACTTTCAAATGAAGGATTATACGAGCATCCTGGAGCCTCAACTTCTACTGCTGGAATAACTGAAGGTTTTGAGACCTGTCAACCAGAATAATATCAACTAAGGGCCATTTCATAACTTAAAAGAGTAACAGACAAGATCTTAAAATTTCAGTCAAACAGTGTCATATTGATTTGAACATTGCCTCCAAAGGTTGATTTGAACATGCAGCAACAAGATAAGAATACTTCTTCTTTTTTTTAATTTTTGAAAAGTCAAATCCATTCCTACAATACATGCTCATGCTCATAAATCATAAGTGATCAGCTGCAGAATGTTATTTCTGTCTACATAGGCAATTGCAATCACAATTGCATTCAAAATGGCAGAAATGATAGTTTACCTTTTCTGGGTTGTCACCTTTGCCTGCAAAAGTGTCAAAGGTAACCCATCAATTATCAAACACATCATCTCTAAATAAGAACCAATTGAAATATTAAAACTTTAGATGTCGAAATATTGAAACTTTAGATGTCGAAATACCTTCATTTGCCCATATGTCAACCATGCCAGAAAAGGAGGCACCATCACCCTGAGAAAATAAATTGAAAACACAAAATTAATCTTATTCAATGTCAAAACATACAAGAAAACCTCCGATAACTGCTCACCTTAGAACCATCTTCAGTTGCATCCTTTTCTTTCACAACATCTTTATTCTTTTTAGAGGATTTCTTTCGCTTTGACTTTGACGATGGCACTGCTTGAACAAACGGGTTCTTTTGCAGCACACTGTCACAACGGAGTATCTTTTCCCTATATTTCTCAATCTTCCGCTTCACCGAAAGATCTGATATGACACAATAAACAGAAATTCAAGTAAGGAAAATGAACTTTACTCAATAAAAATCCTGAAGTAAGCATTGGGATGAATTAAGAATTTGCTCTTTATCAAAAAGTAAATATCTACTTTATGAAGCCTAATAAAAATTTTCATGAGTGGTCAATCTCATCACGACAAATTGATTAGTTCACCGTAGGCAGCAACCTGCAAAGATTTTCCCTTAAATTGTTGTTGCTCAACAAGGTTTGATGAAGCCACAAATTCAAGTTGAAGACGATACAAGTAAATGCAGATAAACATACCCATATGACCGAAGCTAAGATAACCTACGCTAATTTAAACTAACCTTTGGATTGGTCGACGTAGAAAAGGGAGTCATTTGGAAGCTGAGAAAGTGAGCCGCCAGAGAAAGCGTCTTTGGTTGATCTCTCGAAGAAATCTTCTATGTCTTCTGTGCTTATGTTAGCCCTCCACGCTTTCTTTCCCTTCCTCGAGCCTTTTGCTCTTTTTCCCATCTCTTTCTATCTCAGTTCCTCTCTGTTTGCATTGTCTTTCTTCTTTTCTTTCTCTGTCGTCTGCGGAGCCACAGCGATGAGGACAGGTTCTACCTCGTTCATGATTCGGGTTATCCATGAGCCGGATCCGGCGACGACGGCCTTGTTACGGTTGAATGGGCTAAGACTGAATGCTTCCAAATACGCCACACCATTATCCACAAGACAAACTAAGTGTACCCCACTTTGTTCTAAACACACCTGATTTCAGGCATTGAAGGACCTCACATTTAATTTATATAAATAAATTAAATATTTTAAAAAATAATAATATAATATTCGTTAAAATTTTTAATTTATTTTTATTAAATTTTAATTATTCAAAATAAAATAAAATTTTTTAATAAACCATTACACATGGCGAAGAATACAAAGAAACCCATTATTTTCAATCTCATGCGAATACTAGAGCAATAACGGACGTGCTTGTTCACTTCTCAAAGACATGGACGACACATCATCCGAATAACGCCTACATGTCTTTTGATGTGAAACCAAACCTATAGACTACAAGACGTCCAAATAAATATTCAATGAACGATATACCGTTCACAAGAGTTCGACTACTCCGCGTTAGTAGATAGAGAAGTGTGTATTTTGCGATGGCTGCCGTCTTCTTTTTCATGACTGAGAGGAGCCCAAGTACCCGAAAAACAAGAGGTCCAATGGGAGTGTTTGAAGAAATGGTCGTTTTCATGAACAAGCGCTGAATCGGAGGAGCTGAAGATATCTGACGATGAAGTTGCAGCTCTTACGTCCATGGCTGCTAAAGTATTGTACACCATGTATCCAACTGATCCAAAGACCGAACCAATCAGTAGAATCATCCATGGAGGAAGATAATCTGAAGCAGAAGTTGCCATGAGCCTTCCACTTTCTGAAGCTAAAGTCAAATTGATGAGGTGCACTCGAGACATACCAGTGTTGTTGAATTAGCTTGGAGCAAGACAAATAAATAAAACGAGTTCAACAAACATTAGCCACGACGATGAATAATAATGTCTAAAGCCAAATGGTTTCTCCATGCTTAATTTAAATTAACCAATCAGGCAAGATGTTGGGATTGTAGTGATTCATTGAAAGGCTGAGTTTATTGCATGAAAATAGCAATACTTCAAAATGCCCTACAGGATTGAATCATTAAGCATATAGCTGTGTGCTTTGAGATTTGAAATTGTATTTTTGTGACTGGCATGGGATTTGCAATTGAATCATAACATGGTCCGAAAGTTATCATTCAAGAATTCTTTTACAGATAAAAATTAAGATTTAAGTATTAAGAATATAAGAAAATATTTTTTTTTAAAAAAATTAAAATTTATTTTTTATTTTATTCATATTTTTAAACTTGAATCCTATTCTACTCAATTAATCACGATTTTACTTATTCTTTAAGTAAGGAGAAACAAAAATGAACCAAGAATTAAGATCACATTCACACCAACGGTTGCTGAATTACCTTAAATTTGCCGGCAATGCATTAGCTATCAAACCCAATACAAATTACTTGGCGGCATGGAGTCACCAATTGAGATAGGAACTTACGTTGCCAATTATTTAGTTTCCACGAACAATTAATAATTGACTTGTCCTAAAGAAAACAAATGCTGCACGGCTACTATCATAATGTTAATAATCAATAGCTATACCCACTTGATTTACAATAATAATGCAATATTCTTGTTCGAGCAATGAGAACCACATATGTTGGTATTTTGTCAAAATTCAAACCAATAATAACTCTTGATGTTAACATCTCCTTAGCGTACTTTTTTAGTTTTACTTCGACCAAATGTCATGCATGTACTTACAATAGAGCGTGTAGTTGAAAAGTTATGGTACACTAACATAGGTAAAATAGAAAAAAAAAGTAAGGAATCTTGAATTTACCAATGTATCTCTTGGCAGGAATTATTCAACCAGCTCTTTCGTCTACCATCTCAGAAGATTTTGTGATTTATTGTTTCTTATTGCGGCCTCGAAAACAAGAAATAAACCAAGACCAGCTTTGTTCACAACTTGGAGAGCAAGTCCTTTTTCAAATGATAAGAAACTCTTTCTTTCTCGGCTTCCAAAAACTTCAAAGTAACTACAGCCAAAAGAAAAATAAAAACAAATCAAATCAAACGCAGCGATCTCTACCTTCCATACACTATCCGAAAATCAACAAAGAGACGCAACACTTGAAAACACACTACAGAAATTTCTCGCGGATATTGCCCAGTTGTTTTGTGTGGACTGCTTGCTCCTGTGACCATGCCGGCGGGTTTTGCTGGTCTCTCTATTTCCATGTACAGAAGAAGGGACGTGCTTGCTGCATGGTGTCCTTTGCTTTACTATAATTTATAATTAAATGTATTTTCAATGATTCATAAATAATAAGGGTTAGTTACATTGAATGTTTGATATTACAGTACAACAATAAATTGTGTAAAATATGTTGATTACTTTACTTTGTTCAAATATTACTCTTGTGATTCTCGTGATTGAGTGAATGTTACGTTGGATAGCTACAACCGATCCCGTGACATAAGTATTGAAACTACTATAGTGGGGTTGAAATGCATATGCTCAACCCTGTATGGTTATTGCTCAATTATCACCCATCAATAATTTTGGAGATAGATTTACTATCAAACTACAAGTTATCTCATGTTTTGGTCAGAATTCAAAATGATTTTTAATGGTTTTTAAATTTGTGAGAATAGGGTTTTGGTCAAAAGGGTAGATTAATTGATTTCTATCCCAATTATAGAGAAGATTTCTTGCCAAGGTTCAAGAATATTGCCCAAATCTACCTAATTTTGGACTAAAATACATGAGAGACCAATTATATTAACTGATTAAGAAACTAAACATTATACATATGCTAACACTGCTTGGCCACAGAAATACGGAGGCAAAGAAAAGACAAAGTGATATAGCTGTCGTCGAAAGCTGTAAAGCTACTTCTTTTGTTTGCACGAAATAGCTTGCGTTTGTGGCTATAACAGAAAAAGCCCTTCGCAAAGCATCAGATATACGAATTCCACAAAGTCTCATCTCCCATGAGATAGACCATTTCATTCCACTTACAGCAAATATAGAGGAAGAGTCCATTAGTTTTTCTTTTTCTTTTTTTTTATGCATGAAAGTGACTTCTCTTGCCATTTACCTCAATTAATATACGTTCTCTTTCTTTCCTTCTGACGGATATCTACTCGAATTTGCTCTTTCCTCAAGAGCAATACTCATCACGTATTCGACTTCATCAAAAGTACTGAATAAGATAATAATAAATTTGATGATTAACAATTTCATATTTGTTAAATAATTTAATTTTAGCCTCTAATCTTTAATTTGTCTTAGCTAAATAAATTTATAGTATTTGTTCAAATTCTCTTGTGTAGTTGTTTATATTATCCTCTTATATTCGTTTTCAAATATTGCCAACGCGAATTCCATCTCTCTCTCTCTCTCTCTCTCTCTCTCTATATATATATAGTATGTATATATATATGCATGAAACAACAAAGGCCCTCATCACTTAACTTTATAGATTTATGATTTTTGTTCCTGTTGTCACATTTGCATGTGAATGTACTTTCCCAAAGTGCCAAACTCACGTGAGTTTATATACCTAGCAAAGTCACAAGAATCCTATAACACCATGTCCCTGTAAAAGGATAATTTGCATCATAGGAAGAAGAGGGGAAAGAAAATTAAACATCTATGCAAACTAATAACCTTGAAGTGTGCAATTCGGAATGACAAATTGAAGTTGAATATTATAGAAGAAGTGGGTGATAATTTATTTAGATAGACATTCTTTTTAAGAGGAGTTAGTCTACATTAATATTCAATGGCAGAATTGGCATTCCTTATTGTCTTATATGTTATGAGTATTATTTATTACAATTAATAAAAATTATAAAAGAAAATGAATTTTTTTTTAAAAAAAAATAGTGGGTAAATTAATTTCTTTTTGGAGCAATGTAGATGTGCACATCTGATGTATGTGTCTTGGGTTGTCATCTAGCAAAAAAAATCAATAATCTAGTGATATAGAATGTCACGAGCAACATTTCTGATTTCAGAAATACTTTTTGGTTGCATGATTGGGCTCTAAAGTATGCAAGTTTCTAATTATTTGATGCCATTTTGTTTTGTATTCTGTTTTATTTTGTCACATGATATGGTATGCAATCAATATATATATATATATATATATATATAATGATATAAAAGTAGACACAAAGGAGTATACATCTCAGCCAATGGAATGTCGTAACTCTCATTAATTGCTTGCCAAATAATACGAAGATAATTACCCTTTAATTATACGATTAATGAATGATGTTTCCATGCCCTATTATGGCTTTAACAAGCTATTGAGTCTTATCATTTTTGGGTTTATTAAGAACGAGCTTGTGTTTTGTACCTTAAACTTTCATATAGTAATGTAAGAATCTTCTCCATCTCCAACTTTCTTGCAACCAGCTATTCCTCAAGAATAGTTGTTTGTTTATTGCATATTAATCAACCCATAATTTTGGAACCCAAACGTGTATGAAGAGTATGGAATTTTGAGTGAAAGTTAATTGATGCAAAATTATTGACGTGGGAGAATTTGAATGATGAATATTACTCTATGATTGGTTTGCAAGGAAGATTAGAATTGTAGAGAGAGTACAGGCAATGGGTAGCTGGGGCAATGTGAGTAAAACCGAATAGGCCAGCCTCCAAAAGTGTGAAGACAAAGAATTGCTTATCTGTTTAATTTGTATTTTTCCCAGCTTTTCGTTGAATCATCATCCTCTAAGCATCCAAGCTCGCTTATTCGACAAAATGTTCAACTTCAGTATTATTTGTCAAATTTTGAATCATGCCCTTGAACGTTTTATCACAACTTTGTTTACATATGCCAGAGATAAAACTGCAGAAACCCAGTAAGCTAACCTTATATGTATGTATGTATAAAAGAAAATTTATTTAAATTTAGACTGCGTGCATTATTTTCAATATACAAATACAGGCCATGCAGCAGTCAGTATATGCTTAGATTAAAAGGAAATATCAATAAGAAGAATCTAAAATTTGAAGCATTTTCCAATGTATAGATGGTCAAATTTTGAGCTCTTTATTATATTTTTATTGGTTTTACTTCCAATCACAAGCATGATAAAATTTTAATTCGTGACAAAATGATAGTCCATGTTAGTAAATTATAAAGAAACAACAACTTTAATTAATTATAAACTTGAGTTAAAACAGGTGGTGATTGAGGGAAAAATTTTAATGAGAGAGGATAAATTGCTAGGGAAAAACAACTAAGAATCTTAAACTCGAGGAAGGGCAAGAATTAATGGAAGGCAAGAGACAAGGTTGGGGCAGAGTTACTGTATGGAGAGTATTGTTGTGTTATAATGATCAATGGGCACACGTGAATAGGTGGGTACGTGATTTGTCATTGTGGAATGGAGACAATGCTGGAAGCAAGGAGCCAACTCCAAACTTAGATATCAACTCTGATCACTTTACGTATAATCTCGTGACCAACTGCATCACAGATCGATGCTTTGCTTTGCTAGAAACCAAAATTTTTCTTGATCAAGCTTTAATCTTCTAATTATCGATTCATTAATTTAGTTTTATGGGTCATTTAGATATGATCTCATCAATTTCAACGAATTGTACAAAGACTTCTTGGTACAAGGAGTGAGAGAGACGAGCTTTTGCCCATGCCCAATAGCTGGTTATGCATGTGACTTCTAATGCTCAGGCCAATGATATGCGATTGTAGATACTCTTACACAACTTATATTGCAGCACGGAATTATCACATTAGAAATTGTTTTTCCTCAAATGGGTTTTCTTAAACGTATGAAATTTCATGTTTAAACCTTGACGCATAACGAATACACGATTACTCGTTGGATTAGTCATTAATGCACGATTGCGGCGGCTTGCATGCATGGTATAGTACTATTTATTATCCCAATTTCCAAGGAAAATATCAAATTACGATGATTAGATGGAAAGTTAATTGAGAGAAAAATGGTAGAAATTACGGCACGTGTGGGGAGAGAGAGAGAGAAGACAAAGAGGTGACGGGTGGTGAGAGAAGAAGAGAAAGTAGAGGTTAAGGAGTCTAAAAAGGCCCCCGTGAGGAGTGTTTGGAGGCATTCTAAAATCACAACTGAAGATCCATTTTGTTTCTTTTTCCCTCTCTCACTTTTTCTATGGCCATTTATTCACTCCTTCTCTGTCACGAGCTCATGATTCCTCCCATCCCTTCCTTCGTTAACAATTTACATCCTCCTCATTTTCCTTCTTCCTAAATTGCCCATTTCACAACTTCTGTTGTATGAAACAAATCAATTTTCAAAGCTTCCTATAATTTTCGTCGTTGCCCATCTTGCGTGTTGATTTGATATTTCGCTTAAACATCAAGGCATTGCTTGACTAGAACACTGCATATAAGATGAGGTTAGGGAGGCTAATCAATCAATTTCGTACAAAGTCATGAGTCGTATACCATTTAATAAATTTGAGAAAAGAAATGGCATTTTTATGGTTATAATTGGGCGGCAGAACTAATTTTACTTTTGTCTTCTGGTGTGAGTAAATTTATATAATGCCTACCATGCCATTAACACTATAATTATAATGAATATTTTAATTTTATAAAAGAAGAAAAAAGGGGTATTTGTTGTTGTTGTTGTTGTTATTATGACCATGAAATTTACATGTCATTTCATGACAGTGAAGCCACCAGAAGGGCAATTTGGTAAGTTGGGAAACGGACTATATTATTTTTATGTTGTTGAGAAACTGAGGCGGTCATGTGCGAAAGCAAACAGGAGGATCATATTGATTTGAGAGCTCATCCCTGCTTTTAAACAGCCCCCCGGAGCTTTGCTGAGCTGATAGGCGAAAGAAAAGAAAACGAGAAAGAGAGAGAGCGAGAGAGGCGCAGCAACTGCTGAGGGAGACATAAAAGAGAAAAATTTACGACCATGTTTTCTAGGGAGCACAAGAAAGCAGCAGCGTCGCTGCATGAGAAGCTGCAACTTCTTCGTTCAATCACTAACTCTCATGCTGTAATTCCCGGCCTTTTCTTTCATTGGCTTCTTTCTTCTCCTTATCATCCATGCCATATATATTCAAAAAAATTTGTTCTTTACTCTATTAATTTTTTTACTACCCCATTTCTCACCATTTGTTTCTTAACTTCTATCGAATTAATGTACAAATTGGAACGATAGGATTGAATTCTACAAGCAATTATATCATTGGAGCTCCTCTGAGTTATCTATTGACTTGCGAATAAATCTATCTGTTGTTGTCTTTGTTGAATGTTTTGTTTACTAAACGTGTCTATGATTTTGGGGAAACAGGAAAAACGAGAGAGAAAAATCATAAACGTACAACATGGGTTTTAGTTTCTACTATGTAATTCTGATTCTGTTTATTGAATGTGTGGCAGCTCAACAAAACGTCAATCATAGTAGATGCATCAAAGTACATACAAGAGCTTAAACAGAAGGTGGAAAGACTGAATCAAGACATAGCAAACGCACAAACTTCAAGCGACCAAAATACATTGCCCATTGTACGATCTTCTGTTCTTAATTTTCCTTTTTTTTTATAATTGTTTTTTTTTAATATTCGAATGCTTTTCTGATCATGGCATCATTCATCATACTGTTGCTTTTCTTGTTGCAAATATATTGTTTCTATATATCTATTTAGCTTAGTAATTATTAAAGTAGGTTATTTGTCTGCCTAATTTACTGCAGCAGGTTACAGTAGAAACCCTAGAGAAGGGTTTTCTGATAAATGTATTTTCAAAGAAGAGTTGCCCAGGTCTGCTTGTCTCCATCCTGGAAGCCTTCGAAGGACTGGGTCTTAATGTCCAGGAAGCGAGGGTTTCCTGCACAGAAGCATTTAGTTTGCAGGCAGTGGGAGGAGAAGTAAGAGAGCGAAAGTTCTTTACATAAGTATGTGCAAATTCGATAGCATTCATTACAGCAAGTATTTGATGTTTGTTTGTTTTGCAGAATGACGAACAAGGGGAAGCCATCGATGAAGATGCGGTGAAACAAGCTTTGTTTCAAGCTATTAGGAACTGGAGCGAGACTACTGAACAAGAGTAAACAATCAACTTCCATCTGTTAAATATATTTTCCACGTAGTGAGGTGGGGGTTGGTGGAGTGGGGAAAATGAGGTTAACAAAAGAAAAGACGATGAGGATTGGCAGAGAAGTTTAAAGGAAAAAAAGTTAGAGGATGGAAGAGCATAAAGATAAAGGAATGGCAATGGATACAATAGTAAAATGTAAGAATTATTGATGAAGGTGAAGATGTGAAAGGAGAAAAAGACAGATAGAGAGATTTATACTAGATTATAAACTACGAGATAAATATAAATAGAGAAGAGTGCTATAGAGAGAGATATAGGTAGGGAGATGATGAGAAAGTAGACAAAGTGAAAAAGCGAAGGAGGAAAGAAGAGAAAGTACAATATAGGAGATGGAGAAAACAAGGAAGGGAGATAAAAAGTGGTAGAATGTGGTGGGTTTAAAAAAGAATGTTAGAAAAAAGTGTATAAGTTGTAAATGCAGATGCATTAAGTTAAAAAAGAAAATAGAGATGGATAGGGTAGATTCGAGAGATTGGTGAAGGTTGGATTTAGTGGGAGTATAATTAGGGGATATCGTAAAATTAAAGTATTGTAGAGGGATTAAGGATGGCTGGAAAATCGCCAGTGATATGTTCATAGGTAAGGGGAATTTCAAAAGAAGTGAAGAAAAAAACACATCATGAGACAAAAGAGGCAAATAGAGGACGATTTGAGCACTAGAAAGCGAGAGCATTGGCAGACGATAGAATGATAACTCAATAAGTGGAGACGGCGTGCAGCGAGAACCAACTTAAACTCCACACACCTTATTATGAATTGCACACCTTGTATGGAAGATATTCTCATGCTGCTCATCTTCCGCTTTTGCTTGTGTAGTCATGGTGCGGCGAGCTACAAGCATTTCTCCAATTTCAACATGTTCTTCTTCTTCCTCGCCGTCTTCCACTCCCTTTTCTTCTGTAACCTCGTCTTCACTCTCTAATTCTCCTTGGGAGTCCGTAACCACCATTACTCTCCTATTTGGACATTCAGAAGCGATATGCCCATGTCCAAGGCATTTAAAGCATTTAATGTCTCGGCTCCATTTTAGAGGAATGGTTTCTGCCACCTTCTCTTTTCCTTTATCAATAGCTACTACCGACTTGCTAAGACCACTTTTTTCTACTGACTTTGCTATCTTCTTTGAAAGGGAAGTCGAATAAGTAGATGATGAATTAATATTTTTGGTAGAACTTGATCTATACACTCCCCTTATTAGTTGTCTCTCCACCTTGATAGCAAGTTTAATCACATCTTGCAAAGAAACATATGGTTGCAATTCTACCCTACTTGCAATTTCATACTTTAACCCACCAAGGAACCTTGCAATCGTTAGTTCTTCTGGTTCTTGCAAGTTACATCTCATCATAAGCATCTCATACTCTTTGACATAATCTTCCACACACATGCCCCCTTGCCTTAAACTTTGAAGCTTAAAGTACAGTTCTTGTTTGTAATATTCTGGCAAAAATCTTCTCTCCATTAATCTCTTCATGACTCTCCAACTTGTCACCTCACCTAAACCTTCTCTTCTTTGCCTAGTTTTCTCGTTTTCCCACCATAAATTGGCATAATCATTGAATTCAAGAGCTGCCAACTTGCACTTCCTTGGTTCAGAATAATCATAGTACTCAAATACTTTCTCTACTTTTTGCACCCATTCTAAGTACTCCTCGGGTGAACTTGTTCCTCGAAATGCTGGAATCTTTAGCTTAACATCAATTCCATTATCCCTTATATTTCTTCTCTGCCATCATCTCTCCCCAACTTCATTATCTATTTCTGGCTCATCAAGCTCATCCTCTTCATAATACTCAGGCCCTCTAGTTGCTCGCTGCCTTTGTCGTTCATGTCTTCTGGGTTGTGGTTGAATGGTATTTCCTTTCTACGGCTTGAATTAAACGGTCAATTTGCTCCCTCATCTCTGCTTGCTGGTGTTCAAGTGCTAGGATCTTAGCTTGATCCAAACTCAATCCTCTTGGAACATGAGGAGTTTCTTCTTCTCCAGACATAATTTGTCCTGAAATTTTCAAGTGAATGAATTTCTTGATTCAAAGAGGCTCTGATACCAAACTGATATGCCTCAAGGATCTTAATGGTGAATCAAGATCTAATGGGTATATATTTTTGGGTTTTTGTGGATGAAAAGAGGTGCTGGTATATAGTATAGTTGTTGGGTAGATGAAAATTCATAATTGGAGTAAGTTAATGGGTCTGTAGGGGTGTTTTAAGAAAGCGGAAGGGTTATGTACGAATTTTGAAGTGGGAATGTGATAGGGATAGCTTATGAAATGTTTAAGAAGAGAAAACTAGTTAATCAAGTTTGATAAGATCAAATCGCCACAAACAAGATTACTAGGTTGATTCGCCACACTCTAAGATAGAAAGAAGGAAGAGTGATAAGAATCGATAGATAATTCGCCACTAAACAAGGAATTTGTTTAGATAAGAATTTGGATGCAACGAAGCAAAATTCCGCTTATTCTTCAAAACTGTTTAATTACAAGCACTAATGTCGTATTTATAGTAATGACAGTCTTTCCATGTCTAACTTATACTAAAACGCCTAATTCATCTATGATAAAGATTCCTAAGTAAATAAGGACTACTAAGTCATCTAGATTCTTATGAAGATAAGCCTAATATATCGGGTTTCTAATCCTACTTAAAATCTTACATGTAAAACCCTACTTGATCTCAAACTCCTTGCCTAGTGATATTTTCTGCTGCTGCTGGAATTCTTCTTGGCATGGATATCCTTTGTTAATGAGGATTAATCTTTCTTGGATGGCAGTAACTTCATTTCCATGATTGAGCACATCATGACGCCTCTGTCACACCTGTGCTGATGTTTTGGCACACTGCTGAGTGCACCTGATGACACTGCCTCGCCTGCATGCCGTGCATGGCCGAATGCACCCGATGCCTCTGCCACGCCTGCGGGGATATTATGGCTGCAAGCAGTGCCAAATGTGTTTGATTCCTCTGCTGTGCCAGCGGCAATGTTCTGGTCGCTCCGGGAAGTTCATCCTCCGCACTACCGAACACGCCGATGCCACTGCCGTGCCTGTAGTGATGTTCTTTTTGCTCCCGAATGTCCATCCCACACACTGCCGAATGCACCCAATGTCGTGGGGATGTTCTGGTCTGTCCTGGAAGTTCATCCTGCTCACTGTTGAATATGCCTGACGTCGCTGCCGCGGCCACGGGAATGTTCCGGTCTCTCCTGGAAGTTTGTCCTGTGCACGGTCCAATACACCCAAAGCCTCTGCCACACCTGTGGGGAGGGATGTTCCGGTCAGTCTCGGAAGTTTCTCCTGCACATGGGCCAACGCGCCTGAAGCCTCTGCCGGGCCTGCGTGGATGTTCTTGTCACTCCCGGAAGCTTGTTCTGTACACTGCCAATGTGCCCATAGCCTCTGTTGCACCCACAGGGATATTTTGGTCGATCCCTCAAGTTTGTCCCGAGCACTGCCGAACGTGTGGAATGCATCTACCGCGCACGTCGAGATGCTCTGGTCTCTCCCAGAAGTTTGCCCCATGCACTGCCCAATGTGCCTAAAGCCTCTGTTGTGCCTGCAGTGATTTATCGGTCACTCCCTGATATTCATCCTGAGCAGTGCCAAACGCGCCCGACACCTCTTCAGCGCCCGCGGAGATGTTCTGTTCGCTCCAGGAAGTTTATCATGTGCACTGCCGAATGCACCTGACGCCACTGCTGCACCAGCAGGGATGGTCTGGTCGCTCCCATAGGTTCTTCCCGTGCACTGCCAAACATGCCTGAAGCAGCTGCCTTCCAGTTGCTCCCAGAAGTTTTTTCCCTTGCACTGCTGAGCGCACCCAATGCTGATCCCACACCTGCAGGGATGTTCCGGTCGCCTTTGGAAGTTTGTCCCACACACGGTCAAATGCAACCAATGCCTCTGCCAAGCCTGCACTGATGTTCTGGCAAACTGACAAATACACCCAACACCATTGCTGTGTCCGCAGGGATGTTCCAGTCGCTCCCGGAAGTACGTCTAGCTCACGGCCGAATGTGACCAACACCTCTGCCACACCCATGGGGATGTTCCTGCACACTGCCAAGCATGCCCAACATTGCTGCGTCGCCCGCGGGGATGTTCTGGTTGGTCTCAGAAGTTCGTCCAGCACACTGCCGAATTGTTGGGGTCCCGATTTTTTTCCCCAACTTTTCTACAGTTTAGGGGTCAGCACGCCTACTAAAAACCTTCCTAACTTACTGTCCCATTTGATTCTTGAGTTCTTTTCTTATATTTATGTCCCCTAAGCTGTCCTTCTAGTTAACTAATATACAAAACAATATGTTGGATAGGCAAGACAACTCTTAAACCTATCACAACTTGCCTTGGTTGAAGAAGACAACTCTTAACTTCAACCTAAGCTCTTAAGCAAGGAAGACAACTCTTCACCTTGACTTAAGCCCAAGTTATCTCAAGACAACTCTTAAAAGGTAACCGAAATATAAACAAGAATGGAAGCAAGAATGCTAACTTTGATTCTTGATTAATGAATGAAAAATATACAAAATTCGGAGCATATATCCTCCTCACAAATAATGGGCTGTATTTATAGTCATAAGACAAACTTATCCTAAGTTAACTAGTACTTAGGTTCCTTATCCACTTAGGTATATGTTTTCCTAAGTCAACAAGGTATTCTAAGTCAACTAAAACATTATCAAGATAGACCTTATCCCAATGTTTCCTAATCCTACTAGGGATTCTTGGTCTTTCTTGAATTCCTACCTAGATTAGAATTCCTACTTTGACTAAGTCTTTCTGTCCTTATCTCATCTCATCTCCTACAGCTGCTAAACTTCTCTTGCCATTTCCTTCTAGAATTAGGACTTCCATTATGGCGTGTCCTTCCATTCCAAGACTTCTCCTTGATGTGAACATCTTGCTGAAGTCAAACCTGCCTTGCCATCCTGCTGCTGCTGGAGTTATTCATGCCATCAATCTCCTTCTCCTGCTCGGATTGCTTCATGCAGGTGCTGCCAATGCTGATTTTCTTCTTGGCTTGGATTTCTACAATCAATTAGGACTGAGTCAGAACCTAGCCGTACTTCACTGCTTGCTGCGTGCAGGCTTGTTGCGCGCACATTCTGGCCTGTTTCTGCTTCTCTTGCTGCCTGGCGTCTTGCGCGCATTCGCTCACGCTCCCTTTGCCTCCTAAGGACCTCAACACAAATGTGTCTGACACTGCAGCCGCACCTGTGGAGATGTTCTGGTTGTTCCCGGAAGTTTGTCTGCAGCACTGCTGAACGTGTCAAACACCTCTGCCGAGCCCATGGCGATTTTCCTGTCACTCCCGGATCCTCGTCCCATTCACTACTGGATGTGTGAAATGCCGCTGCCATGCCTGCAGTGTTGTTTGGGTTGGTCGCTACTGGAAGTTCATTCCATGCACTGACGAACATGTCTGATGTCGCTGCTGCGCGCACAGGGATGTTTGGGTTGCTAACGGAAGTTTGTCAGGTGCACTG